>BSBM01000118.1:6260000-6860000 GCA_027924585.1 Larix kaempferi | reverse complement strand
AGATTCCGAGCTAAAATACAGTATTTTGGAGAAACAAGCCTATGCCCTGGTAAAGGCTTTAAAATTTTTTAGAATTTATATTTTACACTCCAAGGTTGTTTCATTTGTTCCAAATGCTGCAGTGAAGGATGTTTTGACACAGCCTGATAGTGAAGGAAAGAGGGGAAGGTGGATTGCTAAAATTATGGAATATGAAGTGGAAATCAGACCTACCAAGCTGGTCAAAGGACAAGGATTGGCCAAACTGCTGGCTGACTCAAATTGTCAGGCATTAGGGTTACATGCTATGACAGAAGAATTAGCACCTGAAGAAAATCAAGTAATCCTGGAAAAAGAAAGAATCATGGATTCTTATTCATCTTCAGATTGGTATGCTGACATTGTTCATTTTCTGCTATTTTTGCAATGTCCAGAACATTTAGACAGGAAAGCTGCCAGGTCCTTGAAATTGAAAACTACTAAATACTGTCTGATAGAGGGTCAATTGTTTTGGAAAGATCCAGCAGGAATCTTATTAAGGTGTTTAGATCAAGCTGAAATAAAGGAAGTAATTTCAGAATCTCATGAAGGAGCCTGTGGAGGGCATAAATATTGGAAAACAACAGCTTATAAAATTTTAAGAGCTGGTTACTATTGGCCTTCACTTTTCACAGATGTTTATCAAACTGTAAGAACTTGTGTACCTTGTCAAAAGTTTGCAGGAAAACAGAAGCTGCTGTCTTTACCTTTGAAGCCTATTGTAGTCAATGCCCCTTTTCAGCAGTGGGGCCTGGATTTTATTGGAGAAATAAACCCAGCATCTTCAGGCCAACATCATTGGATTTTGACTGCCACAGATTTCTTTACAAAGTGGGTGGAGGCTATTCCCACAAGAAATGCCACAGATAAGGTAATTATGGATTTCATAGAAAATAATATTTTGAGCAGGTTTGGTTGCCCACAACGATTGATTACTGATAATGCCAAAGCATTCAAATCCAAGGCAATGGTGGCCTTTTGTGAAAAAAATGGTATTATGCTAAAACATTCAACTCCCTATTATCCTCAGGGAAATGGTCAGGCTGAATCATCAAACAAAAATATCATTCAGTGCATCAAAAAATTGCTCAAACAAAATAAAAAATCTTGGGATTCAATGTTGAAATATGCATTATGGGCAGATAGGATTACTGTAAAACAAGCCATTGGAACTTCACCTTTTCAGCTGGTTTATGGAACAGAAGCAGTATTTCCAGTACAATTGGGAATTCCAGTAATGAAGTTCCTCCAAGATTCTCAAGAGGAACCAGATGATTTGCAAAGGAGAATTTTTGAGATGATTGAGTTACAGCAGAACAGAGAAAGAGTAGACAAAGAAGCCCAGCTGTATAGAGCTAAAATGAAAACCAGGTTTGACAGAAATATCAAAGATCATATTTTTTCAGAAGGTGAAATGGTTTTAAGGTGGGATGCAAGAAAGGAACAGAAGGGGAAACATGGAAAAATTGATAATTTATGGTTTGGCCCTTTTCTGATAGCTAAGGTTTTGGAAAATAATACTTTCATATTGCAGTCTTTGGAAGGAGAGGAATTGCTCAGCCCTGTTAATGGGCGATTCCTCAAGCATTTCTACAGTTAAATGAAGATCATGGTCACTTTTCATTGTATATACCGATGTGAGTGAGATTGAATAAAGACTCCATAGCCCAATGGAAGACTGAAGGCACTAGTCTATAGGTTCTTGAAACCTCACAGGGAGGACTTCATCCCGCAGCTGGAGCCAGATGTTAAGTCAGTAAATTTTTCTGCATTTTTAGTTTTTCCTCTCCAAATTTTGATTTGATTTTTGAGTTTATCTTAGTTAATTGTTGGTTTTCAGTTTTGGTTTTCTGCCTTCTTAAGAATCTTATGAATGCTTGAATAAAGTTTGAGCCCAGTATTCACATTTCATTTGATTTTGGTCATTTTTATGTTGGAAGTGGGTCAATATGAGTTATATATTCAAAAAGAGAATCAATTTTGACTTTAGAGAGTAGCTTAAATAGTGACCTAAACCAAAAAGCTGCTAAAATCTCCGATAAATTTGGCAAAAGTTAGAAAATCTGCTAAATTTTGGTTTAAAGATATTCTTGTAGCGCTACACCAAAGTTTAACACAGAGTGCGCTACAGGAATATCGTGGCATGAGTTTTTCGTAAAATCTCGATCTGATTTCAATCATCATGAAGAGTGTGAGAGTCTAATCGCATTTTGTGAAGTGTTTAACACGTGTATGCAGCATTTTCAGCATGATGTTTGTTGTTTGATAATCACGAAGAGAGGCAAGGGCATCATTACAAGTTATGCGGGTTTTAGTTGCACAGATACCAGCCAGTTCCGGGTTTCGCTGTCAAATCTCCCTCGTCACACGCATAATCACTAAGGATTTAGTGTTTTGGGAGGAGTATTCATCGTTGAACATTAGATTACATTGCTGTGGAAGGAGACACCTGTGATTCCGGCGCCAGCAGAAATTAGGGCTTTGAATTCGTGTCACCTGCAGCCAAGAAAACGTTAGAAGGACACCTGTGCTCGAAGAGGAACGTTATTGACACCTCAATTTGAAGACATTACGCCACGATGCAGGAGTAATTGACAGGTATTACGTAAACCCTCATAACTGAAGAATTTGGGGTTTTTGCTGCTGCATGTCCTTCTGAAAAAATTGGTCGCTGAGAAAGGTGTAATAGAATGAAAGGATGAAGAATTCATCACTGAAATGGTTAGCTGAAGTATGATAGGAGGAATTAGCATGACTGTTCTTTTTATGACCTAATCTGAATAGGGCGTGGAAAAACTCACAGAATTGCCTGTAGAATTCAGTTTGTTTAAACAGAGGGAAGTCTGCTAGTTTGATACGAGTGTTACACAGAGAGGTTTGTAGATTTGTGCATGAGTTAAATTGTTATAACCTGCAGTACTATTTGCCCAGAAAGCAGCTTATAAAACACTTCTAAAACCTAAAGCTATACTGTTCCAGTTCCTTGACAAGAAAGAGATGGGAAAAAACAGTAAAAGTGGTAAGATTAATAGGGCTGAACCCACAGATTTGACATGGATCCAAAAGCTTCCAGATTGTGCAGAGCTGTTCCAACAGGCAGGATGGTTGAAATTCTTCAAGAAGATAGATGGCTTTAATGCCCAAGTATCATGCAATTTTGCCAAAGGACTTAAGAATGAGATGATCATAATAGGTCCTTTAAGATTCAAATTGACTGTAGATTTAATTTCAGAAGCCACTGAAATTGATAATGAAGGCGAGCTTTGGTTTAAGAAATCTCCTTTTGAGTTTGACCCTCAAAGATACTTATTGCCCAATGTTGTTCCTGACTGGAACAAAGGTATCATCATTCATAATTTCAAGAGGAAATGGATTGAACCTTTAAGAATTCTTCAGAGCTATATAACTTGTGAAGGGAGGTACTCATTAGTTTTCAAATACCATCTCAGGTTTTTGCAGCACATGGCAGGGGTGTCAAAAATGAATTTGCCATTATTTTTCTTCAAAAGCTTGCAGAAAATGTCTAGCAAAATTAAACAGCAGGATGATCAAACTTCTCAATCATTGTTTCATCATGGTCTCATCAAGTTGATTATCTCTACAGTGTTGCAGAAGGAAGAAAAAACTTGGGACTTCTTTCTATTTTGGTCAGGGATTCATTCCAAAGGAGAAGAACAGCAACCCAAAAGGCAAACTGATAAGGGAAGAGTAATGGTACAAAAGTTGGGGTATTCAATTAAACCTGCAAACAAACATGGCATTAAAGTTAAAAAGGAAACAAAGCAGGTGGCAGATGAAGGATAGACTGACAGTCAGCCTCGGGAAATTCCACAGCACAGTGAAGTCAAATTCTCATTATTTGATGACAAAAAGGAAAAGGAAATTCCTGAAAATAAGTCATCATCTATAACAGTAGTTCATGAAGAGAGGAAAATTGATATCAAGGTTATTCCTGTAGCAAAAGAGGAAGTCCAGAATCTCCCCAAAAGCCCTATCACAGTCCTCTCAGATGATGAGGGCTATATGTTAGAGGATGAGCAGTTCATTCCAGAGATCAAGGTTAAAGCTGAGACTAAAGAAAATCAAGCTGCAGAGGACAAAACTACCAAGCCTAATAAGAAGATAAAAAAGCTAGAAGTGGTAGAGTTATCATCTGTCCAATATCAAGGGAAGACACTAAAAATGATGGGAGAGCCAGCTTCTTTATGGAGACCTAAAACTAGGTCTAAAAACAAATTAAGACTAAATATGAAAAAGTTGTTGAATCCGAAATTGAAGACTGATAAGGTAGACATTTCTGATGAAGAATCCATGGAGGAGCAGTCAAAGAAAAATGAATTGCAGTCAGCTAAAAAAGAGGATGTTGGGTCTGTAAATGTAACAGGTGAAGAAAGCTCTAAATCCATCGTTGAAAACAATTCTGGGAAATTGTTAACAGAAGATATTAAATCATCACAGGTAATAGGTGTTTCAAACCCCATCATTGAAGATATTGCTGTAAGACCATTGACAGAGGAATTGATGTTTAATAAGTATAACATGTTTTGGAAACCAAGTGAAGATCAGGATGCTGCAATAGAAAAGCTGGTAAATTCTGACAAGGATAATTTGAAGAAGACTGTGAAACAGTACAAGCATCAAATGAACTATATGCAAGAAGTAAACGATAGTTTAATGCTAGCAAATAGAAGATTGAGAGAAGATCTTCAAGATACTCATGACAATTTTCAGGAGTTGGTGATTGATGCAAAGGAGGCACTCAGGAGGAAAAGGATGGCTGACAGGAATTGCTCAGAATTAGAAAGGACAGTTCAGACCTTGCAGCATGAAAATGAACACCTACACAGAAGAATAGCTGAGCTGGAGCAAAAGCACAAAAAGATGAAGAAAAGATCCTCAAGTCCAGATGGCATAGCTTTGCTAGTGGAGGCATCGAAAGAGATCTAAGGCAGTTAGGTTCATTTAAAGCTTTTTGTTAAGGATTTGCTATTTTTAGCAAAATTGTAATTTGTAAAAAAGTAAATGTTATTTTGCCTAATCTAGTCATTCGATGGAGGATTAATAGGAGAAACCCTAACTGTTTTGGGGGAATGAAAAACTATTTAGAGAGGGAGAAAAGACATTGTAAGGGTTCGAATTTTTGGAGAGCTAGAGGAGGTCTGCAAACTGTACTTTCATCCAGACTTGTTCACTGCTAAGTATTGCAAACTCTCATATTGCATTTTTGATGAAACTATGAATATATGACTCCTTATTCCACTTCTGATATGTGTTGGCTTCATTTTAGACTTATACAGTTTCTTGATTGACAATTTCATTTCTGGTTTTATGTATGATTTCCAGTAAGTGCTTGTCTTTTATTGAATGAATTTCAGTGCAATCTTTTGGTGAATTTCTGAGATATATATACATCTTCATGGACAAATGTATGTGAATTAGTTTTTACTTATTGTTGAATGTATTCCCTTATGCTCTTGAAGTTTTCTTACCAAAACCTACAAAACAAAACCCTAAAAACCTAGTTTGGATTGATTTTTATTCTTGAGATTGTGTTGGCTTGTTACCCTAGCCTTAGTAACAATTTCTGACACAAACAGGACTCTTTGCTTGTTGGTCCCAATGGAATTTAATCAACCATATTCATCAAGGATAAGCCTTCATTACATGGAAGAGGCTCATAATCTCTCTGGAGTGAAATAAGTTCCTATAAATCATTCTGCAATTCAATGCTTCCTTGAAGCACTTGTAAATATGAGGACTCCTTATGTATTCCTTGGAAATGTTGTTGCTACATAATGTCATGTGTACTATAGACACACACATCTGATCATATGTGTTCTCCTGCAACTCTTGATAATCATGCAAACTCTCTTTTAAAAAATCAGCCTTCTCACAATTTTGGATCTCATCACTAGAATATTTTCTGCCAACATTATCATCAGAAATGGCTGCCATATCAAGATGAAACAAAGGAATTTGTTGAATTAAAAAATACGAATGGTTGTCATATATTTGTGACATCTCTATCTCATCATGATGTGGAGTGGTGATGGAATTCTCTCCCTCCAAATCTCCCGGTTCACTCTCAACTAGAGTGTGGTTGTATATCTCTCCATCATGATGTTCTGAGAATGCTTGAAGGGTTGATCATTTCTCTTTTGTGATTAAATTAGTGGTACATTCTTCAAATTGATGCAAAAAATAATTCATGCTACTAAGATCATATTTACCTTCATTCCTTAGCTTGAACTCTTCTTGTTCTTGCGCAATGCATTCATTGGAGGAAACACATGGCTCTTCTCTCGGGAGATTGCTGCTCCTCTCCTTTGATGACTAATTGTTACTATGCTTTTGATCCTTCAAGATAGCTGATGCATATTTATCCCTTGTAACCTTAGAATCAGTATTATTGGAAACCTTGTTTGAAGAGAATCCAAAAAGTCTCTTCATGCTAGAAACAATGGCATCCATTAAGGCTTCAATTTTGTTTCCTCTTTCTTTTTCTTTGCTCATATAGGTGGAACAACTTGTTTCCTCTATGGGTGGTTTTCTTCTCTCTATTGATTCCAAATATTTACCCTTGATCTCAAATCCAAATCTGTAATAAAAGTAATATTTGAAAGAAATGGATTTTTGAATTGCTTCTCTTAAAGCTAGATACTCCTAGTAGTGACTGGAAAATTTTTTAATTGTTGATATCCTCCTTGCTAACTCCTTCTTAGGATTATCCATCAGTGGTTCATCCCATTTAACTATGTACATCTGGTCACAAATGTAACCATCATCATCTCTTGGTAGGCCTCCATCAATGTAAATGATTTATTCTTCCTCGTATAACTCAAAGTATTCATCTTCCATGATGGGAACTATTTTCATAGCTGCAACTTAAAGATTGTTCTGAGATATATCTTCATCTAAGATTTAATTTCCACAGGATGAGCCAAGGAAAGAGCTCTGATACCACTTTAATGTACCAACTTATACCACGATACAAAAACTCCTTTCTTCTCAAAATTAATTAAAACAATGACTAGGGAAGCTAGATTAACTGGGGATGGGAAAGATCAAAGGATATGGAAGGATGGACGGCTCTGATATGTTCTGATACCTATGCACAAAGTATTGATACCATTTATGTTTCAATATCATCAAGGCTGCAATTTACTCCAAAAATCCCAGGCCCCTTAACATATGCAGACTAGTATAGGTGAAAACTTGGACTGGAGTTTGGGGATGGGTATTTATGACTCTTAGAGATTAAATATAAATTCACGATAGTCATTTTAAAATAAAACAACATTCCATACATTTTCAAAGAGATCTGAGAAAGTCTCACATAAACACACAAAAAATTTCCTTCCAGGACAACTCAACTAGTGTGATTTATGGGCTCCCAAACAGTATTCAAATGACCATGGATTTCGGAAATAAGAATTGTATCATGACATATGGCATGTTACTCAAATACAGGAACAAGAATGACTTCATTTGGATTCATACTCATTCATTTATGAAATGGACACTGGAAACTAGCCAAATTCTACCTAAATTTAGAAGGGGTGGAGAAACAGGAGAAGAAATTAGAGTTTTGTAAGTTTTATTGACCATAATTATATCATAATATTACATCCTCTGTAAGTGCATCAGAAACAGTCCAATATTCCTCTAAAGACAATATGAAAATATCTCTCTTCTTCTAAATAAGAAATTAGCTCCAAAAACTTATAGAAAGCTTGAAGATTCGAACTCTGAACTAGATGATGAAGCATATGAACTTCATATTCGAATTTATAAGATACATGACCTGCAAATAAAATCAATTACAATGGCTGAATGCCATCATCCTCTCATAGAAAGCTGGGGCACATCTCCCAAACTTGACAAGGGGCACATCTCCCAAGTCTTTGAGGAAAACATGCACTCATACAAATTCTCAAATTGAAAAAAGATGTGAAATGGAGTTGTAATCATTCTTGTATATATTTAGGTGACTTGTTGAGAAAGTAATATGGAGTGGATAAGGTTGCTTTGCTTTGTGCTTTAGCTTTTTCCTTGCTTTCTGCTTTGCTTTGCTTTCTACTTTTGCTTTATCCTGCTTTTTATTTTCTATCTTGCTTTTTCCTACTTTTCTACCTTGCCCTGCTTTTCTGCTTTGTCTTTCTTTTTCCCTGCTTTTCTGCCTTACCCTGCTTTTCTGCTTTGTCCTGCTTTTATGCGTTTCCTTGATTTTCTGCTTTTGCCCTGCTTTTCTGCTTTTGTCTGCTTTTCTGGACTTTCCTTCTTTTCTGAGCATTCCTGCTTTTCTAAACTTTCCTGCATTTTTTATTTTTCCTACTTTATGCTTTATGCTGCTTTTCTGATTTGCTCCACTTTCTTTCATTTTCTCTGATTTCCCTAGCTTTGGAATCTTTCTCTTTGCTTCTTCCTCAAGCTAAATCCAATTCAACGTTTTCCGCTCATGCACCCTAGTGGAGCATTATCCTCATTTATTCCACATAAAAATATTAAATGCATGAAAAATAAATATTCCAAGTGCATAATAAACTTTGGATACAAATGCCCGTAGGGGTGTAGCTCAATCGACAATTCGCTTGATATGAAGGAAATGTTGTAAATGGAGGTCACGAGTTCAAATCACCTCGGATTACCCATGCCCCATGCTTGTGGGTTGTGTGGGTGCACCTAGGGGTATAGTGGTAGCGAACGAGATTGGATCCCTGGACCCCGTGTCACGCAAGTACCGGCCACCTCTCAGTTGTCGATTCCCATAGTACAAAAAAAAACTTTGGATACAAATTAATTCAAACTCCTAATTACTTAAATGCCTCAACTTAACCCCTCATTAATTAATTAATTCAATCTGTCACCAGGATCCATGGTGTTCAATCTGCTTCATGGTGCTGAAAAAAGGGGAACATGACAGGACAACGAATTCATTAGATATCGGTCAAAGTATTCTGCTCTAGTTCGATCTAGATATCCCAGTTTTCATTAATCAGTAATATAATTTCACATAAGAAATGATTATCGGTATGTAGAAGAAAAAGTCAATAATCCATAAGGACATAACCCATGGCTTGATCCATTCCGACCCAACCCCAAAATAAACTCTCACACAAATATATATATATATATATTGTTTTGTAAAACTAACAGTAGTTTACCATGATAGTAATATATTTATCGAACCCATCATTTGACAACTATCAAAAGCTGAGGGTAAAATCCAGTATGCATATTCAAGCTGAAATAACAATTTAATCAGGAAGACAATTCCAATAGACCAGGATATCCAAATCAACGCTTAATCATTTGAGTTTGATAATGAAAAATGATCCCCATGTATCTTCCATTCATATTTACAAAGTTGTTCGAGAGCATATAGGTTTAAGCAAATGATTAACTCGGTAAGCTTGCACACGGTTGGTGTAAGATCGAGACCCGAATACAGTGGTCTACATTAAACTATTCAATAAATCTGCACTTCTTCCCCAGAACTTTAAAAGATTGGAGTATGAGGTAGATTGTTCTTCTGCAAAACCTCATTTGATAAAAAAGATCGCGACTTGATTTCTAGAGGAAGGGTTAAACTAATCTGCATTAAAACAAAATATTGCAACCAAATTGATGGCTTGATCTAGAGAGATTGAAACGGGGATAAGATCGTATCAGGGTCTCCCTTCGACCGATAGGGAACTGATGCATGAACACCTCTGCTAATCGATTTATGTAGATCAACCATTCAGAGGAGAAAACAATCTCTCAATCTATTATGGGATCAAGGAGTGAATAAAATATATCCTTCTT
The DNA here is from genome assembly GCA_027924585.1 of Larix kaempferi. Lineage (NCBI taxonomy): Eukaryota > Viridiplantae > Streptophyta > Pinopsida > Pinales > Pinaceae > Larix > Larix kaempferi. The sequence continues at coordinate 6,850,175 of BSBM01000118.1, read as the reverse complement.
GTAATAAAAGAAAAATTTCATAAACATAATTTTGATTTCGAGATGTCATTAGCAATTGGATCTTATTCTAATGAACCAGCAGAGAAACAAACACTATTTTTTTTTTTTAAATTTCGCCTATTCAGAGTTTCCAGAAGAGCAATTTTTTTATACAAAGGAAGATATAAATTTTTCTGTGTCTTTACAGTATGATTGTGGATGTGAAGGATTTGTTCGAGGATTTGACTAAGGGAAATCCTACAGAGTATTTTAACTAAAATTCATCTTTAAGAATATAATTCAAACAATTATATCTACCAACTAGTTACCGACTGGATAACGCATGTAGCTCCAAAAGAAAACATATTATAAATAATAACAAATGTCATTTTACCTGTACGGACGGTTGTTCCAGAAATGTGTCGCAGGCTTGGAATGGTCGATGCTCCAACTCAATTGATATTAATTGATGACGTACCGATGAACCCCTCGGTTGACCTCCCTACCTTACCGAGAGTACTCTCCTTCCTCTCGATCCCCCGAGCAAAAAGGCCGCAGAGAACACACACTTAACAAAAATTCAGAAATGAGATCCACCTCACCAAAATCCTTTTCCAAACTCACGATAGTAGCACAATCAATACTTCAAATTCATTACGATAATCATCCAACAACAGGGTCCCTTTTTCCTTCTTCTCATCTTTATTAAATAAGAGATTTTTCTGCGACACATGTCACTTCATGAAAAAATACTCTTTTGTGCAAAATTATTTAATACAAATATTCACCCAACCATGTGTCACTCTCTCATGAGAGTGCACATATTTCCCATATTTTACCCCTAGATGTCCCCTAATGCTAGGGTTCCAATCTCTAATTTAGTGGGTGTGGGTGGACTTGACTAGTTAATGAATCCTAGTCTAGCTTTTGCTCCATATTTGATTATTCCAAATGATTTAATTACAATTAATCATTTCATGCACAACTAAACTGATGTTATATTATTATTCAATTAAATAATTAAAAATAAGCATTTCTTTCACAATTAATCTAATGCAATGCTATATTCCAAATACATAGGTGTTCATTTATCAATTCCCTTTTTATTTTTCTAGGTACCACATCGTCGGGTCCTTCCGCTAATCGTTCTTCCTTTATTATCTAGGTACCGCATCGTCGGGTCCTTCTGACGATAATTTCCCTTCTATCTGATTTGCAGGGATTCCATGTAGTGATTTAGGAATCATGACCATAAATCATTCAGCTACACTCTACATGAGACTAATGGTGCTGAGGAGTAAGTCCATTCTTACTGTGCCCCCCTCAACCTCGTACGTGACCAAACTGTTATGGTATCACCTGTACGATTTCATGCTCAATCTAGTAAAGCTGAACAACTTTCAACTCATGCGTGGAGGTTATCAGGAGTCCACATCGTCATCGTACTCTCGTGTGTGTGTTTCCTATTCTCTATGACCCCGCTTTTATTCCTTTGTGAGTCCGTTGGTGAACCGTTTCACCTGTCACTACACACATGCTCAGAGAACACATTAATAGCTCCGTTCACAATCATCATTATTCATTCCATAAATAACATGCATAATTATTCATAAACATAATTTATTTTCATAAATTTGGTAGTGGTTAAGCAAAACATGCTTTTTTTCATATTCACGACTCATTTCATAAATTTGCTAGTCGTTAAGAAAAACATACATTAGTTCATAATCATCAAAATTTATCTATACATTTCTATATTTCAAAATTCATTTTTAGTGCAACATTTATCCTATGAGGTAGTCATTCAGTAGAAATTTCCATCATGCTCCATCTTATTCATAATTATCATTAAGTCATACATCATGCTAAAACAGATTAAACTTCCATGTCTCTTAATCGGTAAATAACTCTATCCTACATCACACATAAATGTTCATTTATTAGGAATTTGTTTAGTCGGGTCACTGGGAAAGTGACCTCAAATCCTTCAGTCAATCTAGGGGCATTACATACACCCCTTCTTATTTAGAACTTCATCTCTAAGTTCAAAACAAATATGGAAAACTACGATGCATCTCAGTTGTGTCCTCCCAAGTCTTAGAACTAGGACTATAATTGTCCCATTGTACTTTGACCTGGTCTATCTTGCGATGTTTAAGTTTCCACATTTGCTGGTCCAACACACAGATCGGTTCATCCATCACGTCCTCGTCGTCCATTATCTGCACATTACTTATATCGATAACATGAGAAGCATCTGGTACATAGTGGCATAAAACAGAAACATGAAAGACATTATGTATCCTACGTTAGAGATGATGGCAAGTCAAGTCGGTAGGAAACCAGTCCTATTTGTTCCAAGATCACAAAAGGGTCCTACAAATATAGGGGATAACTTGGCTCCCTTGCCAAACCTTACTGAACTTTTCTGCGGTTTCACTCACAGAAATACTTTATTGCCTATCTCATAACTTCGGTTTGTTCTATGCGCATCTGCATAGCTCTTATGGCGATCATGTGCCTCCTTAAGACGAGCACGAATGGTTACCATCTTCTCCTCCATTTCTTGAATTACATCTGGACCAAGCAATGCCCTATCTTCCAACCTGTCCCAACTCAAGGGCATTCTACAGGGTTGTCCATACAAAAATTCAAACAACACCATCGGTATGGAGCTCTGATAGTGATTGTTGTAGGAAAATTCGACAAATGGCAAGTACTCTTCCCATCTCTTGCGTTGATTCATCACATACATCCTTAACATATCCTCTAATACCTGTTTTAACCTTTCCGTCTGTCCATCCATCTGTGGGTGATAGAAAGTACTGAAGTTAAGTTGTGTGCCTAAGGATTCCTGGAAACTTGTCCAAAATATTCTAGTGAATACTGATCCTCTATCAGAAATGATATTCTAAGGTATTCCATGCAGCCGGACAATTTCATTAATGAATACTTTTTCAATCTCTGGAGCTTGATAAATGTTTTTGATAGGTAAGAAGTGTGCAATCTTGGTAAGAGTGTCAACTACCACAAATATAGTGTCATGTCTCCTGCTTATTAGTGAAAAACCAACTATAGAGTCCATATATATGACTTTCCATTTTGATTCAGGGATTGTGTGGGGTTGTAGCAATCCCGTAGGATGTCGATGTTCCACTTTGGCTAATTGACATTCCAAACATCATGCTACAATATTCACTACATCCTTCTTCATCCCTTTCCAAAAGAATAAAGGTCTCAAGTATGCATACATCTTTTTGACTCCGAGACGGGCTTTATAAACTGCTCGGTGAGATTCTGATAATATCATTCCTTGGAGCTCATCGTTCTATGGCACATAAATGTGGTTGTTATATCTTAGTAGACTACTAATATCCAAGGAGTATCCTTCATACTTGGGCACTCTCATCTGTTCCTTTCCATTTCTGTTCTCACTTCCTTATACCATGCATCACCCTGTTGTAGTGCAAGTATCTTCTCCCTCAAATTGGTTTTCATAGGTATTGCCAAGAATATTATCGGTCTTCAGATGAGCGCATCGGATACCTTGTTCAAAGTTCCCTTCACATAGGTTATGTTAAAATCATATTCAATGAGTAATTCATATCATCTTTTATGTCTTGCATTCAAATCGCTTTGGCTTAAAATGTGTTGTATCCCACAATGATCTGTCTTTAGTTCAAATTTTCTCCCGACTAAGTAGTGTCGCCATAATATTAAGGCATGAATTACTGTTGTCATTTCCATATCCTGGGTTGCATAGTTCTCTTCGTGCAGTCGAAGCCTTCAGGAAGTGTAAGAAGTCACTTTCCCTTCTTGCATCAAAACACATCTGATTCTATTTTTCAATGCATCTGTACATACCAGAAAGTCTTGTTCCATGTGAGGAACTTTCAATATAGGTGCAGTTGTTAAAAGTTTCTTAATTTTGGAGAAATCTTTTTCGCACTTCTCGGTCCACACATATGGTCTATTTTTCTTTTGTAATTATGTTATGGGTCCTTCTATTTTGGAGAAACCTTCAACAAACTGTCTATAGTAACCAGCAAGTGCTATGAAAGTACGTACCTTGTGTACATTCGTGGGTGCTGGCAATTCCCAAATGGCTTCTATCTTTGTAGGATATACTGCGATTCCTTCGCCAGATATAATGTGGCAAAGATAATGGATCTCTTTTTTAAATAAGGAACACTTCGACAACTTCCCGTAAATATGGTTCTCTATCAAACACTCAAGTACAAATCTTATATATTCTTCTTGTTCTTCGAGCATCCTTGAATATATTAAGATATCATCCAAAAACACCTATACAAACTTATCCAGGTATTGGCAGAATACACTATTCATCAAATTCATAAAAACACTTGGCGCATTTGTCAACCCAAAAGGTACTACCACAAACTTGTAATGACTAAATCTTAGGCTTGAAATCTATCTTAAGAATATCCTCTTCCTTTATCCTTAAATGATGGTAACTTGATCTCAGATCAATTTTGGAGAATATTGTTTCACCCTTCATTTGATCAAAAGGGTCATCAATCCTAGGCAGACGGTATTGGTTTCTTATAGTTTCTTTTTTTAACTAATGATAATCGATGCACAGTCTCCATGACCCATCCTTTTTCTTGACAAAAATGACGGGTGCTCCCCAGGGAGATACACTAGGTCTAATCAATCCCAATTCTAGAAATTCTTGAAGTTGAATCTGCAGCTCTTTTAACTCTGGTACAAACATTCGGTAAGGGGTTCTTTCTATAGGTTCTATTCTTGGTTTGAGTTCAATGGTGAAGTCTAGCTCACGCTGCGGTGGTAGACCAGGTAATGCTTCAGGGAATACATCCATGTATTCTAAAAATAAAGGGTGGTTGATTATCTCATTCTTATCTCACTCTTTGTTCATTTCTATAACTGCATATAGCTTTCACCCCTTCCTCATACTTTTCTTTAATTGCATGGTTGAAACCGTTCCCAGGGAAACCTTTCTCTTCTTCCCGGTCAATGTCCTCTTGTAACCTTCGTCATCATAGAAGGTTAGTTCCTTGCTTCGGAAGACCATCATGGCCGCATGCATTTATAACCAATACATACCCTAAATTAATTCATAAGCCCCCAACTCTATGGCATAAAAGGACACCTTAGTTGTGCACACCCCCAAATCTATATCACAGTTTTCTAACTTTAGAACCACTTTCTGGATACTTCCGGATGCCATTTCGACTGCGTCGAAATCCTCTTGACTAACTGCCATCATATTACTACGTTCTAAATCCTTAAAAGAAATGAAACTCTCAGTTTCACCAAGGTCTACTAGTAAAGAAAATACATTACCATCAATCTTACCTGTGTTTTCAAGGACGGTTGATTGGTGTTCTGCTTGGTGGTTGTTAATTGTTGCATGAATGTGGTGTGCGCGACCCAGATCGAATGCAGTGGTCTCTCGCGGTCCTTGACTTGGTCCTTTTACTCTTCCATTACCCTGGTTATGTCGAGGGCATTCGCTCTGAAGGTGCAGGCCTCCACATTTCCAACATCCTTCCTTAGGGCCTCTAGATGCACTGCTAGTTGGTGCATTGTTCCGCTGTGGTCCAAACTGTGTCGGTTTTCCAAAAGGTATTGCATGATCATTTCTTGGTGGTGGCGGTTGGTAGGGTGCTCAGGCCTCTCTATTAGATCTTTCACTCTAAGATCCCTTTCCAAAAAAATTTTGTCCATAGTAATGCTTGGATGCATGGGGAGGTTGATTGTTTCGGTCACCACTAGCAAGGTGTTTGCTGGGCGGTCCTATGCTCAAAATCTATTCTTCTTCTATGAGATATTTTTGAACCATGTCATGCAAAGTGGAGGGAATTGCAATGCGAACCTTATCTCTGATATTCTATTTTAGCCCCAAAACGAACTTATTGACCTTCAATGTTTTTTCCATTGAGGCATGAGGTGCATACCTCAATAGTTCCATAAAACGGATTTCATATTCCTACAATACCTGATGTCCCTGTCGTAAAGCATTGAATTCATTTAACTGTCGTTCATTGAATTCATCGGAAAGGTAGTGTTGGCGGAATTTCTCGTCAAATAATTCCCATGAAACCTCGTCGGTTTCCAAGTCGAGCTGCAGATGTAAAGTCTTCCACCATAAAAGAGATTCACCCTTCAATTGTAGAACTTCCATGCGCACTTTTAATTTTGATGTGTAATCTCTGAGCGCAATCACATGGCCATATTTTCCAACCATGGATTGGCATTGGTTCCCTCAATGGAACCCCAAAATTCTTGAAATTTGATCTTTTCCAATTCATGGTGAAAGTTGACCGACGGTGGATTTTGTGATACCGCGGTTAGTTGCGAGTTGCCATTTTCGCGATTCAATCTAGTAATTAAAGCTTCCGACATTCGTTGGAATTTTCTCATCATGGCAACCACTTCTCCGGTAGGGATGGTTTCCTACTCTTCTTGTCGCATCGAGCTAGCTATAGGAGTTTCTATGGGTGGAGGACGTGTGCCCTGTCCTTGCCCGACTCTTCCTCTTCCCCTTCATCCACGACGATCCATAACCTGATTTTTATAATGAACAATTTATTAGCTTTCTTCATAAGATAAATTGTAATCTGCGAATTTTAAATTTCAATAACACTTTCAAATGTTTGCGGAAATAACACATTATTCTCTCTTGGTCCGATCAAGGCTCAACCGACTCTGATACCAATTGTAGGGACTCTGTTTTTTCTACTGTCTTTTATTTATTTATTATTAATTTTTTTTTAAAAACCAAAATTAGCAATAATTAATTCTACTTCAAAGAAGTATAACATCCTTACTATGTTGTGTTATCAGAAATGATTCTATAGTTTCAAGCAATGGTTTTTCTATTCTACTGACACATGACCATAAGTACTTTATTCATATACCAAACCCATCCTACTATATAAGTAATTCTTACATGATGTAACCACCATTTTTATTATACCCCTTTCATTTAGACATTAAATTAAATACATCTATCTCAACACAACCGTGCATGCTAATATAGTTATTCAACCATTTAAAATTAAATACAACTATCTCAATGCAACCGTGCATGCTAATATAGTTCTTCAACCATTTAAAATTAAATACAACTAGCTCAATCTAACCGTGCATGTTAATATAGTTCTCCAATCATTATTATTCTCATTTTATTTCAACTAAACTATTAATAATTGAACTACTCAAGATATATCTATATTTTTATAACAACATAATTGTGAGTATGAAGGAGTGTAATTATTCTTGCATCGTATGTTCATTTTGAATTTGAATATTTATAATTTGTGCATTATACAACCTAAATCATACTTATGTAGATATGTGCACTCATATTCTCTCTTCGTAATTACCAGGTATGACACGGAATTTTAACTATCCTCTCACTTTAAGTCTTTATAAAAGACATATGTAATAAGGGGAAATTAACTCCTTTAGAAGTGGACAAACGTCAAGCGAATATCAAATAGCGGATCTTTGATAAGAATAATTGGTTAACTTAGACAACCTACAACATTTCGTTATTTTGCAATTCAGATTATGGTTACCGTAATAATTGTACAATAGTCGCGTTAAGCAGTATTTACATATATATCACTATATCAATCTTAAGGCGACACGTCCACGACTCAAGGCTAAACCCAAGCTATCGAATTCATTCGACAACTTTTACTCCGACACATAATTAAAAGATATCCTTCTAGTAATAAAGGATATAAATATATATATATCGAAACCGGGATAAGGTTGTATCAGGGTCTCCCTTCGAACGATAGGGAACCAATGTATGAACACCTCTGATAATCGATTTATGTAGATCAACCATTCAGAGGAGAAACCAATCTCTCGATCTATTAGGGGACCGAGGAGTGAATAACAGATATCTTTCTTGTAATAAAAAAAAACTTCCAAAAACGGAACTTCAATTTAGAGATGTCATTAGCCATTGGATCTTATTCTAATGAACCAGCAGAGAAACAAACACACATTTTTATTTTATAAATTTAGCTTATTTAGAGTTTCCAAAAGAGCATTTTTTTTTATACAAAGGAAGATATAGCTTTTTCCGTGTCTTTACAGTTTGATCGTGGGTGTGAAGGATTTGTTCAAGGATTTCACTAATGCAATCCTACAGACTATTTTAACTAAAATTCATCTTTAAGAATATAATTCAAACAATTATATCTACCAACTAGTTATTGTCTGGCTGAGGCATGTAGCTCCAAAAGATAACATATTATAAATAATAACAAATGTCTTTTTACTTGTACGGATTGTTGTTCCATAACTGCGTCGTAAGCTTGGAATGGTAACTACTCCAACTCGATCGATATTACTTGATGATGTATCGACAAACCCCTCGGTTGACCTCCCTACCTTACTAGGAGTATCTCCTTCCTCACGATCCCACGAGCAAAAAGGACGTAGAGAATACACACTCAACAAGAATTTAGAAATGAGATGCCCCTCACCAAAATCATTTTCCAAATGCACAATAGTAGCACAATCAGTACTTCGAAGTCATTATGAAAATCATCCAACAATAGGGTCCCTTTTCTCTTCTTCTCATCTTTCTTAAATATGAGATTTTCCTACGACACATGCCGCTTCATGCAAAAATACTATTTTATGCAAAATTATTCAATATAAATATTCACCCAACCATGTGTCACTCTCTCATGAGAGTGCACATATTTCCCATATTTTACTCCTAGATGTCCCTTGATGTTAGGATTCCAATCTCTAATTTAATGGGTGTGGGTGGAGTTGACTAGTTATATTATTCTTCAATTCAATAATTACAAATAAGCATTTCTTACACAATTAATCTAATGAAATGCTATATGCCAAATACATAGGTGTTCATTTATCAATTCCCCTTTTATTTGTCTAGGTACCACATCGTCGAGTCCTTCCGACAATCATTCTTCCTTTATTATCTAGGTAGGTTGCATTGTTGGGTCCTTTCGACGATAATTTCCCTTCTATCTGATGTTCGGGGATTCCGTGTAATGATTTAGGAATCGTGACCATAAATCATCCAGCAACACTCTACATGAGACCAATGGCACTGAGGAGTAAGTCTGTTCTTACTACGCACCCGTCAACCTTATATGTGACCAAACCATTATGGTCTCACTCGTACGACTTCACTCTCACCTGAGCAAAGATGAATGGATTTCAACTCGTTCGTGGAGGTTATTGGGAGTCGATATCGTCGTCGTACTCTCATGTGTGCGTTTCCCGTTCTCTACGCCCCCTCTTTTATTCCTTTGTGAGTTCCTTGGTAAACCATTTCACCTATCACTACACACATGCTCAGAGCACACATTAATAGCTCTGTTCGCAATAATCATAATTCATTTAATAAATAACTTGCAAGCTTAGTCATAAACATAATTTATTTTCATAAATTCGATAGTAGTTAAGCAAAACATGCTTTTGTTCATATTCACAACTCATTTCATAAATTTGCTAGTCGTTAAGCAAAACATACATCGGTTCAGAATCATCAAAATTTATCTATACATTTCTATATTTCAAAATTCATTTTGAGTGCAACATTTATACTATGAGGTAGTCATTCAGTAGAAATTTCCGTCATACTCCATCTTATTCGTATTTATCATTAAGTCATACATCATGCTAAAACAGATTAAACTTCCATGTCTCTTAATCGGTAAACAACTCTATCCTACATCACACATATAAAATTCTCATTTATTAGGAATTAATTTAGCTGGGTCAGTTGGAAAGTGCCCACAAAGTCTTCAGTTAATCTAGGGGAATTACAGAAGTGTTGGGCCTCCCTCATTAAATGTATTAAATTGGGTGATTTTGAATCCCTAGATTAAGCAAATGGGGCACACTTGTGGAAAAACATAGCTATTATGGAAAACCACTAATCTAATATGTGGACAAACCCCTTAGACTAGGCACTATGAAGCCAAACCATGGAACACCTTGCATTAAACACTTGGAACCTTATGCAAGGATTATTAACCAAGGTCTAGATGGAAATTATGTTCCAACACCCCCCCTTAAGCCAAAATGGTTGCGAGCGAATAAAATTATTATGAGGGCCCAAGCAACAAAGGCTTATGGTCACCCTTTACATTATTAATCCATGTAAAGTGAGGAAAGATACAAAACCACATGGGAAAAATCCTCCCTCTAAAATGGATGTGAAATACACAAAAAATAAATTATTCCAAAACACAAGTATGTGTGAAATTGTTCATATGTCTGGATGAACCTTCTTCTTAGTAACAAGAGGAGTGTGCTTAACTAGATCATGTACATGTAAAGTTGAATGATGGAAACTGGAACCATGTAGAGAAACTAAGTAACACTGATAGTAGAGTGAAGGCTTCACTTTAGACTTGATCTTCGAACCAACTGGGGTGCCAGGTCCAAAAGAGACTTGATATGCTTGAGAATAAGTGAATCCAAGAGAATCACAAGGCTCCTGAAGAATCAACATCAAATAATGAGAGTTGTAATCAGCTCCAAGAAAGAGGAATAAGAGTCCCAAGTTTGCCAATGTGATGGCTAAGGATTCTCCATCTTCGAATGAACTTGAAGAAATTTTGCTAGTCATGGTGTAGGAATACATAGGGATAAAAAGAGTGTGAAGCAATGAGAGATATTCACTTGACTTACAAACTTTTCCTTGACCATATTTTGAACTAATACTCTCATATGAAGAAATAAACTCTTCTAGAGAAGGCTCACTATGATCACCAATCAACAACCCATCTTCAAAATTAGTAATAGAATACATAGAGGATAAAGAAGTGGAATGGAGAGACATCTATTCAACAATATTGATGGAAACAACTCGTATTTTATCTTCATGGAAAACAGAGGAATCCACAGAGGAAGAAAGTTGAGTTGGATCATTTGTTGAATCTGTATCTTCTTCTTCTTCTTCAATTTGAACAACTTCTTGAGAAATGCATGAGGCACATACCTTTGGAGGGAGAACACATGAGGAGGTGTCCATTTTCTTGCTCTCCATATATCTAATATCTTTTTTCTGCATGCCAAGATCTTTATCTATATTTCTTCACATCTCAAATGGATACTGAGTAGAATCAATGATATAATGCAATCTAGGAGGTATAGCGAGACACATAGTTCCATATTCTCTATCACAATCATTGAGCCAATCATACTTCTCTTCATATGTCTCTGGCTCACTCACAGTACCAATGGACACATCAAAGATATATTTTCGCTTGAGATATGCACACATCTTTTATTTCCACTCAGAATAGTTGGATGGAGAGAGGAGAGGAACAACTTTCGAATCCATGATGAAGTTGTTGTATGCACCTACAAAACACACACTTGGAAATCTATTTTGGAAGAAAGACTAGGATCCCCTATGAAGCTTTGATACCATGTCAAATTCTATATGTGTCACAGGTAGATCTAGATTACTAGAGCAAGCTTCACTTAGAATCTACCAAACATTGACTGGAAAATAGAAAAAATATGAAGAAAATATTAAGTAGAACATAAGAAAAAAATACTCATTTGGATTAATATTCCAATGAATTATTATTCAACAAAATGTGTACAATATATAGATTCTCTCAAGAGGAAAAATCAAGAGACTTAGTGGCAAGTTCAGTAGCTCACAATAATGTTAGGATTAGTGAAGTAATTCTCCCAATCTATGACATTGTGTCAAGTGTAACTACTTAATTGGGCCATAATGAGGTCCAATGAACCTATGATGACCATGAGGAAGTTAGGAAAGTCAATTAATGTGGATAGAATCATTATGAGAGTGAACTAGGTGGTTTAGGGCTCTGGTAGTGGCCATTAATGAGAATGTTGACCAAATCTAGTGCATTAGCGCCCTTGGTCCAACCTATTAGATTTTCAATTGCTAAGATCTAGATTCATAAGATAATTTCACATGGAATATTTTCAGACAATGAGAGAGGAAGAATAAAGAAGATAAATTGTGGAAATCACTCTGTATTTTATTCATCAATATGATAAAAATATATAATACATCTTCCATGGAGAAAATCGAATGCCCTGGAGGCAATTTGGAAAGGAAAAAAAGAAAAGGCTTAGATAAGGCAAAAACCCCTAGGTGGAAAAAGCAGTTTCCAAAACTGTACTAGAGTCAAGTGGAAAAATTTTCTAAGTCAACTAGCTTTACCTTTTCTACTAGAAAGCAAAAAAAAAAGGACAAACATAACTAAATTAGGAAAGCACCTTCTAAACCAGAAATGGAAAGAAATCAAACAGAATCCAATGAAATCTTATCCAGAATTTCCTTAGGTGTGCCCTCGTGACTCGGGATGGAAAGTGGTCCACTAAAAGACAAAACTGGTCTATTTTACCTAGTCAAAATTCAGGAAATTAATCATAAATGATTAATTAATTTATCCTAAGTCTAAAATGGTATAGGTGGGTTTTTTTAATACTCTAACACCCCCCTTAAGCCTGAATTTATGTGATGAAAATCAGAAAAATATCAGAAATATAGGGCCCAAGCAACAAGGCTTATGGTCACCCCAATACAAAAATAACTAGTCCATGTAAAGTGAGGAAACAGGGAAAACCTCATGGGAAAAAAACCCTCCCTTAAAAATGGACATGGTTGGATGTCTTAATATGTAATGTTCCTTTTAATGAATTTGTAAAAACAAGGAAAAATTGCAAATTTTGGCCAATTCGACCCTTAGACTAGTATTGACCCAAATGCCTCCAAATGGATCCAAATTATTCCGAATTGGTTTTGAATGTGTTTGGAAGGTATTAAGATATAAAAATGGGGCTAATTGATTCTTGTACACTCTCAAAAGACTTCTGAAACATTCAATTACAATCAGGGAAAGATAGGGAAATTTACTAGTCAAATCAAGGTTCAAATCCCCCAAGGCTATTGGTCACCCTATATGTCAATTAATTAAAACTAACACACAGGATGCTCAATATAAATTGTCAAACCTAGGGAGGTCTTTTTATTTAAATGGCAATAAGCACTATCTATGCATAAACAATTTCAATAGTTGCTTAAGTAAATGGAGATAACAATCCTACCTATCTATTCAGCCAAATTCATTCCATTAAGAAAACTAATCTAATTCATACATCTAGGAATCCAAAATGCAACTATCTTCTTATAGAAATTAACCTAGCAGTTTAATGATCTAAAAATGAAAATAAACTAGATTAATTTTGCAAGAAGTTAAATCCTATAATTATCAAACTACAGTATTCAATCTTTACCAAAATGATTCATCCAGTGACTACTGCAACTCAACCATAATCTATCTAATCTATGAATCCAATTTAAGATACAACATCAACCAGAATTAAAACATAAGCTTGAACTCTAACTGATAATCAAGGGAAATCCTAGAAAGCATAAATGATTGAAGGGAATTGGAACTGAGCTCGGTTGTCACAGCTATTGAACACACATGCATAATCAAACACAGTCGACTATCACACCACGCAGTTACAGCTATTCATATGCAGGAGATAAACTACCAATAAATAATGCAATCATAAACTCACTGCTGCAGCTATCAGAAACACACCTAATGCAATTCCACAAGACACAACAAGAAATGAATAAATCTAACTATCTAACTATCTAACTAAATCGACAATCTCTGTGAGAAGGCAGGCCCTGGGCTTCTGACAGAGATGCCGTGAATCACCACGAATTAAGACACAGAAATGGAAGTAACTTTGCTCTTCATTAAAAGATGGAAATTCACAGTCTCAATCCCTATTACAGCCCGTAGAACAATTGATGATTCACCAACCCCAGGCATAGGAAGCCTTCCCATATTTATACGTACAAAATGTAGTTCGTGATCCACTAATCTCGTGTAGCAATGAAGATCTATGATTGACATGCTGTTGAGTCACAGCTAACTGTTACAGCTGCATTTAATGAGATTGTTTAATCATAAAAGATGTTGTTATGCTAGAGATCCATAGATCAATGGATTAGCAATCTGGAAGGCGACCTGTCTGTCGCAGCTACACTCTGTTACAGTAATCTGTTACAGCTCGCATGGAGAGATGTTTTGTCCCTTGAAAACCTGAGGAATTGAGCTAAAAGAGTAATAGCTGGCACCATGTATGATTGCTTTCAAGGAATGGTAGCTGATAGAACTATGCTTTGAGCTTTGACTAAATGAAACCACACAAGTTAGCATAATTCAAAGGCTAAGATCCTGAACTATAACAATCTTAGGCATAAAATGAATAAAGAAAGAATGAATTATACCTGTCGATATTATTGGTTGATCTGGAGGGAAGGCATATATATGGCTTGTAGAAATAGGATGTAATTAGGGAAAAATGATGAAATAAGGATGGCCAAAAAGAGGCATTTCTTGGACCCAACATCTCCCCCCAACTATCCGATTACATGTCCCCATGCAACAACCTCCACTAGTCGGAATCTGAGTCTGAGTTGAATCTATGAAGATTGTAGGCAAATTCTGGTGTTTCCTCTTGAGGAACAAACCCATAGCATGATGTCCATTTCTCCCAACATAGCTTCTCTTCTTCTTTAGTCAAAGCATAGTTGTTCCTGTAAGGACTCACAGGCAGCCATATAAGAGGGAATCTGAATCTTAATCCAATCCACCAAGGTCCACAATTTTTCTTGCACTGCACATATCTAGGAACCCTTGTCAAGACTTGCTTTAAATTTTCAAAGAAGCATGGGTCCCCTTCCTTTAGAGATGAAGAAGAATATAGCCATATGTATTCACTACCTTCCAGAGCACTCTGCTGCATATTAAGAATCATCGGGACACAGGTAGTGAGGATTTTATCTCGCAAAATTTCAAAGTATTGGGCAATTGCAGGAACCCTGAGAGATCCAACATGATTTGCTATGAGTCCTTTTGGATCCTGAGGTTCACCCCTAATCCAAAGAGTATAATTCTCCTCATTCCTAAGGATAGTTTGGAAAGCATCTCGCCATTTTACATGGTTGATGACAAAAGAGGCAAATGCCCTCAGCTGAACATCCCCCAAACAAGGAAAGGGATTGGATGGAGAGCCAATATAACAAGCCCTATTATGTAAATACAATTCACATAACAAATGTTGATCCTCAAAATCACTTTTCAGGAAAGTTTCTAAAAAATGGGTAGCTTTTGCTAAATCAAATGATCTCCCTTCCTTAAGAGCCCTTAATTGAAATAAAGTTGTTTGCTTGTGGAGAAAGACAGGGTAAGAGGGGGATGAAGCCCTGCAACTCAGTAATTTTAGGGAAAGAGTATACATTTTGTCTTTTTCTTGTTGCAGAGACTTAAGTTTCTTCAATCCTTCCAATTTTTCTTGAAGTTTATCCTATCGGAGTTTCTGGAAGAATAACTCCTTAGCCCACTTTTCTCTCAACTCCCTAATGACATTTCTATGTTCTTAGAGAGAAATCATACCTATCCTGTACTGATTAATATATTTATTCCTTTATCCAACTCGAGATTTAACCAGAGAATCTTTTTCTCTAACCTTTGAATTCTTATGTTCTCCACATCCTTTTCATCATCAGAGTCTAGATAAATGACTTCCTGAGAAGGCTGTATTCCTACCTTGTCCCCTGTTGTACTGACTTCCTCGTTTTTCTTTGATAGTGTAACAGTTTCATCCTTCAGTGGTGTTGCAGTGGTCTATGCCTGTAATGCAGTCTCAACAGTTGATTTTGGGGATACTGGTTCTTGTGTAACAGCATCCTTTCTTTCCATCTCAACCTCAGCCATCTCAGTTTGTGTTACAGTCTCAGTAAATATTCTTAGGACTGCGGGTTCTTGTGTGACAACAACCTTTCTTTCCATTTCAATCTCAACCATCTTAGTTTGTGTTGCAGCTTCAACAAATGATTTTGAAAACACTGGTTCTTGTGTAACAGTGTTCTCTTATTGATCCTTGATGTCAAATATTGTTGTCTTAGCTGTAGCCTCACTATATATTTCTGAGGGTGCTGGTTCTTGTGTAACAGCCCCCTGTCCTTCAATTTCTTCAAACTGCTGAGATTGTTTATGGGTTATATAAAATCCCTCTGACTGATGAGATTGGTCCTGAAGAAATTCAGTATCCCCTGATGGTTGGGACTGCACTATTTCATCTCCTATATTTGAATAAGGAATCACTTCAATTTTTGGCTCATTTCCCCCCATCAATTCTATTTCTAATGTTTTTTCTTCCTCCTGCTCTATATGTGCATGCTTTTGTGATACAACTCCCAACACCATCACTCTATGTCATGCTGTAAAGAATATGTCTCCACACTCTGAGCAAACAATCTCTCCTTGCTCCTCATTTTCTAATGCAAGAGATGATTTTTCTAATAAATTTGCAGCATCTAACAATGTGTTCAAATTCTTCTATGCTTGTTTTCCAACTGCTCCCTTCAATCTTTCCAACTCATTTCGCAATGTCTGCACTTCCTCCTTTAATAATTCATTTTCAAACATGAGGTTTTCGATTTGAGGTTCTTCTATGGGAGGTTCCTGTGTAACAGCAGGTGGCTTGAGGTTCAGAATGGGAATTTCTATATCTATCTCTGTTATAGGTGTTATTTGTGCCATAGGTAACTCAATATTTGATCTAACTACTCTTGCTGTCTCTGTTGAGGGTACTTCACTATTAACCCCAATTGCACCTGCTCTCTCTGTTGCTGCCATTGCTTGATTCCTCCTTTTCTTCAACATTTCCTCCAATCGGCCTCCACAGCATGATGCTACTGATGCTGTGACAGCTCTGGTTTTTCTTTTCTTTGCTATAGTGGATGTCCGACCCTTGTCCCCTGGATTTCTTCATCTCTTTAACATAAGGGTATTTTCTTCAATCTTCTCCTCCTCAATAATGGTCCCCCTTATCTCAGGAGAGGACACAACATCAAAAAATTCCACATTTCCTTCTCCTCCTGCTTTTTCCTGAATTTCTACTTCTGCAGTTGCAGCCTCTACTATCTCTTCTTTAACAGCTGATCCAGTTTCAGCTTCTTCATCCTTAGTTTCTGCTTCTGCAGTTGCATCTTCTAATGTCACTTCCTCCTGTGCCATGGATTCCATCACCATTTCTTTAATAACAGGTTTTGTTTTTGTTGCATCATCCCCCATATTTACCTCATCTTTGTCCTCCTCCTAGTTTCCTAATGCTCCAACCTCCCCCCCAACTAGATTTGAGGAACGCCGGTCCTCTTCACCTTCTCCAATACCCCCCACTTCTAATACATGTCCTTTAAATGGCCAGACCCTCGCAAGAAATTGATCCCAGGTTAAATTGTGATTTGCAAGGGCCGTTAAGACTAACAATTTAACTAGGCCATGATTGGTAAGGGAGGAAACTGGGTGTTGGGTTGTTTTTACATATCTAGCCATGGTTTGCAGGGCTTTAAAAAGATAGAATGGCATATTTACTAAAATACCATGGCGTAAGTGAGAAATTAAGGAAGTTCAGAGAAAGAAACAGTTTGGTACCTTCACAAGAAATATATGTCTTCACAAAGGCTGCCACCTGATTCCAGGGTTGTGGTAATGACAACAATTCTAACCCATGACGCTTTGGAGGAACATTCTCCCCGACTGCTAGAAATTCTCTTACAACCGTTGCATTATGTGCCTTCCATCCAAATAGATTCTTTCCAACCCGGGGTAAGCCAGTAACCTCTGCTATGATTTCTTTTGGAACATCCACGCACGGTCTCCTGACTTTAGAGTGAGTATTAGTTAGGTTGAGGGCGAATTGTAATGCGGTTTCTGTGTGGAAACCGTTCAAAATATTCCATCCAACCGGTTGTTATGAAAATGTTAAGCACTTCTACATTAGCGCGCAAGGCTTCCATATTCATGGGTTCATGCCGGATTGGGTTGCCCATATCAGCCTTCTTCAAAAATCCAGGTGACGAATATAGCAAGTAACAGTCTGGACGTGGGGGTTGCAGCGTATGAACATGCAAGGAATCGTTGGAGTTTAAAATCGGGTATTTTCGGAAAGTCGGCACAGGTATGAAATCTCGGTAAAATGAGACAGTTATGGAAAGTTGGCTTAATTGGGGTCTCCTGGTGGTTAAATGGTATGGCCTTGCTGACAGGGACTAAAAGACAGTGCATAATCATTATTACTATATTCAATTTTATGCTTAATCATGTAAAAGTCTGAATCCGTACCTTTTGCGTTATGCATTCAACCTTGAGTTATCATTATAGCCCACCTCCCAATAAAATGAGCATAAATGCACATGTGCTGAGGTGATTTGGCCGTCACCATTTGACTGACAGATGCCCGAGACACCTAATACTGTCTTCTTGGCGGATTGTGATTGGATCCATGGAGCAAGCATTTAGATTGATGCCAGATTGAGTCATTATTACCGGCATTAATTCGGAAAAAGGAAAACTAGTGGAGTCATAGCTGCTGACAAATAGTGAAAATGAAATGGGAATAGTTGACTCGCAGCTGCTAGACTAGCGGAATAGGCAAGAATAGCAGAGTTGCAGGATGGAAAAAAGCGAAAATGAAATGGGAATAGTAGAGTCACAGCTGCTAGACTAGCGGGATAGGCAAAAATAGCGGAGTCGCAGCTGCTGGAAAAAAGAGAAAATGAAATGGAAATAGCGGAGTCGCAGCTGCTAGAATAGCGGAATAGGAAAGAGTAGCAGAGTCGCAGCTGCTGGAAAAAAGCGAAAATGAAATGGAAATAGCGGAGTCGTAGCTGCTAGACTAGCGGGATAGGCAAAAATAGTGGAGTCACAGCTGTTGTAAAAAAGAGAAAATGAAATGGAAATAGCGGAGTCACGGCTGCTAGAATAGTGGAATAGGAAAGAATAGCAGAGTCGCAGCTGCTGGCAAAAAGCGAAAATGAAATGGAAATAGCGGAGTCATAGCTGCTAGACTAGCGAGATAGGAAAAAATAGCTTAGTTGCAGCTACGGGAAAAAATGAAGTGAATGGAAAAATGACAGAGTTACAACTGCGGAAATAGGAAGAATGAGCAAGGTATGGAGTCGCAGCTGTGCAAAAAAAATGAGTAACAGGCGGACTTTCAGCTGGCTACTGAAAAACTAACGAATCATCCATATTCTTCAGAGAGCTTTATTAAATCAAGAAACAATGTAAGGTGCCTGCAATCGTCTGGCCTAGTCATGACTGTTGTTCCTCCAATTAATCCCTGCACACAAATCTTCAAAACAAACTGATCAAGTGCAAAATGAAAAATAGATAAAATACAGAATGAAAAAAAATAAAAATAATAAATTATTTATGTACAAATGATGTGGATATTACAGTCCTAAAGATTCACAGGGGTTGAGAAAACTCCCTACCCTGGCGTTAACTGATAATATGGATCTGCTGCAACCTGTGAAACGAAAGCATCCCTTGAGATCGTTTTGTGATACAGTCACAGCCGATGACCATTTGTGAATAATGGTGTCTTGTTTGCATCAATGGTGATCAACTGAATTGTTCCATTGTCAAATACACTTTCTATTTGATAATGCCCCAACCAACGAGTGCGTAGCTTGCCTTTGAAATCCCTCTTAAACCGTGAATCATATAACAGAGCCCGGTCTCCTTCCTGGAAGACTTTCTTCTTTATGAATCTGTCATGCCACTTAGAGCGCTACTGTTGGATTAAAGTTGTATGATTTACTGCTTCTGTGTGCTTTTCATCCAATTCATTAAGTTGATTCAATCAGTTCCTCTATGCTTCTGATAAATCCAGATTTGCTTCTACAGCTGTTTTTAAAGTCCTGATTTCAAATTCAATTGGGAAAACAACATTCTTTCCATAAACTAACTCATATGGGGAAAAACCAGTGTTGTTACGCCATGTAGTGCGATAGGCCCACAATGCCTCTGGAAGTCTCTCAGCCCAATATTTACGATGACTTTTCACTATTTTTGTCAAAATAGCCTTAATAACCTTGTTTGAACTCTCCACTTGGCCATTGGCCTGTGGATGATATGGCGAGGTTATTCTGTGCTGAATATGAAATTTCTGTAATAGTGCTTCGAGCTTGCGAGACACAAACTGTGGTCCACCATCTGTGATGATTTCCTTGGGTACTCCAAACCGAGTGAAAATTTCTTCATATAGGAAATCAATCACAGCTTGATCATTAGCCTTAACCAAAGCTACAGCTTGTACCCATTTGGTCATGTAATCTGTACAAACCAAGATGTGAACTTTCTGTTTTGAGGGAGGGTTGATAGGCCCTGCAAAATCTAGAGCCCATCTATCAAATGGTTCAACCACGAACTGTGGCTACAAAGGCATTTCATCTAATATGTTGGGTTGGCCCATCCTTTGGCAGCTATCACATGCCCGAACATACTTCTTTTCATCCCTGAACAATGTGGGCCAAACATAGCCCATTCTCAAAACTTTATGACCTGTTCTTTTGTCTGCAAAATGTCCCCCACAGGGCTCATCATGGCAAGCTTTAAGAATGCTAAAGATCTCATCTTCTCTAACACATCTTCTGATCTCTAAATCAAGCCATGTGTAGAAAAGATGGCCATCAATCCAGCAGTACCTAGCACTCTGCTGTATGATCTTTCTTTTTTCTCTCATTGACAGATGTACTGGGAGCTTACCTGCAGCCAAAAAGTTAGTAATATCTACATACCCTGGGGAATGAGTTGATACTGCAAACAAATGTTCATCAGGGAAGGAATCTTCGATTGGTAAATTGTCATCACTGTTAGTAAGTTGAGATAAAAAAAATCTGCAACAACATTTTCCTTCCCTGGTCTATCAATAATTGTGATATCAAATTCCTATAATAGTAATATCCATCTAGTAACTCTAGCATTCGTGATTGGTTTATTCATTAAATATCTGATAGCGGAATGATCAGTGTGTACAAAAGTAGAATTTCTAGTAATATAATGTCTAAATTTGTTGATGGCATAAACAATGGAAAGGAATTCCTTTTCTGTGACAGTATAGTTTAGTTTAGTAGGAGATAAGTTCTTACTAATGTAATAAATTGGATAAGGAGCATTACCATCCCGTTGCCCCAAAATTGCTCCAATGGCAGTGTCTGAAGCATCTGAAGAAATATGAAAAGGCAGAGCCCAGTTGGGCCCTCGTAAGATGGGTGTTGTAGATAGCCTTTTCTTTAGCTCAGTAAATGTTGTTTGGCATGCATCATTCCAGACAAACTGTGCATCCTTCATCAACAAAGTTAATAAAGGAGAAGCTAGTTTGGAAAAAAATTTCTATGAACCTTCTGTAATAGCCAGCATGCCCAAAGAAGCTACGTACATCCTTTTGTGTTCCGAGAGTTGGTATATTTTCAATTACCTTGATTTTGGATGGATCTACCTGGATACCCTCAGAAGAGATGGAGTGATCCAACACTATGCCCTCACTCATCATCATATGGAATTTTTCAGTGCTTAAAGAGAGTTGGCTTTGTTCACAGCGTTTCAAGACCTTTTCTAAATTTTTCAGTGCTTCTTAATAACTATCACCATATGGAGTAAAGTCATCCATAAAAATCTCCATGCAATCATTTACCATTTCTGAAAAGATTCCAATCACTACTCTCTAAAATGTGGCTAGTGCGTTGCACAACCCAAAAGGAAGTACTCGGTATGCAAAAGTTCCCCAGGGACAGGTGAAAGTGGTTTTGTCCTGGTCTTCTGGAGCAATCTGGATTTGGTTGTAGCCACTAAAGCCATCTAGAAAGGAAAAATACTTTTTCCTAGAAAAGGTATCAAGGACTTGATCGATGAAAGGTAAGGGGAAGTTGCCCTTTTGCGTTGCTTTGTTCAATTCTTTGTAGTCCATGCAGACCCTCCATTTCCCATTCTTCTTTGGCACAATCACGAGTGGAGAAACCCACTCACTGTCTGAAATCGGGTATATAAATCCTGCTTCCAAAAGATTTTGGATCTCCTCTTTCAATATGTCTCTTAGGTTCTGGTTCATCCTTCGTTGTGGTTGACACACAGGCCTGGAGTTGCTCTTAATATAAATGTGATGGGTGCACAGATTGGAAGGAATCCCTTTCATGTCTGTGTACTCCCAAGCGAAAGCTCCCCTACGTTGTTTCAGCAGAGTGACTAGCTGCTCCAGCTCGCTAGGCGCAAGATTTGGATTGATATTCAATGTTTTCCCTGGCCAATTTCTACTTGAACACTCTTCGAATTTTTGAGTACTGGAATTATACTGGCATCATTGACTAGAGTTTCTTCTGTAAGATTTTCTTGTTCTGTTGCAGCTAAAGTACTGTCCAAGATTTGATAGACATTTTTATTGACTGATGGGGGCTCACTGATGAAACTATTAATGGCATCATCGTTTGTTTCATCTTTAAACATTAAGGATCTCCCTATTGTTAATAACAGCTGCACACCTTCTTCCTCCTCCAAATCTTCCCACAATGGAGTTTCAGCTTCTGTGCTTGGTCGAGCTGGAGGGTACAAGGTTAGGCTCTTGATCTCAGTCCCGTCTGAAATGGTCATAGATCCTGACCAACAGTTGATACATGCATCTGCTATGGCCAACCACGGTCTTCCCAGGATCAGTGGGTGTCCCCCCAACTGGGACTTCGACTGTAACACCAAGAAATCCGCAGGGTATTCCCATGAGTCAACTGAGATCACGAGGTCATCTAGGATCCCCTCAGGCTTGATTGTTGATCAATCATCAAGTTCCAAAATAGTAGGGGTCGGACGAAGGTTAGTGAGTCCAAGTTTCTTCACAGTTTCTATGGTCATAACGTTAATAGCTGCGCATAAGTCTACCAAGACGTTGGGGATTTGTGTGTTTCCTATGTGAACTGTAATAGTAGGGTTTCCAGGGTCATCATATTTCGCCATAGGATTCTTTCCCATTATGAATTCGGAAAGTTTTCCCAATACATGGACAGTGGGAGGATCTCTAGGCTTTCTTCCCGGTTTCTTGATACACAAATCTCTAACAGTCTTGGTGTAAATAGGCACGTCATGGAGGGTTTCTAATAGTGGAATCTTGACATACAAATTTTTCAATTCTCCTAAGAGATCGAATCGAGGTTGTTCCACTGTTTTCTGCAGGGCCAATCGTTTAGGGTATGGCGGTTCTCTTTCCAACTGTGTAGGCCGTGATTCATCGTGTTTTAGCTCCTGAGTTTCAGCTACTATTTCGGTAGGAGTATCATCATCCTCAATGATGGGGCTTGCTGAACTGACCATATTCTCATAGTACTGATTCACTCCAGTTTCAATCACTGGGGATGAAACATCCTCAGTGATAATCAGTTCCACTACCCTCCCTGATCGTAATCATATATCATTGCAGGGAATCTGGGTGATGGAATACGCAGGCATGTTGGCAGTTTCAAATTGATGGATAGCTTTATTGTTTGGGTTCAGGTTAGGTTGTGTAGACAGCTGTGGTCGAAGTGGTGGATTGACAGGTGCGGCATTGTTTTGAAATGGGAGCTGTGGTTGCTGATACTGTTGAGGAGAATACTATTGATACTGAGTTTGGTGATGGGGAAATTTATTCCCTTGGTAAGAATTTCTCCAATTGGAATTCCAAGGATCCTGATTGTTTGATTGTTGTGGCCATGGTGTCCAAAAATTAGGATTTTGCATTTGGTTATGAGATGGATTCCAATGGTTACCATTATAATGTGAAGGGAATTGTGTATTCATATTATTCATATTATTCATATTGTTCAAAAAAAATGATGGGTCTTAATTCATACCTTGATTGCGAGGCTGCCATGGTTTCTTCTGTGCAATGAAGTAAGCCTGCTCCACATCTGGAATGGATTCCTGTAGAACTGCTTTGACCTTAGGTGATGAAGGACATTCCTTAGTATCATGCTCCATTTCGCATATCCTACATATCTCTGCTTTGTCTAGTGGGCATTCTTTCAATGGGTGCTTTTTCTTACATTTAGGACAGAATACACCAAGTGTAAGGTCCTCTACTACTTGCCTCTGATTTTCTCTCATGATATCTAACTCTGAGGAAATGGAGCTCATCATGTCTATTTTAAAATTCTTCAGTAAGTTTCCTATTTCTGCTCGAGTGGCTCCTCCACTAGTTGAATTCTGAGTCCTAGTGAAGACATCCTGGTCTCGATCTTTGTCTCGTTTGTTGGTTCTGGAGGATCCCCTTGAGTACCTTCGACATAATTCAACAATATTCTCAAAATTTTCCTTTGAGATGTCCCCTTTTCCCAACAAATTCAACATATCAAGGCAGTCTTCACTAATTCCTCATAGTAAAATGATCTTGAGTACATCATTTCCAATCTCAGCATGCCCATACCTTTGTAAATTATACAACAATATTTCCACAAAGTCTTCCAAGCTCTCTTCATCCTTCTAAACCATTTTAAACAACTCCTCCTTTCTATCCCTAGTTCTACAATATTCTTGATATTTAGAAAGGAAGGTGTTTTTCATTTGGTCCCAAGTAGTAACGGTCTCACGACCTAGACTCATGAACCAGCGTAGAGCATTTCCTTTCAAGGTGGCTGGGAATAGTTTCAGCTTCTGAGCACTAGAGGTGTAATCATAACTACAACATAGGATATCAAACTCAAACAGAAACTCGTCAGGATCCTCATAAGACTTACCATGAAAATTCGGGAGAACTGATGGTGAGATATTTTTCATGGGAGCTACTCCAGGTGTCTAGAAGATAGGGAATTCTAATGTAGCCACAGTATTATCAGGCTGATTATCTTTCACTTCTTCTTCCTGGTTCTCCCTATGTTCATTCTCTCCTTCTTGTTCTCTACCAGCCATGGTTCTAGTCCAAAATTCAATAGCTTCCTTTATGCGTTCTTCCTTTTCTTTTGCTTCTTCTTCTCCTCTCCTCTCTTTCTTCTTGCCTCCTCTCTTCCTCTACTACTCGACGAGTCTCCAACCACACTTCTTTAGTAACTCTGCTTCTGTTGATATCATAGATATCCTCTCTATCTAGTACACCCATGCCACTTCCCTTATTTTCAGGAGGTTTATTTTCTGCAACAGGAGTTGAAGGTCCTGTTGTATTCTCCATTGTTGATGCTGAATTCTCAAGATTGGGAGGAACAGACTCTCTCCTGCCTGTAGATGTCCGGGGTGGTATAGTGGAAGAATCAACCTTAGCAACTATTTCATCAATGTATGTGTATCTTCTTTGACCTGTATTACGACCTTGACCTCTTCCACCTGCAATGTTAGTATTCAAAGGGGGTTCCCGATTTGTTTTTCTTGTATTCATGCATGATGTGAATGATTGAACTAAAATGGAATCAAATAAAACCAACTACTAACTATGTCTATCTATTACCATCCTCGGCAACGGCGCCAAAATGTTGGTCACCCTATATGTCAATTAATTAAAACTAACACATAGGATGCTCAATATAAATTGTCAAACCCAGGGAGGTCTTTTTATTTCAATGGCAATAAGCACTATCTATGCATAAACAATTTCAGTAGTTGATTAAGTAAATGGAGATAAAAATCCTACCTATCTGTTCAGCCAAACTCATTCCATTAAGAAAACTAATCTAATTCATACATCTAGGATTCCAAAACACAACTATCTTCATACAGAAATTAACCCAGTAGTTTAATGATCTAAGAATGGAAATAAACTATATTACTTTTGCAAGAAGTTAAATCCTATAATTATCAAACTACAGTATTCAATCTTTAACAAAATGATTCATTCAGTGACTACTGCAACTCAACCATAATCTATCTAATCTATGAATCCAATTTAAGATACAATAGCAACCAGAATTAAAACATAAGCTTGAACTCTAATTGATAATCAAGGGAAATCCTAGAAAGCATAAATGACTGAAGGGAATTGGAACTGAGCTCGGTTGTCACAGCTATTGAACACACATGCATAATCAAACACAGTCAACTGTCGCACCACACAGTTACAGCTATTCATATGCAGGAGATAAACTACCAATAAATAATGCAATCATAAACTCATTGTTGTAGCAATCAGAAACACACCTAATGCAATTCCACAACACACAACAAGAAATGAATAAATCTAACTATCTAACTATCTAACTAAATCGGCAATCTCTGTGAGAAGGAGGGCCCTAACCTTATGACAGAGATAGCATGAATCACCATGAATTAAGATACAGAAATGGAAGTAACTCTACTCTTCATTAAAAGATGGAAATTCACAGTCTCAATCCCAGTTACAGCCCGTAGAACAATTGATGATTCACTAACCCCGGGCATAGGAAGCCTTCCCATATTTATACATACAAAATGTAGTTCGTGATCCACTAATCTCATGCAGCAATGAGGATCTATGATCGACATGCTGATGAGTCACAACTAACTGTTACAGCTGCATTGAATGAGACTGTTTAATCATAAAAGATGTTTTTATGCTAGCGAGCCATAGATCAACGGATTAGCAATCTGGAAGGCGACCTATTTGTCGCAGCTACACTCCGTTACAACAATCTGTTACAGCTACCTATTACAGCTCGTGTGCAGAGATGCATTGTCCCTTGAAAACATGAGGAATTGAGCTAAAAGAGTAACAACTGGCACCACGTATGATTGCTTTCAAGGCATGGTAGTGGATACACCTGTGCTTTGAGCTTTGACTAAATGAAACCACACAAGTTAGCATAATTCAAAGGTTAAGATCCTGAACTATAACAATCTTAGGCATAAATGAATAAATAAATAATGAATTATACTTGTCGATATTATTGGTTGATCTGGAGGGAAGGCATATATATGGCTTGTATAAATATGATATAATTAGGGAAAAATAATGAAATAAGGATGGCCAAAAAGGGGCATTTCCTGGACCCAAAAAAGGGTAGTGGTCAAAGATGGATCTCCAAATGTTGTACAACCTTCCCAAATTTCATAACAAAGACATGGTATTATTAAAGGACTTAAATGGGATCCCAAATAAATCATCAATCAGTTTCTAAAGGCTTCTTCAACTCCCATAAATCATAGGTTTGTGGACATGTCTTCACATAGGGGGAAATGCTAGTAAACTTCACCACTTGCTATGAAATTCGATATTTATGTTCCAAAGGCTTATGCAATGCATATGAAACTTATTCTAAACATTAATGACCCTCCATACATTATAAAAATCACATATATGAATTGATACAAGTCTAAATAGAGAAACTTCAAGCTTTCATAACAAGATGTAGGGAAAATGTCACCATTTATGCATTATTTGGTATTTTTACATAGTTCCACTTGGTATTTTGACCTAAGAGTCTTCTGAGTATTAAAAACAGATTATATATATCTGAATACAAATAAATGGGGCCACAAGAGCTCCCCCAAATATAACAACATCTCACTAAGTACGCCCTTCCTCCAAGAGCCAAAATATGAAGAGAAAAGTGAGAAAGGTGTGGAAGCAAGTTGAGGATGAGAATGTCATGAGCTTCCCTATAAATTCAACCTGCAACAAATGAATCCATTGTAGCTCCAAATTAATGTTCTGAATAGCCTCTCCAATTTCCAATTAGGATGGGAATCTTTCACCCTCGAAATTGGTACTAAGGCAAGTAGAGTAAACACTCCACAAGCATGGACAAGCTATCCTCTCCAATATGAAAAATGAAAAATGAAAAATGATGAAAAGATACTCTCCTTCTTTGTTCTTGAATTTTATAAACTTCCAAATACCTCCTTGGTTTGAATTCCTTCCCAAAAGACTCATTCCAACTCAAGTTGGGAAGAGATTCCCATGTGTGCCACTTGTCCAATAGATCCTAGTCTCCAACTTCCCTCATTTCGAATGGGCATCTCTTTGGCTTCCCTACCTCCCTTGTGTGCCTTCTTGGAGGCTATGTTTAGCCTGACATGTCATATATGTCAGATTTCATCATTCAGGTCTGATTTGTGTCATAGGTGTCATGGCATCTTCATCATTGTTGTCATAGAGCTAGAGAATCTAGTGGAAGTGTCCCACTAGCTCCAAAATGCCTTTTCTTATTCCATGGGAGTTACTCTTCCACTCCAATTCGACCTTCATGGATTCATTTCAATTATATTGACCTTCCAAATCCCCAATATCATTAGACTCCACCTTGGATTCGAATGGGTGAGAATAGAATTCCATGTGGCATGATGAATCTAGATTTGTGTGGGTCCCACACCACCAATATGTCTCCATGACCAAGTGCCACCTTATTTTCCTATCATAAATATTTATTTAATCCATTTTAATATATTTATGTTAATCTAATGTACATTTGGGGCTTATTATCTCCCTTATTCAAAATCCCAATGTTTCCACCCCAACCTAGGAAACTAGTAGATTGGTGGAATTTCATCTTTTGAAATTTATTTGAATGGGGACATTACAGTCCTCCCCACCCAATATTGTTTTTCCTCAAGCAATTCAAACATGGATGTTGAAGAAATTGCTTTGTTTCCAAAACAAAAAAATTGAAACCAATGAGACTAAAATTATTCCAGGGTCCCATTGCTTGTATTGCACTCCAACAATTAGGAGTGCTCTCCAACCCATACCATCAGGCAAGCGAATTCCTCAATCCCATTTCCTTGTATACCTTCTTCCAAAAATTATAAGTACAAAATATAGATCATGAAAGTACATGACAACATAATAAAAATGTACATCAAGGAGGTGCATCATCAAAGAATCATGAAAGTGCTTGTACCTCCAAGTAAGTAGACCACCATTTTCCAAGTGCATAAAAGCATCAAGTGACCAATCAAATCTACTCCAATGACATAGGTGAGTATCCCATGTCCTATAATGTTGAGCTCCAAAAATATGTAAGATGCATCAAAACAATCAGCCATGTATTCTTTCATCCAAGAAGTGAATGAAGAATCTCTAGTAAAATCTGAACCAAGTAGGGAGCAAAGAAAACAATGAGCCTTCAAGGGCCTCACATAAGTACCATTTGTGCATCCATGAATATGTGTATCATCAAGAAATAAAAAAGGATGTTGCTGCCAATAGAATTTTTCTCCAATAATATATCTCTTCACCCAAGTATTGGATGAAGTTTCTCCAACATCAATTGAACCCTCATGTGGCACCATTAGAAAAAAACCTTTCACCCAATTTTCATCCCCAATTGATGTGGTTGAAAAAGAAGTAGGGGGTGAGGAATTATGAAAAAACCTTAAATATTTACAAATCTTACCCATCGAAATATTTAATTCAACTTCTCCATAATTGGCCAGTCCAAATATTGTGATATCATATGCCTCCTCCAAGGCTTTGCAACTCTCTCCATGAGGCAACTCATAATCCCTCTGAACAAAGGCAAGTGCTTGTCTTTCTTCTTGTTTGAGTGTAGCATCTTCAAGAACCTGCATATCAACATGTACCTCATGTTCCACCATTACATGAGGTTCCTCCTTTGTGACATAAATTCTTTCATCCATTCCCTTCTTTTCCTCGAAAGGAGAACCATTGCTCCCTCATATTGCCAATTTGCTTCCAAATTGACTAGGCAACAATTCGAACCCTTGAATTAGTTGTTTGGTCATGTCTTCAAAGAATGGTTTCAGGAATTTTCTAAACTCCCCATTCTCCTCTAAGGTTCCTTTCTCATCCTGACTCATGGTTACCAAAGAATGCACTTCTTCTCCTATTTCCTCCCTTTCACCAAAGTACTTCCAGTTTCAGTTTCTAAGGGTGAGGGATGATTTATTTGACTTATTTTCCTCATGAATGGTCATCCAAATTAGGTTAAAGTACAATTCTCTCATACCACTTGTAGTGTCCCTTTTCATGAATTTGTAAAAACTAGGAAAAATTGCAAATTTTTGTCAATTCGACCCCTAGACTAGTATTGACCCAAATGCTTCCAAATTGGTTATGAATGTATTTGTAAGGTATTAATACATAAAAATTGGGCTGATGGATTCTTGAAAACTCTCAAAAGACTTCTGCAACATTAAATTACAATCAGGGAAAGATAGGGCAATTTACTAGTCAAAACGAGGTTCAAATCCCCCAAGGGTACTGGTCAAAGATGGATCTCCAAATGTTGTATGACCTTCCCAAATTTAAGAACAAATACATGGTACTATTAATGGACTTAAGTGATCTCCCAAATAAATCATAATTCAGTTTCTAAACGCTTCTGCAACTCCCACAAATCATAGGTTTGTGGAGATGTCTTCACATACGGGGAAATGCTAGTAAACTTCACTACTTGCTATGAAATTCGATATTTATGTTCCAAAGCATTATGAAATGTATATGAAACTTATTCCAGAAATTAATGACCCTCAATACATTATAAAAATCACATAGATGAACTGATAAAACTCTAAATAGAGCAACTTCAAGCTTTCATAACAAGATCTAGGGAAAATGGCACCATTTATGCATTGTTTGGTATTTTTACATAGTTCCACTTGGTATTTCGAATTGAGAGTCTTTTGAGTATTAAATAAAGAGTATATATATCATAATACAAATAAATGGGGCCACAATATCTCCCCCAAATATAACAGCATCTCACCAAGTGCACCCTTCCTCCAAGAGCCAAAATATGAAGAGAAAAGTGAGAAAGGTGTGGAAGCAAGTTGAGGATGAGAATGTCACGAGCTTCCATGCAGCTTCAACCTGCAACAAATGACTCCATTGTAGCTGCAACAAATGACTCCATTGTAGCTCCAAATTAAATTTCTTAATGGCCTCTCCAATTTCCAATTAGGATGTGAATCTTTCACGCTCGAAATTGGTACTAAGGCAAGTAGAGTAAACACTCCACAAGCATGGACAAGCTATGCTCTCCAATATGAAAAATGATAAATGATCAAAAGATACTCTCCTTATTTGTTATTGAATTTTATAAAATTACAAATACCTCCTTGGGTCGAATTCCTTCCCAAAAGAATCATGCCAACTCAAATTGGGAAAATATTCCAATGTGTGCCACTTGTCCAACAATTCCTAGTCTCCATCTTCCCTCATTTTGCATGGGTGTCTCTTTGGCTGACCTAACTCCCTTGTGAGCATTATTGGAGGATATATTTAGCCCTGAAATGTCATATATGTCATATTTCAGCATTCAGGTATGATTTGTGTCATAGGTGTCATAACATCTTCATCATTGCTGTCATAGAGCTAGGGAATCTAGTCCAAGTGTCCCACTAGCTCCAAAATGCCTCTTCCTCTTCCATGGGAGTTACTCTTCCACTCCAACTCAACCTTCATCGAGTCATTCCAAGTATATTGACCTTCCAACTCACCAATATCATTAGAATCCACCTTGGATTCGAATGGGTGAGAATAGAATGCCATGTGGCATGTGGAATATAGCTTTGTGTGGGTCCCACACCACCAATGTGTCTCCATGACCAAGTGACACCTTATTTTCCTATCATAAATATTTATTTGACCCATTTTAATACATTTATTTCAATCTAATGTCCATTTGGGGTTTATTATCTCCCTTATTCAAAATCCCAATGTTTCCACCCCAACCTAGGAAACTAGTAGATTGGTGGAAATTCCTCTTTTGAAATTTATTTGAATGGGGACATTACATAATACTGTCTTGTTTCTCATTTGGAGGAGATGAATGAGCTGAATGGGATGCTTTTGAGTAACAAACTTGATGAAGAGATTGTGGATTTCATGATCATGGATCAGTGCATCAATATGGTGTTGGAAAGAATCATGTGTAGAGGCTCCATGAAGCTCATCTTCTGATGATGAAGGAGCATCATATGAATTTTTCTTGCTTTTGTAACATATATAATCAGATATGAAAACATAATCAATGCTAGAAAGAAGATCTATGCAAATTAATTCCCAAGGAAAATCAATGAACTCAACGGAATCAATTTCTTCTGTAGTTGCAATGTGGTGCGCTAGTTCTTGTACCTTCTTCTCAAATTGATGCAGAACCTTTCTGATATTCTATAGGAAATCATGCAGCTATGAAATATTAGAATTTGAGTCATATGGAGCATAAACCAATAAATAAGTGGAGTCTCCATGATCAACCAGAGTTTCAGTAGGAAAAGTGTGAAAGATTAGCTCACCATGATAGCTGAGCGAGCCTGGAGAGGTTGAGGACTTGATTTTTGAACCATGAGTGATGGGGCCAGGTCCAGATGTGTGGAATATCAGTCTAATGATGGCTAAAGGCATGTATTTCTAATAAATGAAAGATATGAAAGATTTTTATACCTCAAATTTCCACACCATATGTAAGTGAGTATCTGCATGTTTCACCACCATGGAAACATGACTTTTATGCCTCCTAAGGGTTTTAGGACCCTTCATTCTAATATTGATCCCTTCCCTAGTCACATATGGAAGCAAATCCAACAAGAAAGGGGTCAAAACCCACCTTAACCACCTCCAAAAATTAGCCTTCTAGAATTTTCGCGCCCTGCATGCCTATGGGGGAGCGACAATTTGAAATTTTTGCGCCCTGCATGCCTATGGGGGAGCGAAAATTTCAATATTTTCGTGCTTTGCTTAGTTATAGGGGAGCAAAAATTTTGGTTTAGGCTTATCCCTTTGATTTTGGATCTTGGATCTCATGGAGATTTTCTTGGGATGAGGTACCCCTTCGAATCCCATCTCACATTACCTCCTTGGCATGGTTTAGATCCTTGATCCTCATATTATTCACTTAGATCCATCATTTTCTCCTAGTGGTTGGCCTTCCCAAATCCTACTTAAGGAGGACCATCCATGAGCTATGGAAGTGATCTTGGAAGAACTAAACTTATGATCCTATGATCTTACAAGGGTAATGTTGGAGAGCTTGGAAGGAGGTGCCGCTACTTTGGACATCAAGGTATAACATTGTAATCAGCTTCTTTTGGATTTCTTATCATTAATATAACTTAACCTATTCCTCTCATTTTCATGTCTTTAATGATGAATGCATGAAATTGTCTATGTTTTTATAGTTAGATATTTGTTTATACATATATTGCTTTGGAGAAGGTGTTGTCTTTCCTTTGTGAACAGGTTCATAAGTCCATAATCAAAGGCTGGAACTGGAGCAACTTAGGAGCAGCAAGGACAACCATAAAAGTAAGGTACGCCATCTACTTGCTTTCTATTTCCATAGCTTGTTAGCTGATGCGTGAGCTAGATCTAGGAGGACTATAGTGTCTATTTGTTTCCTCTCTGTCTTGGGTAGGCAACTAGGGGCCTTTTCTAATCTGTAATGTCCCCATCTTGACCCTATTGCATTAATATTGTAAATGATGTAAATATTGTTATTTAGTCATGGTGAGGAGCTCAAGGCCAAGGCCCCGCCATTGATTTATCGTTCTATGTATCGGAAATTAGAATAGATGCATATGGTTCTTGTGCTAGCCGTGCACAATGTAAATTCGGACATCATGTAAATATGCAATTTTAATGAAAAACCCACAACCAGCTATGCAATGCAACAAAGAGATGGGGCATGATCTTACAAGGAATAGGGAGGAAAAATAACCAAACCCTTGAGCCATGGAGTCAATCCATGTGTCAATGAGAAAACCCATGAGATCCCAACTACCCATTTTGGCTTATGCCCCAATCATTAAAGTCTTCCAAGAGTTGGTTGAGGCAGTTAATGCCTTGGGAATGATGAGGTATGGCATCCAATTTTGGGTATGGGCAAGCCATGAATCTGGGAATTCGATTTGTTTGCTTGCAAGGCAAGAAATCACCCACGTTTTTCCTTCCCAAGCCATTCTGAACCACGATTTTTCCTCTCTCACGCAGCCTGGGGTGAACTAGGGTTTTTCCTTCATGTTTTCACCATTTCTCTGCATTCTTCCATGCCTGGGAACTTGTTTTTGGTTAGCACAGTGGCTGGGAGAAGAGAACCACGATTTTCTAGGGTTATAGAGGCCGTTTCTTGCCATGAAATGCCCATGGACGTTTTTCTGAAAACGATTATGCTCCTGGGGTTGTTTTCCCATTTTCCAATTTTTGTTTTGGGCTTTCCCACGTTTTTCTAAACTGGTTGAAATCCCATCGTTGGGAATCATACTGCAAAAATGCCAAGCACTTGCATTTCTGGCTATTATGTCCCTCCCTGTTTAGTTTGAACCTGTGAGCAGGAGATTCAGGAGTGGAAGAGGACAGATTTGGCTTGATGAGCACAATGAAGTATCCATAGCTCAATGGTTGAGCCACTAGCCTAGTAATTCACCTCTGTCCATCTCTTAGCAGCCTGAGAAACCCCACTGCTGATTGGTTTGGCTGATTCTGGTGTATCTTTTGCTATGTGAGAGCGTGCTTTCCCCTTTTCCTTGTGGAGATCATGCCCAGCTCGGGGGTGGCAGTGGTGCTGAGAGATTGAGGAGCACACTGACCTACGGTTGGGTGGAACGTTGCAGAAGCGTAACTGGTTGCTTAGGGACTACTTGGTTTAAGATAAGTATTCTCATTGCTAATTTGATATTGCTTAATTGATGAATGACATGAAAATATGGAATGTATGATGGATGTGTAATGGAATTAAATTCTACTGTGTTTTCAAGATTTTATGCATTTGCATATCTCCATCTACAATTTATATGAATGCTTATTTGATTAAGTATGGGACTAGATGTCCAATATTATTGTTAGTGTCCTCTCCATAGCCTTGTAGGATAGGAGGGACATTACATAATCCCAAGGGGATATCTACCTATCTGTAGGGATATTTTCTCACAATAGAATATGGAGGCCATACTGGGGAATTTTCCCCAGTTTCACCTTTGCTTGCTTGTTTGGATCATCAAATCCTCTTCTAAGTGTTGTTTCTCATCACCTTAGATCATCATGGAGGTATAATAGATGCCCCCCCATATTCTGAGGTCATTTCCTTTGATTGGAATGATCTAACAGAATCTCGTCTTCCTTCCTAGATATTTGTAGAAGTTATTGGTAGGAATGTACTTTGCACTATTGTTGATGAAGGAGCTTTTGTTAGTATTTTGTTATCAAATGCTTGGAAAGCTATATGTTCTCCTCATCTTGTGCCAATCAATGACCAGATACTGGATTTCAATAGAAGGCTTACTGGACCTTTAGGAATCCTTCCTTAGTTACCTATCACTTTAGGAGGGAAAATTGTCTGTATTGATGTTATGGTAGTCCAAGGTCCCTTAGATTTTAATCTTCTCCTTGGACGTGATTATGTCTATGCTATGAAATCTGTAGTGTCCACACTCTTTCGAGTGATTTATTTTCCTCATCATGGGAATATGGTGACCATTGATTAGCTTTCCTTCATGACACCCACTCATCACGTGAATCCTAGTCATCAGACTTCCCTAAATGTTCGACATGTTTTAGTGGTTTCTACCCCTTACGATAGGGGGCATGTCTCTAGCCTCTGGACATCATGCTGGAGTTATCCCCTAGCTTCTTATGCTGGGGGCACATTTTCCATCCTCTGGACATCATGTTGGGAAGTAACTCATCAGTGGACCTCATTTCGAGCATAGTTTCATTCCATTTTAAGCTCGTTAAAAAATGAAATGGGCCACTTCGAGCATAGTGTTATTCTGTTTTAAGCTCATTAGAAAATGAAACAGGACCCTACCAGCATAGTTTACTTTCAGTTTCAAGCTTGTGTAAAAATGAAACCACTCCCAAGCATAATTTACCTTTGGTTTCAAGCTTGTGTAAAAATGAAACCATTCCCAATCACAGTTTACTTTTGGTTTCAAGCTCGCGTAAAAAAATGAAACCAACCTCACGAGCATGGTTTTATGCTTGTGTCAAGCTCGTTAAAAAATGAAATAGATCCCCTCCCCTTTAGTCGATTCTTTCGCCAGATTAAATATCTGAACCCTCATTTCATTCGCCTATGCTATTTAATCCTATTTTTTTATCCTCCCGTGGTGAACATATTCCTATTAATAACCATGAGTTTGATTGGATAGATGAAAAGAGTAGGAAAACAAAACGAAGCTTGGGGGGCATATCTACAGCATTTAGACATCATACTGTAGGTTATCCATAATCTTATTATGCTGGGGGGAAACTTTCCGACCTCTGGACATCATGTTGGGAAGTAACCCATCAATGGACCTGATTCCAAACATAGTTTAGTTTCAACTTCAATCTCACTAAATAATGAAACCACCGCCCCAGGCATAGTTCATTTTTTGTTGCAATATCATTAAAAAATGAAGCAGATACCATGAGCATTCTTATAACCTTTCTCCGAGCTCGTTAAAAATAGTAAGAGGTGTCGAGCTTACTTTTCACTTTTTCATGCTCTAGTTAAAAACATGAAAAATATTCCAAGTGCTTTTGATACCATTGTCGTGCTTGTTAAAAATTAAGTAAAA
Organism: Larix kaempferi; assembly: GCA_027924585.1. Lineage (NCBI taxonomy): Eukaryota > Viridiplantae > Streptophyta > Pinopsida > Pinales > Pinaceae > Larix > Larix kaempferi. Next base: position 6,813,900 of record BSBM01000118.1, on the reverse strand, counting down.
AGGTGTGTCTAACTAGTATAGGTTTATCACTTAATCCGGCCTCGCTAGACTACTTACAGAAAAGGAACTGTGTCGAGTTTACTTTTTCCTTTGTCGTACTCGGTCACCAACCATGACAAAGTTGTACATGGAGTCCTCTTTAATCTCTTTTCAGGCTCCTAAAATAGGAAAATATTGTCGAGCGAACTTGTTTCTTTCACGCTCGTAAATGTTTTTGAAAGGACGTCTATTTGGTGGTAGGTTATCCCTTTTACGGACCGTTTAGACTATTTATGACAAAGGTACACCTTAGTCAACCTTTGACTAGGAGTGTTCTTCCAGATATTATTTTACACTTTTTTGGGTCTGGGGACTAACTTTTACAAAAAGTTCAAAACCTGGAGTCTTCTTTAGATTACTTCAGATTCTCTAAACATGAAAAATCATCGCGTTTTCCTTCCTTGGACATGTAAAATCAAACATCGAAGGACTCTTTTGGGACCGAACCACTCATTTCTCAGGTTCATAAAACATGTGAGATTGGACTCATCCAAAGGATGAGCTATACCGAGCATCTGTTATCCTCCTCAAGCTCGTTAAAAAACAAAGAGGTACTCATCAAGCATGATGGGGGTTGGGGAGAAATAAGCTAAGTTTGTTTTAGAAAGCTCCATGGCAGCTTGTGTCTCCCTTGAATATGGCCCCTATTTGCGTCTCGTCATACAGTCGGGTAATCTACTTGTCTCCGAGTCATGCCAATTCTATGAGTTGTCCCACTCCTTCAAGTCACCTAAAGAATTCCTCAGTCATCATTGCATTATGTCTTGGTCTCTACCTTGTTGAGTCCATGTTGCCAAGTCATTATTGTCGTGCCATTCAATGTTCAAGGGAAGTTTACCTTAGTCATCCTCTGCAATATTGTCATCCTTTGCATCCTTGTGTTAGTCCATACTCATCTATTTCATTACTTCACATCACTTTTCCATGTCGGTTTCATGTCATTGATGTGGGATTCATCATGGCCCTCCTTCGATGAGTCTATTCCTGTCGAATTCAACTCATTATCCAGGAATTAGGCTTAGAAACAAACTTTAGTACCTTGGCACTTGCATGCCTCAATGGCAGGTTTCCTCATATTCGACAGTATGTTTTCATCATTGACCTCTGATCGAATGATCTTGCAAATGTTCGACGTCAACTCATCTATTCACATTTCATCGAGATGTACTATGATACCTTGGGATTCATTGTCATCATTGGTGATTTCCCTCGCACTTGTTAACGGTTCACATCATTGACCGGAAATCAAGTGGTTTTTACCATGTTCGACTTCAACACCTTGTAATCACATGGTTAGATTCGTATCGATTTGGGATCGAGTAGAAGACCCTGGATAGTTCTAAAGTATATTTAGAACATCCAGGTTGCGATGATGATTTTTGAGTAGGTTCCCACATATATATTATGTATGTGACCTCATTGATGTACTGTCACACAGATCCACTCTTGTATAGGTCATGGTTGTGTCACTGTCTTATTATGGATCTACGCTTGTAGTCTAGTAGCCATGATTTGTCTTCAGTCATTGTTAAGTCATTACTATGATGGATCTGCGATGTATTGGTCGACAACCATGCTTTGAGTCAGTTGTTCCGAGCATGGGTATGCCCTCCTCGAGGTCGTTAGACATATTGTTGATATTTTCTTGCATCTTTTCTCCAGTTCTCCTTCATATATCCTCGTAGACTTATTATTGGTAAAGTGTTTCGGCCATCAGATTCCTTCTGACCTCACACTTTAGGGGGCATCTGTTATACCTCAAATTTCCACACCATGTGTAAGTGAGGATCTACATGTTTCACCACCATGGAAACATGACTTTTATGCCTCCTAAGGGTGTTAGGACCCTTCATTATAATGCATGTTGATCCCTTCCCTAGTCACATTTGGAAGAAAATCCAATAAGCAAGGGGTTGAAACCCACCTTAACCACCTCCAAAAATTAGCCTTCTGGAATTTTTGCACCCTGCATGCCTATGGGGGAGCGACAATTTGAAATTTCCGCGCCCTGCATGCCTATGGGGGAGCGAAAATTTCAATATTTTCGTGCTTTGCTTAGTTATAGGGGAGAAAAAATTTTGGTTTAGGCTTATCCCTTTGATTTTGGATCTTAGATCTCATGGAGATTTTCTTGGGATGAGATACCCCTTCGAATCCCATCTCACATTCCCTCCTTGTCATGGTTTAGATCCTTGATCCACATATTATTCACTTAGATCCATCATTTTCTCCTAGTGGTTGGCCTTCCCAAATCCTACTTAAGGAGGACCATCCATGATCTATGGAAGTGATCCTGGAAGCACTAAACTTATGATCCTTTGAGTCTTACAAGGGTGATCTTGGAGAGCTTTGAAGGAGGTGTTGCTACTTTGGACATCAAGATATAACATTGTAATCAGCTTCTTTTGGCTTTCTTATCGTTAATATAACTTAGCCTATTCCTCTCATTTTCAAGTCTTTAATGATGAATGCATGAAATTGTCTATGTTTTTATAGTTAGATCTTTATTTATACATATAATGCTTTGGATAAGGTGTTGTATTTCCTTTGTGAACAGGTTCATAAGTCCATAATCAAAGGCTGGAGCTAGAGCAACTTAGGAGCAGCAAGGACAACCATCAAAGTAAGGTACCCCATCTACTTGCTTTGTATTTCCATAACTTGTTAGTTGATGTGTGAGCTAGATCTAGGAAGACTATAGTGTCTATTTGTTTCCTCTTTGTCTTGGGTAGGAGACTAGGGGTCTTTTTTAATGCCAAGGGGATATCTACCTATCCATAGGGAGATTTTCTCACAACAAAGACATAAGAGCAACAGAGGCAAGTGACACAATGTAGGAAGACATGGAATTGTGTAGTTTCCTAACTGGAGAAATTGGGGGTTGTAGGGTATTTTGTGCATCCAATGGTTGGGAAAATGGTGTGGGAGGTGTCATGACCTGCATATCATACTATACATCATCTTCAAACTAAGAATCTAAATTTTTTTGAATGGAGGTGGAAAGACCTTTCATAAGACAAGTCAAAAGCAAGTAAAAAATGACTAGTTTTGAGAGTAGACTTGGGTGAACTGACTAAAGATTGTACCAAGGAAGCGATGGAGGTTTCTGATTATGTTATATCAGAATGTGAATAAAAAATAGAGACATAATAATTATCTTTCACACTAGTACTCAAATCATAAGCACGATTACCGTTGGGAGAGGCTTGGAAACAATGTTCTTGTTCTACAACAAGCTTGCCTTGTTCTTTCTTTGCAAAGTCAGGAACATCTATGCTATGCTCTTCAAACATCTTGGCCATGATGTCCAATTTATTTTTGAAGCAAGATTTCTCAGGATGAGTTCCTTTGCAACAATAATAACACTTGGGCTTCTCCTTCTTCATCTTCTTGGATTTGGAATCTCCATTAGAATCCTCTTCATCTGACAACATCTTTTGTTTGGATTTTTCATTCTTGAAACTCTTTTCTCCATGAGAAACAAGTGAAAAGTCCTTGGAGAGTGTTAGATCCCTCATTTGGACCAGCTTGTCCTTCTACTTAGTGAGTGAATCAATGAATGCATCCAATATTGGCATCTTCCTATTGGGAACTGCAAGTCTTGTGGTACAAAAGTAGAGACAAATACTAAGTATTTATAGCTCAGTTTTGTCAGAATGGTAAGAATTAACTGCTCATCCTTCTTATCTATGCCACATTGTTTGAGTTGAATCACTAGGTTCTTGAATTTTGAGATGAAATCCTTCATTGAATCGAAATTAATTGGACTAAGTGAGATCAGCTCAATCTCCAATAAATGACCTCTGAGCTCGTCCTATTTTCCAAAGAGAGACTCTGGCTTTGTCCACACTTGATTTGGAGTGGATAGAGAATCAATATGGAATATAATATTTGGAGATACACAGAGACAAAGTAACCCATAAGCTTCATCAATCCTATTGAACCATTTGGATTTTAATGCAACATTTACTGACTCAGTTTCAAGCCCCATAGTGACTCTATGCAATCCTTTGCTCTGAAGATGGATGATCATATGCACCTTCCAGTGAAAGAATTTGAAGGGAGTGAGAGTCACAGATTTGGATTGTTTTTTATCCATACTGATGCACTCCTGGTGATGGAAATACCTGCAAAAAGCACTCTTGGAAATTTTTTTGAATCAATCTAGATCTAATACCAGGTGAGATTTTCAATTGCTAAGATCTAGATTCATAAGACAATTTTACATGGAATATTTCAGACAATGAGAGAGGAAGAATAGAGAAGATAAATTGTGGAAATCACTCTGTATTTTATTCATCAATATGATAACAATATATAATACATATTCCATGGATAAAATCGAATTCCTTGGAGGAAATTTGGAAATGACAAAAAGAAAAGGCTTAGATAAGGAAAAAAAAACCCCTAGGTGGCAAAAGCAGCTTCCAAAACTGTACTAGAGGATCATGAATTTGCTAAGTATGGTATGGAAGTTCATGAGTGAGGTAAAATGAATGTATTGATTGATTTAGGAGAGAAGACATGATGTGGAATTCGAATTGGTCAAGTGGCAAAAGTTTCTAAGTCAATTAGCTTTACCTTTTCCACTAGAAAGCAAAAAAATAGGATAAAGCTAACTAAATCAGGAAAGCACCTTCTAAACCAGAAATGGAAAGAAATCAGACAAAATCTAATGAAATCTTGTCCAGAATTTCCTCAAGTGCCCCCTAGTGACTCGGGATACAAAGTGGTCCACTAAACGACAAAATTGGCCTATTTTACATAGTCAAAACTCAGGAAATTAATCATAAATTATTAATTAATTTATCCTAAGTCTAAAATGGTATAGGTGGGTTTTTGTAATAATCCAACACAACCTTATCCCATAAAAATTGGTAGTGGCGTGCCTCCCTCATTAAATGCATTAAATTTGGTGCTTTTGACTCCCCAGATTAAGGAAATGGGGCACACTTGTGGACAAACTTAGATATTATGGCAAATATCTAGTCTAATATGTGGAAAACCCCCCTAGAATAGGCATTATGAATCCAAACCATGGAACAACTTACATTAAACACTTGGAACCTTATGCAAGGATTATTAACCAAGGTCTAGATGGGAATTATGTTCCAACACCCCCCCTAAGCCAAAATGGTTGTGAACAAAGAAAATTATTATGAGAGCCCAAGCAACAAAGGCTTATGGTCACCCTTTACATTATTAATTCATGTAAGTGAGGAAAGAAGCAAAACCACATGGGAAAAATATTCCCTCTAAAATGGACATGAAATATACCAAAACTAAACTACTCCAAAACACAAGTAGGTGTGAAATTTTTCATATGTCTGGAGGAACCTTCTTCTTAGGAAGAAGAGGAATGTTCTCAACTAGATCATGTACATGTACAAATACATGATGGAAACTGGAACCATGTAGAGCAATTGAGTAACACTGATAGTAGAGCGAAGGCTGCTCTTCAGACTTGATATTCGAACCAACCAGTGTGCCAGGTCCAAAAGAGACTTGATATGCTAGAGAATAACAGACCCCAATTGAATCATAAGGCTCCTGAAGCATCAACATCAAATAATGAGAGTTGTAATCAGCTCCAAGAAAGGGGAAAAAGAGTCCCAAGTTTTCCAAAGTGATGGCTAAGGCTTCTCCATCTTCAAATGAACTTGCAGAAATTCTGCTAGTCATGGTGTAGCAATACATAGGAAGCAAAAGAGTGTGAAGCAATGAGATATCTTCACTTGACTTCCAAACTTCTCCTTGACCATATTTCGAATCAATATTCTCATATGAAGAAAGAACCTCTTCTAGAGAAGGCTCACTATGATCACCAATTAGCAACTCATCTTCAACATTCGTAATAGAATACATAGAGGAGAAATAAGTGGAATGGAGAGACATCGCTTCAAAAGTATTAATGGAAACAATTTGTATTTATCTTCATGAAAAACAACTTCATGGAAAACAAAGGAAGCCATAGAGGAAGAAAGTTGAGCTAGATCATTTGTTGAATCTGTATCTTCTTCTTCTTCTTCTTCTGCAATTTGAACAACTTCTTGAGAAATGCATGAGGAAGAGACCTTTGAAGGGAGAACACATGAGTATGTTTCCATTTTCTTGCTCTCCATATAGCTAATATCTTATTTCTGCATGCCAGGAGATTTATCTAGATTTCTCCAAATCGCAAATGGATACCTAGCAGAATCAATGAGGTAATGCATTCTAGGAGGTATAGCTAGACACATAGTTGCATATGCTCTATAAAAATCATTGATCCAATCACACTTCTCTTCATAGGACTCTGGCTCTCCAACAACACCAATGGACACATCGAAGAGACATTTTCTCTTGCGATATTGACACATGTTTTCTTTCCACTCATAATAGTTGGATGGAGAGAGGAGAGGAACAACTTTCGAATCCATAAAGAAGTTGTTGTAGGAACCTACAAAACACACACTTGGAAATCTATTTTTGAAGCAATACTAGGATACCCTATGAAGCTTTGATACCATGTCAAAGTCTATATGTGTCACAGGTGGATCTAGATTACTAGAGAAAGCTTCACTTATAATTTACCAAACATTGACAAGAAAATAGAAGAAATATGAAGAAAATATCAAGTAGAACACAAGAGAAAAACATGCATGTGGATTAATATTCCAATGCATTATTATTCAACAAAATGTGTATAATATATAGATTCTCTCAAGTGGAAAAATCGAGATACTTAGTGGAAAGTTGAGTATATCACAATAATGGTAGGCTTAGTGGAGTAATCCCCCTAATCTATGACATTGTGCCAAGTGTAACTCCTGAATTGGGCCATAATGAGGTCCAATGAACCTATGATGACCATGAGGAAGTTAGGCAAGTCAGTTAATGTGGATGAAATCATTATGAGGGATAATTAGGTGGTTTAGGGCTTTGGTAGTGGCCATTAATGAAAAATTTGACCAAATTTAGTGCATTAGCACCCTTGGTCCATCCTTATCCCATAAAACATGGAAGTGGTGCACCTCCCTCGTTAAATGCATTAATTCTGGTCATTTTGACACCCCATATTAAGGAAATTGGACACACTTGTGGACAAACTTAGCTATTATGGAAAACCACTATTGTAATATGTGGAAAAACACCCTAGACTAGGCACTATGAAGACAAACCATGGAACAACTTACACTAAACACTTGGAGCCTTATGGAGGGATTATTAACCAAGGATTAGATGGGAATTTTGTTCCAACAGACTTTGGTCGATTTTAATATCATATGGATGATTATCGTTGAACTATTGACTTGATTACGTGTGGCACAAGGTTTGAATTTAAAACCATATGGCTTATTATAATTCCATTATTGTTTGATTATGGTTAACGAAAGGCCTAACTTTAAAATCATATGGTTGATTCTAATTTTAATATGGTGAATTTGGTTTGATATGGTTGAATTTAGTTGACTTTGGTTGACCATGGTTGGATATGGTAGACTAGGGTTGACTTTGTTTGATTGTAGTTAACTTTGGTTGACTTTGGTTAACCATGGTTAACTTGGTTGACCATAGTTAACCATGGTTGACCATGGTTAAACATATTTGACATAATGGACATTAGTTAAACTCAGTTGACGATGGTTGATCGAAATGATTAATGATTAATCATAGAAATCATAATATTTACATGGAAATATTTTTTTTCACATTTATTAATTTTTTATTTTAATTATAATTATTAATTATTGCTTAATTCCTTTTCCTTTACATGTTGAAATGATAAGGGTGAGATATTTAAAAGCACACATATTTTGACTTAAGAAATATACATATTCATTAAAATGTTATATATATGAAAAAACAACATATTTTGGTTTAAAAAACATGCATATTCATTAAAATGCCATGAATGTTATTTTGACTTTGGTTGACCTTGGTTGAGTATGGATGACTATAGTTGACTTTCGTTAACACTAGTCCATGTTGGTTGATGATGGTTGACTTTATTTGAATATGGTTGACTTAGGTTAATCGTTTGACTATGGTTGACTTTGTTTTCCATAATTTACTATTGGGTGACTTTGGTTGAATTTGGTTGGTAATGGTTTTCCCTAATTAATATGGTTGACTTTTATTGAATATAGTTGACTTTGGTTGACCATGGTTGACTTTGTTTGACTATGGTTGAATTTGCTTGACTAATTCACAATTTTTACTATGGTTGACCACAGTTGACTATCATTGACCATGATTAACAATGGTTGGCCATGGTTGAATTTGGTTGATTTTTATTGGCTATGATTAACTATGCTTGACTTAGTTTGGACATAGTTGAGTATTGGTTGACCATGCTTGACTATGGATGAATTAATTTGGTCATTATTACAATTAGTTGACCATGGTTGACTATGGTTGAATTTATTTGAATTTGGATACACATGGTTGGAAATGGTTGACTTTGTTTGTCTATGGCTAAATTTGGTTGTCTAATTGATTATGGTTGACCATGGTCGACCATGGTTGACTTTGGTTGGCCATAATTGACTTTAGTTGACTATGGTTTACCATGGGTGACTATGGTCAAGAATTTGTTTCACTATGCTTGACTTTGGTTGACTAATTAATTATAGTTAACTATGGTTTCCAATGGTTGGATATGGTTGGTTATGGGTGACTTTGATTGCTCGCAATTGATGACTGGTTAACTTTATTTAATTTTTAACTATGGTTGATTAATTAACTATGGTTAACCATGGTTGACTATGGTTGACCTTGTTTTCTTGTTGACTTTGGTTGACTATGATTGACTTTAGTTTACTATGGTTGACCACAGTTAACTATGGGTGACTACAGTTGAATTTGGTTAACTAATTGATTATGGTTAACTGTGGCTAACCATCATTTACTATGGTTGTCTATCATTGACCATGATTGACTATGGTTGACCATGGTTGGGCATGGCTGACTTTGGTTGATTTTAATATGATATGGTTAACTATGTGTTTGTGCTAGAAATTGTCCCTAGACTACAGAGGGAACAAGCTAGTACAATCTCGAAATAATAAACAGAAACTAGGTTTTGTCTTGGCAATTTATTGGTTTGAGAGTTTCATATTCAAGAAAGCAATCATTCATTCAAATAAATACAAACTAATATAGGAACTGTATCAAGTAACACATCAAAGAACCGAGATATTTAATTCTTCAAAGAATAAAAATAAACCATCACATTCATCAACACATTACTGGTTTTGTCCACAACACATGAGCACTCCATGAATAAAACTTTAAGAAAGGAATGAAGTCACTAGCTGAGTGGTTAAAATGACCAGAAACAAAAACAATAGAAAAGATAAAGTGGCTTATATATGAATGTCAGTCTTCAAAAAACTTACATAAAAGTCATGTATATCAGTCTGAAAATGCATCCAATGTCCTTTAGTTGTATAGTCTTCCTTGAAACAAAAATCGAACCCCTCCCATGTATCTTCTCCTTTCTTTTATAATTACAAACTAAAGTAGTTCTATAACCACTCCTTTACTTAGCAGTTATATTTCGTAGCTATAAAAACTAACTTTGAATCTTTAAAAACTGATTAACCAAAAATAACAAATCGAATTTTTGGGAAACTTGGCGAATTTCTAAAAAAATGGGTCTCAAAGACGTCTCCATATCTCTCGATTCACGACACCTGTTAGAAACCCAAGAGAGGCTTTTTTAAATGAGTCCATTATGAACAAAAAAATATCTTTGGTTTTAAAAATTCCTCTCCAATTAATCGGAAGACGTGCCAAAAATTCATGACTAAAACAATAAACTATTAAATCTTTTAAACCCTGAAAAATAGGCCACAAAGATGAATTCGAATCTTTCAAACGATGACAACTGTTGCAAAACTAGGAGAGGCTTTTGTAAATGAATCTTTTTTGAACAAAAACCTCTTTTTTTTCTAAAATTTTCTTCCATCACCTTCTAATATGCACTTAATTATAATGACTAAAACAGAGGAAAAAAGGACATTATGGTCTCATCTCCTTGAATATCATCAACACTAAAATATGGAATGTGGAATATCTTCTATTTAATACTTACAATAGGAGTAATTAGGGTTGAGCTCCCTTCCTAAAAAACGCCATTATGCATTTCTTCCTTTGAATTGGCAGCTTCTTCTTTGTCCATAAAAACAATGGCTTTCTCTGTATTATCTCCTGAAATATGTCCTTGTTGTCTTTCAAACATATCTTCTTGCTTTGCATTTCCACAATTTTCGAACTGCTGTACATAAACATCCTACAAGTCATCTTGTATTTCCTCCTCGTCTACATCTCTTTTGAATGTCTTCATAAAACTGGACTGCTTGCTAGGCATATGCTTCTTTTCTTACTCATCCTGCTTAATTATAAAACATGTGCCATAATGGAGAGAACAGGTGTCTGGGAGCTCTTTATCCTCATCAAATGCAATAGCCATGTTCTATCATCAATGAAACACAAAGCTTCATGATTCTCGGATTCCTGCAGCAACGCTAGAATATAGTATTTGGACCTTGCACCGCAGGAGTATCTCAACATACAAATTTGACATACAAACTAGAAAATAAAGGTTAAACTTTGGATATAGCAATAGAATAGTCTTAAGTAAGCATTTTGAAAACTTTGAAATGAAATATAACATGAAATAAGCCACTAATGATAAAATCAATTAAAACAAAAACTATAACATAAAAATTAAAAAGACAATCAAAATTATTTAAAAATTAAGAAATGAAAGGGAAATAAAGAACAAACATTAAAGAAAAACACATAAAAACTGACGACAATTTCAGTGTTAACATCTGACTCCGGTTGATGGATGAAAGCATGCCTACGAGGTTTCAAGATCATGTAGACCTTGTGCCTTATTCATTGGGTGATGGAGTCATTTGTATCTCGTTCCCAGCCTGTTCCAAAACTTGTAACCCTGATTTTCTAACTGTAAAAAACAAACTGACACCGCTCACTGCTAACTGAAGGAAATGCTTAAAACATCAAACTTATTTATTTACAACTCCCACTCTTATCTTACAGACATCAAGTTGATCATGTATAATCATACTTCCAATGAAGCCAAGAAAGTAATTCACTGACAACTTGAACCTTCCTTCCAATTTTACGCAAAGTCCCAAACAGACAGACTGTAGTATGTGAATGATAATGCTTGAAATCATACTTATAATCCAAAAATCCAACTTTAAAGATGGTAATAGCTGAAGCTTCATAACTGCAAAACATCTTTATATAAGTGGCAAATCGATCTTGAAATTCATACAAAACTTGTTGCTGCTCAACCACTGACAGAGAAACATGCACCATCAATTGCTCATCTAATTCTTTCTGTTTTCTTTTGCTGTATCCCTGTGACTTGGATTAATTACTATGGTGTACTGGCCCATTACAGCTGACAATTTCTGAGAGAAAAGAAGAGATATGTTCTCGATCTTCTACATTAGTGTCTCTATAATGATCAAATGAAAGATGAGTCTTAAAAGAAATGTCATGAAGAAACTGTTGATTACTCTCTCCAAAAATGATATCTTTAAAAGATGTATTAGAAATAAGAGGATCTTCATGAGTATTTTGAACAACAGACTCATAACTATTATTGACCATAGCATGATCGCATTGTTGATCACCTTTTTGTTGAAAAGTGGAACTAGATGTAATTCCATTAGTCAACAAATCTTTATAAACCTTAAAAATTTTCTGTTCATCACTATATTGGTGAAATATTGGAGTATCAGGATAAAATCCTAATGGAAAAGATGAAGTTTTCTGCAAAGAATTATCAGCAATATGGCTTCGAAACATATTTTAAATAATACATCCTTCTTCATCATAGGTAGGCTGATCTCCAATAGTATTATGATTAAAAATATGTTGAAAATTGTCTTGAACAATGGGATGATCATCAAACAATTTGGGAACAACAATTTCATCCTCTGAAACAAAATCAAGGGCATCTTTAAATCGAATATCATCAACAGTAATTTTAACATTGTCCTGTAAATCTTCATGAATGGTGTGATTCTCAATGTTTTCTTCAATAAAGAGTTGATCTTCAAAAGGATTTTCAACAATAAACTCTACATGATAATGATGTCTTGACTCTTGAAAACTGTCAAATATCTCTTGAACTTTGTTTTTTTTTTAAATTTCTTCATGAACTTCAACTTGATCATCATTGTTAAGATATTTCTTGAACTCAAATTGCTCACAACAGTGCTCTAAAAGGAGATCAGCATGATAAATCCTCTTACAATATGAATGAAAGACAACATGAAAATATTTTAATGAAGAGATGCTAGAGACGGGAAGAGACTTGTAACACTGTCTGGCATCTCCTTCCAAGGAGTACATAAACATTTTCAACAATACATCCTCATGATGAATATCAAGATGTTCCATGTATTGATGAAAATCAATCAAGTGTTGTGCCGGATGGTCATGATCATCTCCTCTAAATCTTGGAAGGAAGTATCCCCATTCATACATAGTGGGCACATTATTTGGAAATCCTAGAATATCAATAAAAAAAAAAGAGCAAACCTCTGTGCCAACATAGCAGAAAAAGTTTTTGACATTATGAAATTGTGAAGCCTCTTCTATATTTTTCAAACATGGAGTCGCCAACAGCTCCTTCCCCTACGGAGTCACCTGGTGAAAAATTGTAGTCTGAAAGAATTTATGATCTTGTTCACCCTATAAAATCAGATTAATAAAAATATGCCAGGGAAGATATGCTTCACCTCTGTCCCTAGCAACGGCGCCAAAGATGTTTGTGCTAGAAATTGTCCCTAGACTACAGAGGGAACAAGCTAGTACAATCTTGAAATAATAAACATAAACTAGGGTTTGTCTTGGCAATTTATTGGTTTGAGGGTTTGATATTCAAGAAAGTAATCATTCATTCAAATAAATACAAACTAATATAGGAACTGTATCATGTAACACATCAAAGAACTAAGATATTTAATTCTTCAAAGATTAAAAATAAACCATCACATTCATTAACACATTACTAGTTTTGTCCACAACACATGAGCACTCCATGAATAAAACTTTAAGCAAGGAATGAAGTCAGTAGCTGAGTGGTTAAAATGACCAGAAACAAAAACAATAGAAAAGATAAAGTCGCTTATCAGTATATATATCAATCTGAGTCTTAAAAAAACTTACATAAAAGTCATGTATATCTATCTGAAAATGCATCCAATGACCTTTAGCTGTATAGTCTTCCTTGAAACAAAAATCGAACCCCTCCCATGTATCTTCTCCTTTCTTTTATAATTACAAACTAAAGTAGTTCTATAACCACTCCTTTACTCAATAGTCATTTCATAGCTATACAAACTAACTTTGAATATTTAAAGACTGGTTAACCAAAAATAACAAATCAAATTTTTGGGAAACTTGGTGAATTTATGAAAAATTGGGTTTCAAAGACGCCTCCATATCTCTCGATTCATGACACCTGTTAGAAACCTGAGAGAGATTTTTTTAAATGAGTCCATTATGAACAAAAACCTCTCTTTGTTTGTAAAAATTCCTCTCCAATTAATCGAAAGATGTGCCAAAAATTCTTGACTAAAACAGTAAACTATTAAATATTTTAAACCCTGAAAAATAGGCCACAAAGATGAATTCGAATATTTCAAACGATGACATCTATTGCAAAATTAGGAGAGGTTTTTGTAAATGAGTATGTTGTGGAAAAAAACCTCTTTTTGTTTCCAAAATTTGCTTCCATCACCTCGTAATATGCACTTAATTATAATGACTAAAACAGAGGAAAAAAGGACATTCTGGTCTCATCTCCTTGAATATCATCAACTCTAAAATATGGAATGTGGAATATCTTCTCTTTAATACTTACAACAGGAGTAATTAGGGTTGAGCTCCCTTCCTCAAAAATGCCATTATGCATTTCTTCCTTCGAATTGGCAGCTTCTTCTTTGTCTATAAAAACAATGGCTTTCTCTATATTATCTCCTGAAATATGTTCCTGTTGTCTTTCAAACATATCTTCTTGCTTTGCATTTCCACAATTTTTGAACTCCTGTAGATAAACATCCTGCAAGTCATCTTGTATTTCCTCCTCATCTACATCTCTTTTGAATGTCTTCATTAAACTGGACTGCTTGCTAGGCATATGCTTCTTTTCTTGCTCATCCTGCTTAATTATAAAACATGTGCCTTAATGGAAAGAACAAGTGTCTGGGAGCTCTTTATCCTCATCAAATGCAATAGCCATGTTCTATCATCAATGAAACACGAAGCTTCATGATTCTCAGATTCCTGTAGCACGCTAGAATATAGGATTTGGACCTTGTGTTTTGGGAGTATCTCAACATACAAATTTGACATACAAACTCGACATACAAACTCGAAAATAAAGGTTAAACTTTGGATATAGCAATAGAATAGTATTAAGTAAGCATTATGAAAACTTTGAAAGGAAATATAACATAAAATAAGCCACTAATGATAAAATCAATTAAAAAAAAACTATAACATAAAAAATTAAAAAGACAATCAAAATTATTTAAAAATTAAGAAATGAAAGGGAAATAAAGAACAAACATTAAAGAAAAGCACATAAAAACTAAGGATAATTTCAGTGTGAACACTATGGTTGAATTGTTGACTTGATAATGGGTGGCACAAGGGTTGACCTTAGAAAAATATGGTTGATTATAATTCCACTATTGTTTGACTATGGTTGATACAATGGTTGACTTTAAAATCACATGGTTGATATAATTCCACTATGGTTGACTTTGGTTGAATATGGTTGACCATGGTTGAATTTGGTTGACTTTAATTGACCTGATTAGCTATGGTTGACTTTTTTTTACTTATTCCAATGTTGACAATCCTTTAGAAAGTGGTTTCCTCCACATCCCCAACACTGAAGTGGCCCTTTTGATGTCTTTTCTGCTGCTACCGTTGGCTTGAATCTAGTCCTTCCTTGCTACCCCTATGGAAAGGTTTTGGGATGATTTTTGAATGATGGCTTGAAGCCACGTTTCTTTTGATCAAACCTTCCTCTTGGATTTCCTTTCCATGCTGGGTGAACTTCTGATTTTCCCTTGCTCTTCTCATAACAATGCATTTCCATTCTAATGAATTCATCAAGACTTGGTGGATTAACGAACTAAATCCTATCTCTGAAACTTTGAGGTAGACTCCCAAGGAAGCATTGGAACTTTACCCTCTCATCTTTGATATAGTCCACATACCTCAACAATTCCAAGAATTTATGGACATGTTCTTCCATAGTTTTATGTCCCAACTTCAGTTCATTGAATTCTTTCGTCTTATTGTCATAATACCTAGCAGAAAGGTATTTTTCCTTGAAATACTTCTAAATCGCTCCCAATTGATCCTTCTTTCACTGATCCCTTTTACTTCCAAAAGGTGATCCCACCAAATTGAAGCTCTACCATTTAGATTGTAAATGGAAATTTTGGCCTTTTCATTTCCTAAGTAATCATGAATCCTAAAATATTTCTTCATCCCAAGAAGCCATAAAACGTGGGAGGCCTTGCCTTCCTGAATTCTCCCTGTTGAATTCCTTTGAATTTATTTCTTCCCTCAATTCTACGAGAAGTATGTCTTGGACTTCTCCTAAAATCTATGGAGTCACATGAACTGCTTGAAGAAGATATTGAGGAGTGTGTTCGATGCTTTTTTGTCACAAAAATCTTTCTTGGGCTTGGATTCCTCCTCCTAGAACAACCTCTAGAGTGACTCTCTGCATCTCCTTCCTCTTTGCCTACATTGCTTGGGTTGGAACCAAGGTTTATCCTCTACTGCATATCAATGAGGCTCTGTAGAATAGTAGCATTGAGTTGGTTCTGTTCCTGCTGAGCCTTCATCAATCTTTCATTAAAGCTTACCATGGTCTCAATCAAATTCTGAGGATTTATTTGGTCCCTTCTCCCATTGGATTCAGTTTCAACATTCTCTTCTTGCACATTTTCTCCTAGCACAACTTCATCATGCTCATAAGGATCATGATCATCATTCATGGTCACCATTTCCGTTTGGAGACCCCTTTCTTGTATGCTTCCTCTGTTATAACTATTCAAATCTTATCAGCTGCAAGCACTATGCATTATAAAAATATTTATTAGACCTCTTAGGAATGCATATAGAATTATAAAACATCAATATTTAATATAAATAAACTCATAGAATAATTCACAGAGTTATTATGCCTTCATTTCCTTTTCCCAATCATGCAATTCTGGAAATCGCTTATATTGTCAACAACTTGTCAAAACAGTCACTGGCACTTTTCTAATGTACATATCTATGATGCATGATAACCTCATTAAAATTCTGGTTATGCACCATTGTTCCCTGCTGGAAAACTTTGCAATTCCTATCTACATGTTCCATTCCGACATCAGGTGTGGAAATCACATTACTCCAAAAATGACATATTTTACCAAACTTCTGCACTTTTTACACTACTGTATTTTATTCTGAAATGCCAACTTCAACCACTTGTAGAAACAAATCTAGGAAGAATCATGAAAACATTTTTATTGGGAGAAGTTATTCCATATAACAAGGAACACTCAGCAACCTTAGGATCTTTGTTCCGATGTGCCATTCATCTTCTATAAAATTATGGGTTTGACTAATTTTAACTTTTAACTTTTTCCAAAATTTCAAAATTTTGGCCAAAAATGGTGATCTTCCAAACTGAGCATTTCTGGAAAATATCTATCTAACATGAATTGTTTGTCTTAATAAGAATATGAAATGTTGAGTTTAGTAAATTTCTT
The DNA here is from genome assembly GCA_027924585.1 of Larix kaempferi. Taxonomy (NCBI): domain Eukaryota; kingdom Viridiplantae; phylum Streptophyta; class Pinopsida; order Pinales; family Pinaceae; genus Larix; species Larix kaempferi. The sequence goes on along the minus strand of BSBM01000118.1, from coordinate 6,797,041 downwards.
GAATCCTAAATATAAGGTCACTTTCATCCACTGCAATCTTTTCAAAATCCTCAAAAAGTGGCCCGAAATAGTGCTTTTTTGCCTTCTCACTCGCCCCAGATCCACATCCTTTGGAGTTTTACTCCAAGCTTCCAAAATTAACACTGTACATGCTCCATGGCCGCTCCTGATCGATTTCGTCTCAATCCAACCTCCTTCCAAGCTTCAGGACACCGATTTGTAAAAGCCATTATTTCTCAATTTATGTCAAATTGGAGCATAATGGGCTTGGGACCTTCTCTGGTTCTTTCATGGCCTTCGTTAATGGCCTCAGAACACCACAGGACTCATCCAATTTTGATTTTGCATGCTCCTGCTATAAAAAATTGAGTTTTTGATTTCGCATGCTTCTGCAATCCGCAATGCGGAAGTCGCAATGCCAATTTTCCAACTCCGGAAAATGTCACTTCCGCAATCCATACTGCGGAAGTCGGAAATGCGGAAAGCCAAATTTTCAACTTCGGAAAATGTCACTTCCACAACCCTCAATCCGTACTACGGAACGTCAAATTTTCAACTTCGGAAAATGTCACTTCCACAATCCGCAATTTGTACTGTGGAAGTTAGAAATGCTGAAAGCCAAATTTTCAACTTTGGAAAATGTCACTTCCGCATACTACAGTCCACAATCCGTACTACGGAAATCAGAAATGTAGAACATTAAAAGGAAAATTTGAAAATTTAACGTTTTCGTAATCCGCAATGCGAGTTCGGAAATGCGGAAGTCCAAAACGTAATTTCAAAAATTTTACGTTTCCACAATCCGCAATCCGCAATTGCGGAAACACCTCTACTCCGACAAACTTTCAGAGCTCATATCTCCCTCGTCCCTAAACCAAATAAGGCGAGTCTAGTACCATTGGAAAGATATTGGAGAGCTCTATGCAACTATGTGATCCTATGCCACACCTGAGAACTCTGATCCTATCATTTTTCTAATCAAAATGTGTCCAAAATTCATCAATACCGTATTAAAACATTCTGATATCTTCCTGTAAACTCACAGTTTGGCCCAAGCAGCCCCAGTGCTGTAACATGGGCTCTGATACCAACTCTGTCACATACCCTCCCGTCATCCAGACCCGTAGAGGGAACATGACCGCACTATGAGGGTGTCTAATTCTTTTCCAAGCCATATGACGAAGTTACAATTCATAAAATGCATAATTAAATTATACACAACATAAATAAATATCATCCACACACAACTACATCATGTATTCAACATACCAATAACAATCATGAAATTAAACATTGTAGAACATAGAATGAACATAATTTTAACCACAAAGAATACTTATCTTTATGATTAAACTATCCAAACAACTGGCTATGTGAGAGAAACGTTCCACCCAACCATAGGTCCCCATCCAACCTATATTCTTTCAGCTAAGAGACCACCCCCGAGCTGGGATGTGTATCCACTAAGGAGGAACTAAACAAGATCACTCACAGCCATCGTTTCACACCAATAATCATGCTAATCCAACACACAGTTGGGTTTATCAAGCATGCAAGAGACAAAGGAGGAGGATGCTAAGCCAATGATCTCAACCACAGAGCTACAGGCATCTCAATTGAACTCAAACAGTCATGACACCCACAATACCTACCACACCCAACACAAGGAAGGTCTCATTCTCTGCTGAAAAGTCCCTTAGACACCCCTTCCCTTTAGTGCTATTCAGGGTGGGCATAGAAAGGTCCAATTGTTGATTCCTTGATATTCTACCCTTCACTGGGTTTATCAAGCAATCCCAGCCTCTGTTTTATCATTCACACTTGGATTCTCACAATTCGGTGACCAAATGACTCAATCCCATAATTGGATTTTCGGGCTATCAAAACTGGGTTTTCCCATGGATTTCTGGATATCTCACACTCTCAAATTTTCCCCAAGGTTCATGTCTATGGATTCTGCATCGTATTTCACTGTCCACATGAAATTCTGGGCGTTTATGGCACTTCAAAATGTGGGTTCATGCAAAGTTGCGATTTCTGGTTTTTCTCACTATTTGGTCTGTGTAATGGATGGAAACTGAAGCTTAGATATTTCACAATGTAATGGGAATGAGGAAGAATGAATTCCCATGAGGTAGAGTGACTTGTGGGTCAAGGAAACAGAACCCATACCTTCCATACAAATTTCTGGGCTGCCCATGCTCCATTGAAGCCATGGACTGATTTCTTCAACTACTTCCTTACAATAGAAATAAATGTCAGCAACGAAATTCAAATGGGTTCTCAAGATGAAATTTGACAACATATGGTTCAACCCCACAATCCCCCTCACCGCTCCCTAGTGGAATACACATGGCCCCTTCTCATTAGTTGCTTCCATAGCCAGTTTTTGGTATTTTATTACAATATTAATATTTACATCAATTTACAATAGTCCATGTCTTAATAGCACATGGATAACATAATATCAAATATTTTTCCATTTAAAATAAAATCCGAACATACACTAGCGGGGCCTTGGCCTTGAGCTCCACGCTAGGGAAACATACATTGCATGTATACAATATTTACATCAAAATCCAATATTTCCTAAGAGTCAAAATGGGGGCATTACATCGGGGTGGCAGATCACTTTGGGCAGTTGAGTATCCTAAGGGTTGGGCTATCCTACAAGTATGTCACTGCTATTTCAAAAATTTATATTTAGAAGTAAACCTAGAATGCTATTTTTTTCAATGAATATGCTATTAAGTTGACTTATACATATATGGAAATTCATATTTATACATATACTTACAACAAATTTCTTTTTCTTTCTACCGTCACAAAATTTTATATGAGCATTGACTGAAACAAATTAACATAGAAACAAACACAAACCAACAATTCTGTTAACAAATTAGATTCTTATTTATTTAACTGAGGACCTGGATAGGTCCCTACACTGTGGTTAGATTTGGTTGACTTTTTTTAACCATGGTTAAATTTGGTTTACCATGATTAACCATGTTTGGCCATGGTTAAACGTGTTTGATATAGTGGACATTAGTTAACTTAAATAAAAGATGGTTGACCAAAGTAAAAAATAATTAAACATAGAAATCATAATATTTACATGAAAATCACTTTTTTTACATTTATTAATTTTTTATTTTAATTATAATTTTGTAATGTACCAATTTAAAAATTGTGGCACATTAACTTCAACTTTCCAATAGAGGTTAAATTGATCCCCAAATTTATCCCAAACAATGACTTTTATATGGTTCACCGAATTATGAATAATATGGATGAGGGCACGTGCAACCCACAATGTATATTTTCAAATCACTGTGATGAGTTCAATCAGATCTGATATATCTCTGTCATAACTCTTTAATATATCCTACCCCAAAATCAAAGCTACTATCTCATTTGGAACCTCCGCGAACCATTGGAATCAAAACTAGGAAAACTAGTTCAGAACTGCCTACATAGAATGCTGGGTTTCCAACTCTTCCCTGTCACTTCCCAACAGGATTGAATTTGAACCAAATAGATTTAGATGGACCCAAACACTCCCAATATTACCACTAATTTAATTCATAGGAATTTTATGGAAGCATTGAACACTTTACACAGACCTTTATAACAGAAGGTGTGTTAGCATAATTGTACATGTTGACCAACTAGTAAAATGATCATAAGTTGGGCATATATAAACCATTTTGGATGAAATAAAACATTTTTCCTAGTGTAAACGAAACTAAAAACACAATGAAATAGGCTTAAGATCCCAAAAAAACTCAAAAATGTTCGAACTGGAAAGTGACTTTCGACCCCTTTTGCACCAATACAAGATTGAGAACATCCACAACCATAGAACTTCCAAATACCCCCAAAATAATTCCAAACATACTCGAATAAATAAAAATGGATTCTTCACATATATAAATGACTCTTACGAAGGTTTCATAGTCATATATCAAGTTTACACAACCATACATTAGCATATTTTCTCATAGTCCACCATTTACTCATAGATTAAATTGTGCTTGAATATCAAACAACATATGTGGAATAACACTATGATTTGTATTATTAATGAAGTATTTAAAGAGAGTAAATTGATTTCTAATACAACGAGATAAAATAAAAATAAAGAACTTCTGCAAAGAGAGTAGAAAATCCTGCTACAAAACCACAGAGAAGAGAGGGAGAGCTACTGCTCCAAATGAGTTATTTCCTTCCACTGTTGCACCCTCCACAAGCAATATTTCAACCCCAAACTTTAGGTATGCCACCTAAAATGTGCCCTCCGTCGAATATGAGTGATATACAACCATTAGATCAGTCCTCATGAGATTTGGACAGCCACAAGTGCACCATCCTCAAGCATAAATCACCATAAACAATGCGCTCTAGAAAGACCACAAATTCACACTTCTACTGACTGGAACTTGAACACACCTTCAATAGTTCAAACCCACTACCATAAATGAACATAAAATCCTGCAATACATCTTTGTAGAGAAATATGAAAGTGATTTCCCCTCTCAATCAATTTCGATGAAGCACAATGAAGAGATCTAGGTGACCTCCTCCTTTCTACTAGCTACGATGGAATATTTCACCACTTGAACCAATCACAAATGCAAGGGGCACATCTACCAAGCTATGAAAATCCACAAGAGCCCTCTAATATCAAAATTCAACAATTACAAAAATACCTCTCACATGTGTCTTCATACTTTTTATAAATCTTCATGGCACATTTCCCTCTCATTCTGGAACTCTCTCACAAATATTTAATAAAATATTAATAAATGTTATTTTTATGACAGAATGACACCTTGGGACTCATTTACTTCCTGTATAATTTTATTTGGTCAAATAATAACTTCATATACCTTGGAAATTTGAAAGAGAGGCTTAGCTTGATTTTGGGGAAGTTACACTAGCATGTGGGCCCACCCCTCTCCTATAGCACCCTCCTTGGCTAAATTTAGGACCTGCAACATGTGAGAGGCTTTCATAAGTTGTCATATATGTAACATCCCCATCTTGACCCTATTGCATTAAAATGTAAATGATGTAATATTGTCATAAAATCATGGTGAGGAGCTCAAGGCCAAGGCCCCGCCATCGATTTATTGATGCATACGGTTTGCATGCTAGCCAGGCACAATGGAATTGTGAATATCATGTCAATATGCATTTTAATAAAATACCCACAACTAGCTATGCAATGCAACAAGAGATGGGGGCTTGATTTTACAAGGAATTTGGAGGGAAAACATTCAAACCCTTGGAGCCAATCAAGTCAAGCCAAGTGTCAATGAGAGAACCAATCAAACCCTCAACTATCCATGTTGACTTTCATACCCAATCATTGATTTCTCCCAAGATTTGGTTGAGGTAGTTAATGCCTTGGGGAATGGGAGGTATGGTTGTCCAAATTCAAGTATGGGCAAGCCACCCTTCATGGAAAAACGTGTTTGGCTTCCTTAGCAAGAAAAGAGCCATGAATTGCTCCCCAAGACATTACCCATGAATCATCTTTTCTCTCCCACGAGTTTGGAGCTACCTGGGCGTTTTTCTCCATGGAATTTTTGTGTTTTCCTTCATCTGTCAAGCTAGGAAGGGCGTTTTTGTTTTGGTTACTAATGGGAAAGAGCACAGTTCGATTTTGGGTTACAATGAGGTCGTTTTGGCCATTTGAAACTCTCATAACTTGTGGAAGAAATTGGGTTTCTCCCTGGGGACAGATTTCCCTTCCCACAGTTCATTTTGGGTGAACCACAATTTGGGGAAAACCCATGGCCATCTTGTTTGTAAATCCCATTGTTGGAAATGTGTATCCATGCCCATTTTTTGAGTTTGCTATGTGTAAGAGAGGGTTGTGGTTGAGATGGGTATCCATTGTTTTGGCTTGAGCTTGAGTGCAAGCATCCAAGGTTCAAATATAGCTTGATAAACCCAGCTGTGGACTGGCTTGGCTCAGATGAAATGATTAATTGGTTGTGTATGAGCTTGAATGTCTCCTTTTCCTTGTAAGAATCATACCCAACTCGGGGGTGGCAGTTGTGTTGAGAGAATTGGTGAACACAACTGGCCTATGGTTGGGTGGAACATTGCAGCGACATAGCTAGTTGCTTGGGACCATTTCACTATAAAGATAAGTGTTCCTCTATCTATGTTTTTTACTTCTGAAATGTTATAATTTGATGGTTGTTTTTAATATGCTGAAATCATATGATTGGTGTGTGTGGATGATCTAGTTTAACTCTGCTTTGCATGTTTCATTTCTTTTGCATTTGCACACAAATGTTTTATTGATATGATTCTAATGAATGGGCTGAGATTATGTGAAAGCCCATAACTTGGCATCATGTAATGTCCCCTCCCATCATACCAGCATGATAGAGAGAACATGATACTAAAGCTGGGCATCTAGCCCCATGAACTTTTAAATAAGCATTCACATAATATAAAAAGACATATGGAAATGTATAATTATAAGAAAACATAACGAAAGTAATTTCAATTACACATCCATCACAGATTCAAGATATTCATCAAATAAATAATTGCAAAGTCAACACAAGAGAATACTTATCTTATAACAAAGTAGTCCCAAGCAACTGGCTATGCAACTGCAACGTTCCACCCAACCATAGGCCAGTTGTGATCATCAATATCTCAACACACTGCCACCCCCGAGCTGGGCATGATCTCTACAAGGAATCAGGGAACAACAGACTCACACATAGCCCAAAGATACGCCAAATCAGCCAAGCCAAGCTACAGTTGGGTTTATCAGGCTGTTAGGCAATGGAAGGAAGAATTGCTAAGCTAGTGGGATCATCCATAGAGATATGGGCACCCTCTGCAAGATCTATCTAGCTTGGTCCCCACAATACCTACACACCTGGCACAAGGAAGTATTCCCTTCACTAATACACAGTCCCTCAGGCCATACCTTCCATTCTAGTGTTCTTCAAAGTGTGCATAGAAGAGCAACCAGCCCTTTTGATACTCTTGAGAGGTTACCTCATCACTAGGTTTATCAAGCCAATTCTGGTCCACTTCCACTCCTAATTCTTGCTCATAATTTCCAACCAACACACGGATGCACCCTACAACAAAACACAAGTGCTGAAAAACGTGGGCAACCAAAACGAACTGGTAGATGGGGAATAAACCCTGGGAGAGCAAATTCGTTTTCAGAGAACATTTTTCTGCATTTCAGGGGCAAAAATGACCTCTATAAACCCCCAAAACGTGACTCCCTTTCTCCCAGCCACTGTGTAACACAAAAACGAGCTCCCCGCTATGGAAAAATGCAAGAAATTGGTAAAAAAACGTGATGGGGAAAGCCCAACTAGCTCAGACTGCGTGAGAGAAGAAAGACTATGGGTTCATAATGGCTTTGGGCACCATTTCGTGGGTGTTTTCTTGCCCCATAAGCAAAAGTACATTTTTCCAGGTTGATGGCTTACCCACGCATGAAATTGGCTGTCATACCTCTTCATTCCCAAGGCATTAACTGCCTCAACCAATTTCTGGAAGAATTAAATGATTGGGTGCAGAACCCAAAATGGGTAGTTGGTGGTTTATGGGTTTTTTTCATTGACACATGGATTAACACCATTGGCTCAAGGGTTTGAATAATTTCCCTCCCTATTCCTTGTAGAATCATGCCCCCATCTCTTTGTTGCATTGCATAGCCAGTTGTGGGTTTTTCATTAAAATTCGTATTTACATGATGTCTTAATTTACATTGTGCCTATCTAGCACAAGAACCATAGGCATCTATTTTTTTAATTGCCGATACATAAAACGCTAAATCAATGGTGGGGCCTTGGCCTTGAGCTTCACCATGATTAAATAACAATATTTACATCATTTGCGATTTAATGCAAAGGGAGTCAAAATGGGGACATTACACATCATGTTCCCTTCCAGGAATTGGGTCTGTGGGAGGGGATGTTACAATATATGTCATAGGTTGTCATAGTTTTGTTATATTTAGCTCGAGGAGTTACAAGCCATGAGATGCCTCCATGATTGGACTCCTTCCACCTTGGATGAGAGTTACACCACATATTTGGATTCATTCCTCCACTAATATGACCTCCTTGACCAATTGTGTCCAATGCCATCTTAGAATTTGAATTTGAGGGAGTTACAACTCTTGTGGGGCCCAACTCAACCTCCTTGTGCACCCTCCTTGTCCAATTTTTCCTAATGTTGCATCATTCACAATTATTGGACATTATACTATACAACTTTGTGACCCATGCCACCACCTTAATAATTTATCACAACTTTCCCAAGTGACTTAGGTCATTGCATCCCTAATCTAATGGAGTTGTCCTTAGCAAAAATTTGGAGACATTACAAATTTTCATATAACTTTAAATGAAAATTAAATATTACATTAAACATACCAAGTTTCTCCTTGTATTAATTATTAATGTTGAAATGATAAGGGTTAGATATTTAAAAGTACACATATTTTGGCTTAAGAAATATGCATATTAATTAAAATGGCATTAATGGTCTATATATATTTGTAAAAACAACATATTTAAATACACATATTCATTAAAATATTATTAAAATTTTATATATATTTGAAGAAAAAAAAAATTCAACTATATAAATAACATGTTTAAATGATAAAAAAAAGGAAAGTAAGTGTTTACTTTTTAAATAAACATAGTTATTTAGGAACTATTTATAATAATCTATAAAATAGATACATAATAAACATTATTATTGAAGATACATAATAAACATTATTATTGAAAAATTATTTTAGTATTCGAAAACCTAAAATTTTGACAAATATACAAATAACATTTTTAAATGATAACTTTCAATAATATTGAAATAATGCAAAAAATAATGGCAGATCTTCACTTAATAAAACACACGATTACAAAACAATAATACTTTGAACCTTATGTTTGTGATGAAGACATTTTATGTCAAATTATGAATATGAAAATCAACAAACTTCTTATCGAACTATATGTTTGTGATGAAGACATTTTATGTCAAATTATGAATATGAAAATCAACAAACTTCTTATCGTTTGAGCTTCAAAATACCAAATCAATTTGGATCAGACCAGTGCCGAAAACTGAATCCATAGACCAAGAGTAAGTCAGCACTAGATATTTGGATCTCCAACCCATTATCAGTCCACCAGACCTTCCTTTTTCATCTAAGAAGAAAAATTTCCAATCTTCTAACAAAATTTTTAATTCCTTTACCATTTTCCCACCTTTAGTCATTGCCTCTTATAGCAATATTACGTCAGGCTTATTAGCTTCAATCAATCTTCGAATGGCTAGATTTTTTTAGGGTTTAGGAATCCTGCTACAATTTAGGGAGCATAAAAGCATTAGGTAACTATTGATTGGGAACCCACTGCTTTAGGTGTCCCCCTAATAGATTTTTGTGTACCCATGGCTACATCGACCAAAGCTTTTTCCTGAGTTTTTTGAAAGAGAAATCTCTTGCCTTTAGTATAAGATTTATGTGAATCGAGATTCATACCTAAGCCGTGTCTTTTTTCTGAAAACAAGAGAAATTTTCTCTCCACCTTGGTATGATTTAAGTTTTAGCTTATAATCCCCTCCCAAATTAGCCTTTGTAGTATCGAAAGAAGGTTCAATAAAATATTTTAAGGATCTATTACCTTGGTTTGAAATAAAAATTGGAACCATACAAGAAGAACCAAAAAAATCTTTTAATAGAAATGGACTCTAATCAAAAGTCTAACCCAAGCGTATAGGGGTTGAAATTGGGAGCATACCTAAATCTTCTTTAAAGGACTGGTTTCTTTGTGTCAGAGAGATAATTTTGTGGGATTCTTCCAACATAGTTCATACATCATGATCCATAGCAGATTCCTTTTCCAGATCAATATTCATGTTGTAGGGTTCGATTCCATTCAACTCTGAGAAATCTTTCTCTATGTCTTCTTTATATGATAAATCCATATCCTTTAAATTCTCATCTAGTTTATTAAGATGATCTTTTGTGTCTACTGATTTTGAATCTTGAAATTGAAGAATATTCTCCTTTTGAACCCATACTTTTCACCTAAAGTTTAAAGAACAATCCGCTACCAAATGTCCATATATATAAAATCTACTACATTTGAAGGGTATTCCTTGGTAATCTAGGGCCTAAACATGCTTTAAACCATATTTGTGTAGAATAATGTTTTCTGTTAGTAGCTAAACCATATTTGTGTAGAATAATGTTTTCTGTTAGGAGCTAGACCATCTTTGAGATCCAATAATACCAAAATATTGGCAACACACATTCTAAATAAAAAACACATTTTTGTTTTAGGTTCTTACAACCAAAAGAAAGTAAAATAATACTAATTATTGTGTCATGAGAAGAAATATAATAATTGCATAAAGGCAATATTCTATCCCTACCGGAGGTTGATCAACGGTGTGTGGTTACTATCTACCCGAGCTCCTAAATAAAATATTAAAGTGTATTTTTAATTAAAATGTTTATTAAACGGTTGGCGCAATGGCGTACCTCATAGCACCATTTTTCAGCAGTTATATTATGGTGAAAATTCATTTAGCATTAACAATTTTCATGTAATGGGCGTTTGACTTGAGGAGCACGACTCTAATATAAAATAAATGAAATATTATCTTAGGGCATGCCAATTATTTGATAACAAATGTGCATGAGAGGCCTCAACATATAATGAAATCACAACCTAGGACATGAGGGATTAATGATAAGATTTGTAAGCTAGAGAGGGCTTGAAATCTGTATATTTCTTCGTTGTAGGCCAGAAAGAGTACAAAAATTATAGCTTAATGTATACACTCTTTGAGGGTTTATTGTCAATTTATTATATTATAGCTTTTTTTTATAGGATTAATGTATATCTTCATTGCAAGCTAGAAAGAGTTAAGAAAATTATATTTTAATCTATACACTTTTGTTGAGAAAGAATTAAAAAATTATATTTTAATTTATACACTTTTATCAATTTATTGTATTTTCTGTTTTCAATGTTTTGATTTTTTTTCTAGCCGAAAAAAATGTAACTTGTTATTCTTAAGGAATCAAAGTTACATCAAGTGTTTACATAGTGTGTTGACTAATATAAAGTATGCTAATACAATACAAAATCCCAAAATTTCAGAGTTTTCAGATGTACAATCTCTAGTAGGTGCAAAAAAAACCATATACGCCAAGTGTGCCAAAATATCCTTTCCTAAAAGAGAATAGAAAATAACATACTACATCACCCGGAAAGTATTGACCAACCCATACCAATGCACATCAAGGCCCAATCTAGAAAAGATGGTAGGATCTAACATCAATAGAGACGTGATTCACAAACTCTTTGAAGTGAAGGAAGCCATCCATCTATCCTACAACCAACTTTGATAACCGATCAACCTCCTTATTAAAGTCCCATAAGATATGAGTAAAAGTGAGATGCTCAGAGGCCTCATTTAACTCTAAAATTCTGGACATCCACTGACTAAGATGAAGGATGTTCAAGGAGGATTTTCCAACAATCCAATGGATGATAACCTGTGAGTAACCCGCCACCTGTAACCAAGGAAGACCTTTCTTCCTAGCAATCCACAGAAGACCCCAAAGGGAAAGCAACTTTGCCTGAGTGTTTGTACCCAAGCGAACACTCATCCGAAGAAAAAAATAGTGTCCCATACAGATATGTAACACTATGCCAGCCCCGCATAAGCCATTTCGATGTGCCCCATCAAAATAGCCAATCGAGAAAGAAGTATCAAAACAGGGAGGGATAAGTACACGAGAACTGGATTTATTCTTCCATCTATTGAACTCCTTAAAAAAAGAGATAGCCTTAATCGCAGCCCTGGAAGGACAAGTCTTGCTTCCTTAAAAAATATAGTAGTTTCATTGTTTCCATACCTCCCAGATAACAAACAGCGGGATCTAACGATATCTTGGCTTTCTGAGAAACCAACATTTCATAGATTCCTAGAAGGTACCATGATTCCATACTTCATTTATGTCACAACATGCCTTGGTAGGATTTCCAAACAGTATTTATGAAAGCACAATGCATGAAAAGATGACACACAGATTCTGCCGCATTTGCGCAGAGGATACAAAAACCTGGACCTATGAAACCACGTTTCACAAGGTTGTCCCAAGTAAGGACCTTATCTTCCATACATAGCCAGATAAAACAACTTAACTTCAGGGGGATGTTCCATTTCCAAATATTGGTAAACCACCAACAAGGTATCTTCTCCACCTGTTCCGTAACCAAAAAATCGTATGCATGGTTGTCTGAAATAACACCGATGGAATCTTTCCAATCCCAGAAAAGACGATCGGACTCCTCCTTCAAACGAATGCCAGCTTCCGAGAGCCTAGAAACATAACTCTGCCACTCAATGGCCTCGCTACCAACAAGACCCAGCTCTTCAAAATGGAGTCAAGCCTTAGAACCATCACCTCCGGTATGACCAATGTAAACCTGAGAAAGTACCTCAACCTTACTTGAGTGAAGAGTTTCTAATAATGCTGGTGAAAGAGAGAAATCTTCCTGCAAATCGATAATCATATCAATACCAATATATGCCCAAATTCCCGAGGGCGGCAGGTGCGGGGGGGGTAATTTTTGACCCTGGAGGAAATAAAGTGGCAGATTTCTCTTGGGGACTGGGCACCAGCACCAACAATCAAGCAGAATGGTTAGCTTTGTATTACTCTCTAGAAATAGCGGTCACCCTTAACATGAATCGCTTACAGGTATTCGGGGACTCCAGACATGTTATTCAAGCTATGCGCAATGGCAATTTCCACAAGAATAATAAAAGCCAAAGAATTCAGAAAAGAATCAAGTGTCTCACTCTCCCAGAGGACACCATCTATTACCATGTGCTAAGAGATCACAATTTCATTGCTGACAAACTAGCTAATGATGGAGTCAATCTAGACAAGGGGCAAGCCTCTCTCAATAAGGTTTTAACACACCATTTTCTACCTTAATGTATACAAGGTTAAGGAGTTTTATTTTTTGGAATAACTATAGGCTTGATAGCCCCTATCACCATTGCGATTTTGGATTTGGTTATTACTTTCCCCACAACCAAGACATGGCTCGACAGTCTCATGTCACACCACGTGCTCTCCCCGTGGCTTGCTCAGTCCTCACGCTTGAGCATTTACTACCCCAGGCGTCCGTCGGTTGTATAGCTTTCAGAATGGAAGGTGCTCCATACCCTGCTCTCAGCCCGGCTCTGCAGAACCTCCGCATCTCCTAGGATTCCACAGTGTCGTTCGAAGATGGTTCTCTCTCGACTGACTGCGATACGGACGGAGTCAGGCAAGCCATAGTTACGCTGAGTCGGCTCACCTCTGACATCAAGGTATATCTTTCCAGGACTTACTCTGCAGTCTGCAACACTGTAAATAAAATTGATGAATTAGCTCTGGAAGACAAATATATCCACGCTAGGCTCTCTTGTCTAGAATCGCACTTGGAGGACATGGACAGAAACATTATAGAGTTAATGGGGAAAGTTGACAGTGTCAAAGAACACATCTCTTCCTTTGTCTATAAAACACAATGCAGCTGTGTGCAGGAGGCCCCAACAGTAAATTAGGGGATGATAGAAGCGGCTTCAATCCAACAGTAGAATTTCGGATGATGGCAGTCACTTGTTTGCAGGTTCTCTTAGATGTTTATCTTGAATGTTTTTTTGCCTAAAATTATGCAACCAATATGTAAGGGTTTATCCCACCAGTAAAAATAGAGTTTATAGGAAGTCAGAAAGTATAGAACTTCAGGGGAAAAACTCTATAAGCCTCTGTAATTTTCCTTCTTCTGATACAGAGTGCTGGGTTTTGTTTTTTTTGTACTGAATGGTTGTGCACAGCCTTTGTAAATACAAATCGTTCACCTGTTTCTGTTTTAAAAAAAATATATGCCCAAATTCCATGACCAACAACCCCACACAGGTGTTTTTTCAAGATAGGAAGAGATTTACAGAGTCCTCTCCAGGTGGAAGATGTAGATGGACTAATGGCAGCTGTGTTACGAATCCAAATAAAGGGCAAATTCGATCTTAAATATTTCTTTTGTATGATAACACTCCATAAATATTCACTGAGGAGAGCGCGCCAGAGTGAATTTCCCCCTAGGGCATCCGCAAACCAGCATAAGTGTTTTAAGCCCTAGCCACCCAGGTACTTTGGCAAGGAAATATTCTTCCAGGACGCTAGATGCGTTCTTGAATGGGTGATATTCCCATCCCGTAGAACCTAATACATATGTTTCCTTATACCTTCCAAAATAGACCATGGCACCATAGCCAAAGACATCCAGAACAGAGGAATACCCTGAAGGACCGAGTTGATCAAAAGTAACCTACCACCTCAAGATAGGAAATGATAAGCCCAGGTGTTGATTTTCTTCTCAATACGTCGAACCAACCAGAACCAGTCAGAAGTAGTGTAGCAATTTGGCTTGAGAACAAAACCAAGATATTTCACACCTTCCTGTAAGAGTTGCCACTGAAATGGGAAAAGAGATTCCAACTGCTGGCGTAAAAATAAGTCAGGTTCCAAATCGGAGCTCATAAACAATGTTGACTTATGGGGGGCGACTTTCATACCAGAAGCTTTGAAAAAAGCATCAAAATATCCGAGAAGTAGTGCCAATCCTACATAGAGCCCCGTCCAAAAATTAAAACATCATCCACGAACAACAAATGAGATATGGAAATCCCAGAGGAAAGATTGATTCCCAAGAACTATTTCTCCTCTTTTACAAGATTCAGGAGGAGGCTAAGACCCTCGATAACCATCAGAAATAGTAATGGAGAAAGGGGACAACCTTGCCTTAACCCCCAATCCCCCTTAAAGAAGGAAAAAGGGTGTCCATTCACCAATACTGAAAAGTTTGCACTAGTGACACAACCAAGAATCCAATTTGTAGCTTCATAAGGTAAACCAGATTGCAACAGGATAAATCTCAAAAAATTCCAGTCCACCCGATCGTAGGCCTTCATAAGGTCCATTTTCGAAAAAATGGCTTTCCATTTCTTATGTTTGATAGAATGAGTACATTCCTGTGAAACCCCTATGGCATCAAGAATCTTCCGGTCTAATAGAAATCCGAATTGATCCTTCGAAAGGCTCGTATCTAAGAATGGTTTGATCCTGTTAGATATGATCTTCATTATAATCTTGTAGACAATATTACAAAGCGAGATAGGACGATAATCGTTGAAACAAGATGGTTTGTCCTTTTTTTGAATAAGGGTAAT
The DNA here is from genome assembly GCA_027924585.1 of Larix kaempferi. NCBI lineage: Eukaryota > Viridiplantae > Streptophyta > Pinopsida > Pinales > Pinaceae > Larix > Larix kaempferi. The sequence goes on along the minus strand of BSBM01000118.1, from coordinate 6,781,729 downwards.
GAAAGTAGAGTGAAGATTTTTCGGAACCACCCCCTTTATCCTTGACTCTTCCACAGTTTTGAGTAGCTCATCTCCCACTAAATCGAAAAAGTGGATGTAGAACTTAAAAGTCCAACCGTCCAGACCGAGGCTCTCAGCCTTATCAAACTGTTCAAGGACAGAACAAATTTCCTCCAGCGTAACATTAGAAAAAATAGCACTCCCTTCCGACTTAGGAAAGATGCGAGGGTATTTTTCAACCACCCTTAATTGATTGAGTAAGGTATCCCAATCTTCCATAGTATAAACATCTTTAAAAATCTCAACCACACCCAGTTCCAAAGAGGACTGATTTGTCAAAAGTTGACCATTTGTGCCCGATAATTCTCAGATGGAATTGGTATTCCTTCTCATACTCGCAAAATTTTGAAAAAATTTGGTATTTTTATCACCACATTGGATCTAGAGATACCTGATCTTCAGGCACCATGCTTCTTCTTCCTGAAGAAAAATATTATGCCTCGTAGATTCTAAAAGAGTCTGGTGAGTCTTTGTATCAACAGAAAGAAAAACATCCACGTCCTTCCCCAAAGAGTATAACTACTACTCTGTAGAGACTAAATTAGCTTGTAACCTGTCCGTCTTCTCTTTATGTGAATGTATGGCATCAAACTTCAACATTTTGAGTTTATAAAGAAACGCCAAAGTGGTAGAATGATGAGGCTCCAAAGAATACTCCAACCACTTTTCTCGGACCAAAGTACAAAAATATTCATCTTGAAGCCAATGATGATTAAACTTAAACGGATAGCTCTTCTTAGGAACATTCAAATCGAACTCCAGAAAAACATGTTTATGATCGGAGATACCGACAGAGATAGACCATGATCTATACTTTCCAAAACAATAACTAAATTCTTTAGATATGAGAAACCGATCAATTATTTTTGCACAACCATTTTTTCCAGTCCTACCATTGCTCCACATGGGAACGAGCACCACAGGAGCAACATCAATAAGCTTAGCAACTTCAAAAGAGTCCCTAGAATAACAAGATAAAGGGTCCTCCTACCTACTCGAGCCCCAAGTTTCCAAATATGAAAGTGTGAGATCCATATCCCCTGCAAGGATCAAAGAATGGTAATTTAGATAACTCAACGAAAAAAAATTATCCCATAACGCCTTCTTATGGTTGTAAGGTCCATATATATTTAGAACACAGACCACATGATTCAGATATTTGAACTTGCCTTACAGGAGAATGTTTCCATCAATAGGGAAGGATGTGAAATGAGAAGAAAGAGGATTCGAGGCCGACAAGAGGCCCCCCAATAGACTGAAAGAATCACAAGCACAACAATACCGGGATGGGAAAAGTTTTAGGAAAACTTCACAAGCTTGCTGAGAGGGAACCATGGTTTCTTGAAGTAGAATGAGATCAGGTTTGGTAGACTGGACCAAACATTTAAGGGAAGTTCCTTTGGGAACATTGCCAAACCCTCTAATATTTAGGGTTGGCAGTATCATTGGGTAACAACATCCCGAGGTAAATTTTTTCTAAGGACCTCAAGGTAAGACTTGTCTAGATACCTGCAAGTAAGTACACGGCCTACAAAAGTGATGTCAGATAAATTAGGGTTCACGAAAGAAAGGGGACTCTCATCAGAACAAAAAGGAGGACTACCAGACTTAAAATATTTTCCTTTCTTCTTCCTAGTATTAATGTTTTGTGAGTGAATATAAGAAATAGGTATGATATCGTCACTTACAGGTTTTGCCTGAGAAGACTGACAATATTTGATTTTGCAAAATCCTACCCTCAAGGGGAGGAAAATCATAAGAAAACTGGCTAGGAAAAGTGGTAGAAAGGGTAGACCCCTGGTCTGCAGTCGCAGGCGAGGAGGCCAAGGAAACCCCCAACCCTAAAGGGGGTAGATATGGAGCAGGAGGGGGTTCAACATAAGGCTCAACAAATACCAAAGAATCCCCCACAACGATAGAATCAACCGGACTAGTAGCCTCCAAAGGGAAAGATGGAGCAGGGTCATCAACTAAAACGTCCAACAATAATATCTTTAACTCCTCAGATGAAATAAACTTTTCAAAACCGAGATGGAGTCTTTGAACTTACCCATGAATTCAATTGCCGATGCGTAATCCAACGGAATCGAACGAGCAGCCAGAGTTTTCGAGTACTTAGAAGGTGAGGACTCAGCAGAAGAAACATGAGCATCCTCCCGACGACCAACAAAACGCCCCGGGCAGGCTTCCCTGATATGGTCGGTTCGATGACACTTAAAACACCGGAATGGGACTCGCCAGTAATCCAGTTGCTGGGTGAAAAACGCCTCATTCCAATGGACATCTATCTCCTTAGGAAGGCCCTAAGAGATCGCCATCTCCACCAGAATACGAGGTGCCCACCTATCAGTAACAAGAAGAGTAGCTTCTTCGACTAAGATGAACCGTCAAAGGGCATTAGCAACCGACATAAAACCCCCGAAGGACCAACATTGTAGGGGGAAGTAACGCAAGATAACCCACAAGTGATGTTTAACCGATTTTTTCGGTCTTAGGGTTGAACCCAGAATGCCACCTAGAGAAGATTAAGGAACCATGCCCGATGACCCAAAAACGATTCTCAATCTGGTGAAGACTCTCCTCATTCAAAAAATAGAAACTGAACCACCCATTGCTCAGCTCATTTACCCAAGGGATTTAATGGATAATAGGTTTCCAGAACTTTCCCATCCACTCAATAATTTCAGGTCTTGAGAGTTGAATATATTCGAAGCGCCCCAACAGGGTACATTTAGACATCCCTAACACCATATCAAAGGTAACGCCCCTTCCCAACACACACGAAGGTTTACCCTTTTTAACCTTTTCCATCTTGAGGAACCATCGTCTGTGAGCTCTAACACAATCAATGGATTACGTAGAACGATATTTGAACAATCCAACTCACTGCAGGCATTAGGCTTAAGCTCTGAAACATCAATCCCCTCTGCGACTCGGGATGAAGTTGAAACCACCTGACTAGATAATGGTTTCCCCTTTGTAAGGTCAGCACATTCCAGCAAAATATTCGAGTTTATCCGGAAAAGATCATAGGAACAAGAGAAAGGTCCCAACGAAACCCTCTTTGAGTCCACAGGACCACCCTCTGACAAGGGAGTAGGGAAGAGACCCATCCCATCATTCGAAGCCCTGGAAGGTGACATCAGTGAACGAGAAAACTGGTAGGTAGCAACAACCCCTTCAAAAATCGACCGATAACCGGAGACAATGAGAATCCTTTGAAAAATCCAACCAGATAGTCACGTGCAAAAGAAAAAATGGAACGAAAAATTAGGGAGGTAAAAATGGAGTAAAAAAAACTAGAAAAGTAGAGTTCCCACTTTTTTTATAACTAGGTTGCTACTAGACTAATCGAAATGATTAGTGGACTCCTAGTAAAAACATCTTTGTAGTGCTAAGAAGGATAGACAGAGATCGAAGGTTCAACAAATTATGAGAGTCATAGCACTAATTTTTTTATATTATTTATTAAAAATATTTTGTCATGTATTTTTAAGCATTTTTTAGTATACATATTTCATAGTATTTTCCTATTTTAAATTTTTTTAATTATTAATTATTTGTGTTGAAGTTTAAGTAATTGAAATCTTTTGTTTGCATAGTTACGATTATAGTAAAAATACATAGAATTCATGTCCCACGATATGATTATAGTAAGAATACATAGAATTCATTTCATTTGAATCATTACTGTTTGTGTATGAGGGTTATAATATGTTTTTAGAAAGATTAGTAAAAATACATAGAATTCATTTCCTTTGAATCATTACAACATAGTTTGTGTATAAGGATTATAATATGTTTTTAGAAAGATTTGTATTTGGATGAAGAGACTAATAATGAATTCTCTTAATTACTCAATCTACATTTTAATTGACATGTTGTGTTAATTTTGAATAATAATAATGTTCGATTAAAATTAAACACGGAGTAAAATTTCACACATCAATATAACAAGTTATGCTATCTTATCTTTGCCTTTATTATGCTAAAATCTTTCATAAAGTTTTAGATAATGATATGTTTGGACATCGATATAACAATTTATGCTATCCCATCTTAACCTCTATCGGGCTAGGAAATTATGGAATACATTTTTTTTGTTGCAAAATATTTTTCAAGCATTGGATGATGATATGTTTCTCCAACCCCATGTTTAAATGTATTATGAATCATGATGCATAGAGATATTCATACATTTTCGTATGAAAGTGCTTACATCTATCTCATATAAATAATTCTTATTCTTCTTGTTTTAAGGGTATATTTTAATATATAAGTGGTCAAAGGAGGAGAGTGCCCCTACCTTGGCATACAGCTAGGGTGGTTTTAAGGAATAAATGTGGCACACATCTCAAGTGGCATTACCATATAAGAATTAGTTGAGTTTCAAGATCAAGTTATATAACTTTTTTTAAATGGGAATGAAGCTTTTCTTTAACAAAAAGATGATTTTTTTTAACAATTATATCTATTTGTGTATTTATAAATTATATTTTCCTTATCATATTAAGTTTTTGCTTATCTAATTCAATAAGAAAGACTTTAAAAATGAGATAAATCTAATTGAGAGTAACGTTGTGGTTTGGTTATCTCATTCAATTTGGCAGTTCAATCTTGTATTGAGTATTGTATGATTTGAGAGAAAGCATTGAGACAACTTTTAAATATTTGTTGGTACACAATGTGATCATTGTATTAAACAAAGATTATGTGTGGCTATCAACTTTTCATAGCACTTGTTTACAAGTGGTTTTTAGACCAATGGTGTATTTTATCTAATCGTTATGTATCCTATCATTTATAAAGAACAACGGCCTATGTTTTTACTATTGGTAGAGCAATCGACTGGGTGTGAGGCAGAGCAACAGAAGCACTATACTTGCTTGCTGTCTTAGTAGCCTACTAGATCAGGTGGTGTTTTTCAAAATTTTAATTTTATAAATAATTTTTATTTGTTTTTAAGTTTTGGTAATTAAAACCATTCCTGTAGAAATTTCGTGTCGCATCAGAATTGTATTTGACCAATGATAAAATCAAGTTGTTGTATTTTAAAAATTTCTTGAAATTGTTTTAATTTTTCAAAATATTAAATTTAATATTATAATTATGCAAACTTTGTAAAATTTTGTGTTTTAAAAACTAAACTAATGTATATTAAAAAACTGTTTGACTTTATGACTTAAGGATATGTATATATGCACTAAGTATCTTGAGTAGATGGTAATCAATAACCATTACAATAAATTTAGATTAACTTTAGTATAAACTTTTTTTAAAGATATTAACAACCATTACAATAAATTTAGATTAACTTTAGTATAAACTTTTTTTAAAGATATTAACATTGGTGCTATTAAAGTGAAAAATTCACATTTTTAAAAATCACACTAAAACTAAAACTAATGTTTATGTTATATATATATATAAATATACTATATATATTTAACTATTTTGTTTAAATAATTATTAAATTTTACATCATAAAATGAATAAAATTAATATTTATATTTTAATTATTAAAATATCAATCTTGTAATGTTATCTACTTATCTAATTAAATATAAATATATTATTATTTTTCATTCATAATCATGTGATCACTCAAATTATATATATTTGAAATTCTTTTAAAATAAATAACATATTCTTGTACAATGTATGTGTGACCATCATTCTTGGATCGTGTTGAAGGTGAATGCACCTTCAACACAAAATACACCATATTATGGAGTTTAAATAGCATTTTAAAGGTGAATGAGACACAAAATACATCATATTATGAAGTTTAAATAGCATTTTAATAAATCTGTCGTTATTTATAGTGAATAGATATGATGTTATCTATAGTGAATTGCAATATGTGAGATCTATACAACAAATAAATTTTGAGATAGATTATAGTGAATTATTTAAACCAATATTAGTTAAGAATAAGTGGTTTGAAAAAGTAAATAGATCTCAGAAAAGATGAAGATAAAAAATGATTTTCAATTGACTTAACTACATTTTTAGCAAATAAAAATAAGTCATATGTGTAAGACAGTCATTATAATCAATTTTCTTTCATCCAACTACTTTAAATAAGAAAATATGGTTTATTATTTCATATATATATATAAATGAATGTTCGAGAACATCAATATTCCGACAAATTCAACTAAATTGACACAAATAATAAAAATTATGAATAATGATTTGAGGATGTACCTTTTGGATTTCAAATTACACTATAAATGTTTTCTTTTAAAGAATTATTTAGTTTTACTTACCATTACATAATTAATATACTCCACTACACATGTTATGTCTCCTTTTCCATGGTGTGGGTTATGATCCATAAAAAAAATTGGTTTATATGTTATAATAAGGAAATATCTTATATGTTATAATAAGGAAATATAATATGGTTATACTTATATTTTCTCATATGTTATGTTGATCATCAATTTTTTTTTAGAAATTAAATCAAAACGAAAAAATTAAGATGTAATAATTACATTATTATGACACAAGACAATAAATTAATATTATATAAGCATACTATTATATTAAAGTTAAGCTGGATCCTAAGTGAAATTGATATTATATTATTGGTTCAAACTTGGGAGCACGAGGAATCCAAGGTCTTTGATATAGACATATATGTTCTTTGGTCGATATGGAATAAACGTTCATGTCGTAGAGGCATTGGGGGAATAGCCTATTACATTAGGAAGAACATGTCCTCTCCACGTCCCCTCATGGTAGGATTTATAAGAAAGACCCTTACAACAAATTTATTTGGATAGATATCATGGACATTAATGATGAAAATACCTACATAGTCATTTGTTGTTTTGCCCCTATTAATTCAAACTTCTATAAAAAAACAATTTAGATAAAAATTGTCCTTATAATGGTCTAGAACATGGTATTTCTAGTCTAAGGAAGAGAGAAAATATCATTTTGATGGGTGACTTCAATGCCCAATCTTCGAGTAACCAAGCTATTCTTTTAAGCAATTATTCCAATCCTAATCTTCTTTGGTTAGATGAAGACCTTGAGTGAGCTAATAGGTACAAATGAAGTTATGAAGATTTAGGTGAAAATTTATTCAGTTCTGAGTTGGTCAGTTTTTGTAGTACTCGAGATCTTATCATTTGCAACAGACTAACAAAATGGCCAAATTCTAGTCGGATGACTTGTATTCACAGGCTTGGTAGTAGTGTGGTAGATTATGTTATTTCTGATATCCCTTTATGCAACAAGTTAATAGATTTCAACATCTTGAACGACGATGAGCCTGACTCTGATCATATGCCTTTAATTATAACTCTCAATATAGCCATGCATAGCGATGTCAAAGAGGAAAACTATCATTTCCAAAAGCACCCGATCTTCGATCAAAATAAACCGATCTTTTTCTCCATGATTTAAAAAATATTTGTTTCCTTTATCTAGTATGGAGAATATAGAAAACTTGTACCATAATCTTACTACAACCCTCTCGTCGTCCATTAGCAAGTTCTCTATTGAAGTCTCAGTTAAAAAGAGAGATAGTAGAACCAACCCTTGGTATGATCAAGAGTGTAAGAATGTGAGAAAAGAAATTAAGCAAGCTACTGTAGAATCGATAAAAATGGACAAGATAAATCACTACAAAACCCTAGTTAAAAGAAAAAAACACTATTATTAAACAACATGAAAATCTCTTACACTTCTCTAAGGTGGCTCCTAAGAAATTCTGGAGGCAAATTCTAACTCGCAAAACAAAAGAAGATAATAAGATTGCTTTAAAAGATTGGAATTCCTATATTGAAAATATTTACGAATCCTCGGATATCAGAGGTAACATTCAAACCCTTCTTACAATGAAAGAATTTTTCTCATTAGAAGACATAGATTTCGGGGTTAAGCATTTAGAAAATGGAAAATCCAAAGACATTGAAGGCTAGCAAGCAGAAATCTTAAAAAATGGGGGGCATGTCCTCATCTTGCACATCCACAAACTCTTTAATCTAGCGATCAAGAAAGGGTTCTGTACACCTTGGACTCAGATCCTAATTATTCCTATTTTCAAAAGTGGTGATAAAAATAACCCCTATGATTATCGGACCATTATGATTAGCCCTTTCCTAGCCAAGTTATACAGTATTATCTTAGAAAAGAAGATCAACGAATGGCTAGAAATGGAAGGTAAGCAGGCTAAAGGCCAAGCAGATTATAGAAGGAATCATTCAACCACAGACCACCTCGTTACACTTAGGATCATTGTAGAGGAATGTCGTAATAATAATTCTGACCTTTTTTGTTGCTTTGTGTACTTCAGGAAAGCTTTTGATACAATGCCTAGAAATAACCTATGGAATAGGGTAGAGGAGCTTAATTGTTCCTTTTGAGTTGAGAGGTGTCACGATAAGGTTATACGAAAAGGTCATTTCCAAATTTAAGAATGATAAGGGCTGGTCAATGGATATAAACTGTAATATTGGAGTTAAGCGAGGTTTCCCCCTCTCCCCTACCCTTTTTGGCATTTACATCGATAAACTAGAAAGATGTTTAGAAGAAGCAGGTTGTGCCGGCATGATCTTATCTAGGATAGTTATCATCCTCCTTCTTTATGTTGATGATATTGTTCTTATGGCAAGGTGTCCCTTTGATCTCGATAAACATCTAATAATTCTTAAAGATTTCTTCTCTAACATGGGTATGATTGTTAACACCGACAAGACAAAAGTTATGATTATAAAATCTAAGAAAGACACCTACGCAAATTTTATTTATGATAACAATAAACTGTCCAGGAAGTGACTTCTTACAAATATTTTGGAATTGATATTCATCATAAGCTCAATTGGAACCATAGAATTGAGAAAAGGATTAATGGAGGATGGAAAGCATATTTTGGTCTTGAAAATAATTGTAAATCAACCAACCTGGTCATGTGGGATAAAAAAAAGTTCCTCTTCGAAACCATTGTCATCCCTTTTATCTTATATAGTTGTGAAGTATGGGGGTGCAACATTTCTAGAGAACCTTGGAGAAAGATTGAGCAAATCCATAAGCGCTTTATAACTTATAACCTCAAAATTAAAAGCAATAAGCCTTACCCTATTTTCCTCATAGAAGTGGGTCTTTCCCCAATCGAGAGCATGGTTATGACTAGTTACCTGATATACAAGCACAAGATAAATAACATGGGAAAAGAGAGACTTCCTAAAATTGCTTTAAATTCAATTCAAAACCAACTACACCTCAAGCAGAGTTGATGTAAAGATATGATGGCTTGGTTAGACCATTGGGGCATTGATGAAAATGACACTTTACAGAATATCGATAATGTCAAAAATATTATTACCTTTAATTTTAAGAGAAATTGTGGTGCAAGGAAAATTTAGCGATTAAGAGAACAATAAGATACTATAAGGAGGTCATTAAACCTAATTTAGAAGATCAGAAATATCTCTCGATAGTAACTAGTTCAAAGAAAAAAATTAATATAGTTGAGATTAGAATGAACTCCCATGAGCTTCATAGAAAAACAAGGCGTTGGTCTATTTCGAAATCTCTGTGGGCTAAAAGGGTTTTCCATCTTTGCGAGTCTATGATAATTGATGATGAAAATCACTTTCTCTTAGAGTGCCCTTCTTACACCCACATTAGATATGAGTTTCATAGTATTTTTTACAATACAAACCTTGCTAACCTCCTAACTTGCCAAAACTATAGTGATCTTGGAAATGTTCTTACCAAGCTTTTTGAGCATACGCACAAAAGTTTAAAGCAAACCAAGTAATAACCTTCTTAAGGTCCGATAGACCAAACTTGGTCTTAGTGGACCCCTTTTTTTGTGCTAGGGGAATCGATAGCTGGAGATTGGGCTGGTACTCGCGTGACACGGGGTACAGGGATCCAATCCCGCTACCACTATACCCCTAGGTGCCCCACACACCCCGCAAGCATGGGACACGGGTAAAGCAGGGTGTTATTTGAACTCGTGACCTCCAATTTACAACATGTGACTTCATATCAAGTGAACCGCCAATGAGCCACACCCATGCGGGTGGTCTTAGTGGACATTAATCATCATCATCATCAATAAATTATATTGTAATAAAAAAATTACGGTAAGTTATATTATCCTTCAATTATCAATATTAATTTTAAAGGAATAACTATCATATGTTGATTTAACATATGGTTGAGTTTTTATTGTATTTTGTTAAATTACGATAAATTATAACAAAATATTATTATATAAACTATAATAAAAAAATGGCAAATTAATAGTAGATAATCATAATATTTTGAAAAATTATATTACAAATGTAAAAAAATATAATATCCTTTGATTATCAATATAAATTTCACACAAACACACACACACATATATATTCAATTGTGTCATGTAAAAATCAAAATTATGAATTATAATAAAAATATCTTGACACTTTTAATGATTTTCCTTTAGAATTTCTAGTGAACTATATATTGACTAATATTTAGACATAAATTTCTACCACAAATTAAAATATTACATTATATATAAAAATTTCTACAAAATTTTAGTTAAAGTTTTTTTCTTTAAAAGAAGATGTCAATATTAAATTAAATTTCAACTAGATTTATAGAAATTTTGTTTAGAAAAAAAATTGAGTCAAAATGATGGGCTTATATTATAGTTCCAATGTTGAAAAATACTACAATGTACATAAATACACAATGACTAGAATAATGATAGCTAACTTTGAGAAGATGTGTATATACTATACTTACTTACAAAGAAATCATGACAAGAACATTACATTTTATAATAACTTACTAACAAAGAAATCATGACAAGAGGCTAACATTACATTTTATAATAGTACAAAAAAAACCTAAGAGGAGAAAATTCTAAGATGTAAGAATCCTAACCCTAACATGAAGTTAGGGCTTGTTATACACGAGATGGAGTTGAGCTATCTAGAAAAAAAGGGGATCCTTGGCTAGATCATAATTTGAATTATCTCATTTTGTATAAGGTTTTTTTAACTTGTTGGAAATATAATTTTTAGACATGGTGAGACGCTTAGTCAAAATCAAAACCTTAAAAAGTAATGTCATGACCCTAAACAATGCACTAGAAGTTCATGTCTTAAAAAATACAAGTATCATGATGGTTTATGAGATGGTCTAGAAAATCACTTGGTTCATCTTCACAAAAAGTTAGGAGAACTATAGAGTGTGAGGCTAGGATGTATTTCAAAATAAAGGATATTCTCATGGAAAATATAGCAAAGGAACAACATGATGACACTTAACTAATATGGAATTGTCAAGGCATGGATCTATTTTTGCAACATAGTGTGGAGAAATTAGGAGAACTATAAAGTGTGAGGCTAGGATGTATTTCAAAATAAGGGATATTCTCATGGACAATATGGGAAAGGAACAACATGATGATACTTAACTAGTATGGAACTATCAAGACATGGATCTATTTTTGCAACATAGTGTGGAGGTGTTGTTAGGGCTTTACTTTAAAGAATTTTCAAAATAACTCAAGGACAATGATATGCTTGTGAGTTGACTTTGCTTCATTCTACTTTGCAATTATAAACCAAAAACCACATCACAAAAAAGTTATGCTTGTGAATTGACATTGCTTCATTCTACTTTTCAATTATAAACAAAAACCACATCACAAAAGAGTTGACAAAGTATATATAGTGGAGAAACCTTCACAAGGTAAAAACTCCACTCTAAATAACATTTTTATTGACCCGTCACATCTAAGCTAACTATTGCATTAGTTATGGCACTTTCTAACAAACTAAAACCGACTTCTAAATACCAAATCAAAAATATTTCATTTATAATAATATAATTAATCTCCAATAAATTTAAAAAAAAAACTAATAATATAATAACAATTATATTATAACTTTGAAAACATATTTATTATAATATAATTAAATTATGTTTATATATTATTTATTTATTTATTTTTACCATCCTAATAAGGTGTAAAAAAAAAACTAATAATATAATAACAATTATATTATAACTTTCAAAACATATTTATTATAATATAATTAAATTATGTTTATATATTATTTATTTATTTATTTTCACCATCATAATAAGGTGTGGACAACATCTTTTCATTCATATCAATCAAATTGCATCATTAATTCATATTTTTTTTTATTACACAAATTACCACTTCCATGGTGCAATCATCCTAGAGGATAGTCAAACATTAATGTTGATGCTTAACCTTCTGGATTGCCTACCTGATTGTGGAACATAGTCTCTTCCTAGAAACCACTCCCTTGAATTATTAAATATCATTAATAAACACAAATTATTATATGAACATTTTGAAAGGACCTTGTATTTTAAATATCCTCCCATGATTTGTAAACAAAATCATGAGCATGAATGTATGTATTTACTTGCGATTGGGTCTCCCTAAGTTTATGACATAATAATAATAATTCCCGTCATCATTTTTCTTTGCATCGTGTTTCTTAAAATGATCTCCTCATTTCATCATTTCAGCACGCAACAATAATTAACCTTAAAACCATGTCCTATAAACTTCTGGTCACAATTCCTATATATGATTTCTGGTGACAACTCCTATATATGATTTCATGGAATCACAATGTCCTGCCTCTCCTTTCCATCAATCTTATACTATGAATTCAGAAACGCCTCTCTCATCCATTCACCTCGAAACCGCCCAGGATTTATTTCTTAACAGCTTGGAAGTTGTCATGGACTGCAACAGAGACGAGGCAGCAAGAGCCAAGGAAATTGCAGAGAAAAAGTTCAGTCTGCATGACGTTGCAGGCGCCATGGAATTTGCAATGAAAGCTCTACGTTTGTATCCTGAGCTGGGAGGAATTAACCAGTTCATATTAGTTCTAGGCGTCTATCTGGCTGCAGAGGATATGGATTCCAATGGAGAGATGGACTATTACAGAATTTTACAGGTTGATGCCTCAGCCGAATATTTCGTCATTAAAAAACAGTATAGAAAATTGATTCTGCTGCTGCATCCTGATAAGAACCATTCCGTGGGAGCCGCTGGAGCCTTTCACCTCATTTCAGAAGCTTGGGCACAGCTTTCGGATACCAGCAAGAGAGCAATGTATGATCAAAAGAGAAGAGACCTGGGCAATACCATTGATTCCCAGAAGACCTTCGAGGCCACAGATGATGAATCTACTGATAATGAAGACAGTGACGAATCTACTGATAATGGAGATAGTGATGAATCTACTGATAGTGGAGATAGCGACGAGACGCAGACTTCAAGCCCAGCGGAAAGTGAAAGTGATTGTTGTAGCAGTAACCAGCATAAATTTAGTGGGATGCCCACAACAGATAGGCCTGGGCCTGGGGCTGGGCCTGCATTTGTTCCTGATAGAAAGAGAAAATTTGTCAATGACGGCCATGGTCGCCATATGGGTGTACCAGACGCAGATTTTTATGATTTTGATGAGAATCGAACCGAGGACTCATTCGAAGTAAACCAGATTTGGGCAGCATATGATGACGACGATGGAATGCCTAGGTTTTATGCTCGAATTAAAAAGATATATTCCATGGATCCCTTCAAGGTTGAGGTAACATGGCTGGAAGCAAAACACAATAACGATCCAGCTCTGATGAGATGGGAGAAAGCTGGTTTTTACATGGGTTGTGGGGATTTTAAGTTTGGAAATTCCAACATAATTAAGCATGTCAACGTATTTTCTCATGTGATGATATGGGAAAGGATCAAGGGAGTGCTCAAAATCCTGCCAAGAAAGAGGGATGTTTGGGCTCTGTACAGGGACTGGTCTTGTAAATGGAATAGATCCACTCCCAAGAAAATAAGGCATCGTTATGAAATGGTGGAGATACTCAGGGATTTTGTTCCAGGCACTGGATTTTGTGTTGCTCCTCTTTCCAAGGTTAATGGATTCAAGACTCTTTTCCAGAGGCAATACCAGCTTGGGGGTGTTACTAGTTGTGAAGTGGTTTCAATGGAAATTAAGAACTTTATGAGATTCTCACACCGGGTACCAGCTCGGACACAGAAGGGGAACCAGGCTTTCAATATACCCAGAGGTGGCTGTTGGGAACTTGACCCTGCAGCGCTCTCACCCGACTTTTTTCAGGCTTAAGGCTCTATTCCAACCGTTGTAAGTGAACTGCACTTCAGATTTGCTCAGAGGTTTAATTTCAATGAATTATTTAAAGTGGCATAGTTCTGTAATTCTTACTCACTTTTTTAGAATGGAATACTTCTGGTTAATTTCAATGAATGATTTAGAGTGGCATAGTTTTGTAATTCTCACTTACTTTTTTGAATGGAATACTTGTGGTTAGCACACTATAATTTGTGGCTTTCTTAATGGTCTCACACTGTTAACTTTTGGATTTGTTCCACAATATTTTCCACTCCTATGTGCAGTATAAATGGTGTTTGTTCATGTGAAAAATGTATGTTTTGGGTACACTAGTTTATTTTATTGGTTGGGTTGTGAAAATTTTATTTAGCAAAATATTTAGTTTGTTGGTTTTATGAAGAAATAATGGAATTGAATGCTAGAAAAAATAAAGATACTAAATTTTGAAAATGTTTGGTTAGCTATATTTGTATAGAAATATTTTGTTGGTTATTTTATGAACTTTTTCATTTAATACATTTATGAACTTTTCTATTTAGTGCATTTTGTTGCAAGAAAAGGTAATTGAATTGAGTGATACAAATAGCTTTTCCATATAGTGCATTTGGTTGCAGTAAGAGGTAATAGAATTGAATGATACATAGATGATAGAGGAATAAATCACTCATTATAAAAAAGGTTAAAAAATTTATTGATTACATAATAAATTTTTTATTTTGTTATGTTAGTATAGTTGTACTCAAATATTGTATGCATTAGTTTAGAAAAGGGTGATGATTTCATTATTGATAGAATTATTTATACTTAAACATTTTAGAGATTCTGGTTTATTTTTTAGTATAATTATGTAAATAGAAAATTTAATGTTATAAGGAAGACAATAAAATTCAGATATTTTCTATCTATATTATTAATTAATTATTAAATTGGATATTTTAATTATATATCTATAACTATAATTTTAATTAAAAAATCTGAAATTTTAATAAAATATTTGAAATCAAAGATTGAAATTTTTAATTATATCTATATTCTAAAAAGTAAGGGATGTATATTTGCACACTTTGAAAATATATTTAGTTATGCTTTTTCTATGAGCTTGTAAATGAAGATTTGATAAATATTTAGTTTATATTAAACAATATTAACATGAGAATTGAAAAACATAAATTTCAAGTGCATTTGGATATCATTTGGTTTTTGAAAGGTGGGTATTTTTATGATTGAAGAATTAATTTTCTAAAACAACCCACATTATCTCTTGATGTTGTATAATTTGTCAAGGCAAGCAATATGTTTGAGGAAATGTTGTAATGATTAAGGTTTATTGTATATTATATTGTTAATGATGTAATTTTTTTCTAAAGTTATACTATATTGATTTTTATTTAAACATTTTTAATCTAGATGTTGGTTTGTAATATATTGTCAAACTATAAAACAATTGTTTCAAATACACAAACTCATAATATTAATTGATGAATCCAACGGAAATTAAAATTTTTAATAATATTTAATACATAATAAAATTAAGGTAAATGTATACACTCGCCTCCCTAGTTATCCATCAACCATTACATATATGTGTGTGCACACATGGAGTTTAACCAATATAATGTAGAGGCCCACATTACAATGACCTATTTCTTTAATCTGATGGGATTTACTTTCTACTTGACCTTATATTGATGGCCCTTCTATCGAACCCACCCTTCAATCATAAAAGAAGAGCCACGAGGTGACAATGTCCAGACATTGCCACTTGCTTTATTTTCTTGAAGTTGGAAAGTTTAAGAGTCACATTCTCTAGTCTACATCAACACAAATAATTTGAGTAATGATATTTGTTCATAATGGTTCATAATTGTGTTTTTTTACTTGGTCAATATGTAATAGTACACTCTTAGAAATGATAAAAAAACCCTAGAGATAATCATTTCCCCCCCCCTTAAGATGTAATAGTGTAAAATCTTAGAAATGATAATATTTTTTAAATATTTTAAATACATCCACATTAAAATTTTCAATTTAAAAATATTACACTTAATTGAAAAAATTATTTTAAAACCATACACAAAACGATGCTTTTTTGGAAGGTTATATGTGCACTTATTAAACATAAATGTAAATTTATACTAATAAACTAAATTTTCTTTTCTTTTAAAATGTTATTTAACACTATGAAGAAAAACATTTTTTTTAATATTTTAAATACATCCACATTAAAAATTTCAATTTAAAAATATTCCACTTAATTGTAAAAATTAATTTAAAACCATACACAAAGTGATGCAAAAAGTGTTGCATTTCATTAGAGTTGAATTAAAGTGGACACGTTGCGTCCCAGAAGAGTTGGTTTTTGGGGTCATTGTTTTAATAAACTATAGCCAAATTTTTTTTGTGTTGAGTAAAAGATCCACTCACCTAGGTAAGTCACATATAGAAGTTCCCATCATTAGCTGTATCATACCCATATTTCACAACAAAAAAAATATACATGTTTTCCATAGCTTGCATTGATTTTGACACTAGAGTCCATAAGATTAATTTCCATAGATTGTATTCATTTTGACAATGGAGTCCATATGATTAATTTCCCTCTCACAGTCACTCTCACATATACATGTTTTCCATAGCTTGCATTGATTTTGACACTAGAGTCCATAGGATTAATTTCCATAGCTTGCATTGATTTTGACACTAGAGTCCATAGGATTAATTTCCCTCTCACAGTCACTCTCACATAAATAATAACATAATGTAACAATATAATTATAGCACAAAATTTGTGAAATTTCTGTCCATATGAAGGTGAAATATGCATGATGAGGTGAATTACGCTTTATGGGAAGACATGTTAAGGGTCATGGCTCATGACCCTATGATGAGTTTTCCATTTGGCATTTTTTTAATTGAGAGAATTTTGACTTGAAAGTTGATATCATTATATTCCACATCGATAAGGAGATGCTTGAAGTAATGATTAATGTCTTAGAGTTTCTTGGAAAACTGTATGCCTTAACATGAATGATGTGTGAAGATTTTTTTGGGTTGTTTTTAATTATATTTTATATAAATATATTAATTATATTATATAATTTTTCTTAAATTTTGTATTTTGATATAATGGAACTTGAATCAAATTTATGGATATTTAGCTTTTTAATTCATTTTTAGTTTTTTTGGTTGCGATCTATATAAATGTAAACATTGTGTTTTTTATTTTCTCTCAATTTTATGTTACTTTCATAATTTCATTGTTATTCCATTTGTAGTAGTTAAATTTGTTCATTTATTTTTCTATTTGTATATTGTTGTTTGTCATTTTTTTTCTTTGTTTGATGTTTATGTGTAGTGATTATGAACGTATACTTAATGTGCCTTTTTTATAATCACTACATCTAGACTTATCACATTGAGGGAATACTTTAGTGTATTGGAAAATATTCAAACATGATTTTAGGGAGTACAAATTGAGTTGGCCCTCAAAGAAGATACATGTACAAACATGCAGGTCATTCAGTCCAAATTGGAAAGTGTACGTGGAATTGAACCTTTTTTTCACCAAAGGGAACTATTTCATAACTATGTGAATACCTCAAGATAATTACTTTTCATATTTTGTGTTGTAATATGGTTTGGAATTGTTATTGTGAAGGGTCATTTTGATTTCCAAATAGTTTGTAAATTTATTGAGCTTACTAAAGCTTCTCTTTGATTGAATCAAACTCATTTGCAGACCTTGTTATCACCTCTATTGAAATAACACAAGGTAAAAATGATATCTTACAAGGTTTGAGTATTAGTTTTATGCTTTTTGAGCATAAAAAGTCATACTTGATCCTTGGTTTAGAATTCGATTACAAATTTATCCAGTAGGAGCATAGAAATAATGTCAAGTAACTGTGTAGGTATGAATGTTAAGTTCAATACATCAATCAGAGTAGTCATTTGGAAGGTAAGTTTTGTCTCTTGGGAAGTCTTTTGAGAAGTATATGGAATGCAATCTAAAGTAGATATTTTTGGCTAGTTGATATGCTTGAATTACATGCTTTATGGTTATTGGCTTTCTGTGCATAACATGTTCAATTCACTACTACAAAATTGCTTTCCTTAGGTTTATTGTCAAGTTAACTTATCGCAACACCATGTGGCAATGGCAATGTCGGGGACATTGCCACCACGTAGATACCACCCAAATTAGTCTCTTTGACTGAAATGAACTTGAATAAATAAAATTCAATTCTCATCCAATAAATATCACTACTACATATGGCTCAAAATTTCCATGAAATATTGCCACGAATAAGTTAAAACGAAAACTTTTGTGGATAAATAGATAAAAATTTTGAAAAAAATTGTTCTCGCCCCCGATAATCGTCGCTATAGCGATGTAAGTACCATGGCGTCACTATAGCGATGAATTTTCGTCGCTATAGCGACATATATGAGTTTGTCTCTATAGCGTCGGTAAAAGTTAGATGTGCAACATTAACGATTATACATACTAAACAGTCATTGACTTTTTGTTATTTTTTAAATTTGATCGTTGTGCATTTTTCTCTTGAACCGCGACGCTCATTGATTTATAAATACATGTTATTAAGACGTATTTCCACAAATTATTTTCTACAGTTGCAACAATTTTTTTGTTGATTGTTCGTTCTGTGATTTCAAGAGACCAGTACTAGTTTGACACATCGAATTTTTTATCTCCTTCATTTTCCAGGTTAGTTTGACTGCAATGCACTAGTCGTTTTTGTGTTTGTGCCCTTTGTGTTCTAACCAGGGCTTCAATGCAATGGAGAAAATGTTTATATAATTTGGGATTTTTGTGTCGAAATGTAATTTTTAAAATTGTAATTTGTGTTAAAATGTAAATTTTTAAATTTTCATTTATGTTAAAAAGTAATTTTTTAAATGGCCGTTTGTGTTAAAATGTTTTTTTTTTTGCTCCTTCTATTTTTTTTATTGGTAGCCTTTGGTTCTATCTAGGTAAATGAAAAATAAAAGCAAGGAGATATCCAAGCTAGATAGATTTAAAATTAGCTATTTCAATGAAATTATGGATTATGCATCTTTTGGACTCATAAATTGTTATGAATTCAAGAACATCCTAGAATATACCTCTTCCCATTTTAAAATTATTTACATTGACCTTGGGCCTATAAATTTGAATGTTTCCCATGCCCTACTTTAGAACATTGTACAAAAAATTACAATTGTTGATAAGTCACATAGATAACAAATCACAAGAAATATAGCACCCATAAACCATGGAATTAATATAATTTTCAATGTTAGTACTTAAATTGGAATGTTCTTATACATAAATTATGTATTGATCATATTTTATTTTCCATCCCTTTCCTACAATTGTTTAACAATTGATCTAGTCTATTGTATAACTAACAACAACTCACACATCAATGTAGCAAGTTGGAACACGATGTTAGTGATGGTGATGCTAATGATGCCAACGTCGATGAAAATCATCATCATCACCATCAACACCATCCTGATCATCATCATGATAATCATTGTCGTCATTATCACATCATCATCATCATAAGCATCTTCGTCATCGTCAATAATCATCATCATCATAAAAAAACACCAACATCGTCGTCATCATCATCATCATCATCATTAGTGACGATGATGATGATGATGATGATGATGATGATGATGATGTTGATAATGAAATCATCGTCATTGCAATCAATAGGACCATCATCATCATTGTAATCAATAGGACCATCATCGTAGATTTCAACACTATCTAATTAGATTTAACTAGCCCCCTCATAGATAACCAATGAGACCACAAAGGTGTATCCTTTCAAACTTTGATAGTCATTTATACTAAAGTCAAAGTTTCAAAAAAAAAATTACATAGTATATGGAATCATTGGGAGGCCATTAATCTGTTCTATCCTAGAGTGAGATCTCTCCATTTGAATGGGCTTGTCCTTCACTAGTGTTTTTTCCATACAATTCCTTTGTAAATGGAATCATCATTATACCATGAATACATCAAATTGTTGATTATGCTCTTAATAATTGTAACACCCTTATGGGATGACGTAAAATAAAAAAATAATTTATGTCTACTTGGGTGGGTCTACATCTATATTCATAATCCAATTTGACAATATCATTATAATGTGTTGAAACCTTTTAATATCTAGTATAATGAACTTAAACAATATTACCGACCCCTCATTTTCTTCTACATTAGATCCATTGGCACCATAATGTAGACCTTCTTGCAATTAATAATATAAACTAGTGTAGGGAACCAATTAACTGCTCATTATCCTATGGGTATTGCTACTTGGTAAAATGATGTAACAAATCCCTTCACAAATACACTTACAACCCAACATACTAACCCATTTGGACATTTAGATAGCAATTCATTACTTTATAAGGAAACACCATATATATTAACATACCAACAAATGAATTGAAGTAATATGTAAACTCCTAATTTGTGACATCATTAACACAACTCCTTAGCCCCTTTTTTAAGGCAATATCTAAATTCATGTTATATAGAATGAATAACCATTACCCACCATACGTCAATTCTTATTGGAACAACATGTAGTAATTCAAGCTAATTACTTAGGTAATCCTCTACACATGCTTAGGTAATCCTCTAATCACATCCTTTAATTTTCGGTCTCCTTTAATATATATATATATATATATATATATATATATATATCCTCTATTCAATTTACTTATATATTGATTGCGTTTTTTTGTTCTTATAGGCTATCAAAATGCCAAATAAATATACTTGGGAAAAAAATAATAAGAGGTATGCTAAGTTTAAGGCAACATTGGAGGCGAAGGGTGATGGAAAGTGTTCTTTCCCTTGCAATGATTGCAAAGGTTTACAAATGAGAAGACTTTTAATAACAACCACTGAAAAAAATTGTAAGGAGAAGGGGAATGCTAAAGCAGAGTATGAATATCATCCATTGGTAAGACAATACTCATTACATAATGTACTTCTTGTAATAGTACTGATCATACATATTCACAAAATGTTTTATTATTTTAAATATATGTGTTGTATATTATACACTAATGTTATTACATTGTTTGTAAATATAAAGACAATGCCCCCTAAATGTCAACCGCCAGAGAGCTATTTGCCACATAATAGTAGAAATACTAATTCACAAGGTGACGAACATGGAGATCGGGCTATTGAATATCGAGTTCTTAATGATCCTATGGATGAAGATGACTTTATTGATACAAATGGTGAAGATGAGATAAATAGATTTCTCCAACACACATTTTCTCCATTGAATGAGGACAACCTCCATGATATTCATGATTTTCCTCTACTCGAGAAGTCCCAATAACCTCTTTATGAAGGTTCAACAACCATTATTCTATATACTATATTGTTGTTGGTGAACTTGAAGGTTTTGATGGTTTATCAAACACTTGTTTCACACAGCTCCTAAGGTATGTAAAGTTGAATATTTTCCTCTATTTTTAGTGTTAATTAATTCGTAAATTAGGGATATGCAATATTTATGACGTATATGTTTTACATTTCATTTTTTTGTCAATTTTGTAGATTGTTGGGTGAATTTCTATTACCACCATCAAATAATTTACCACGCGCATGTTGAGAGGTATTCTTGACTATGAAATAAATTGGAATGGAGTATCAAGATATTGATGCATGTCCTAATGATCATATTATATATTATGGATAGTATGCATCAGAAAAAAAATGCCCACAATGTGAAATTAGTAGATATCGAACTGATCAAGTAACAAAATAGGTGCCTCACAAAGTTCTTCGTTATATTCCCATAATTCCACGTTTCCAGCGACTATTCAGGTGCCAAAGTATAGCATAGTTTATGGATTACCATGCGGAGAGTAGAAGTGAAGATGGTGTTCTTTGAATGCCCGCATATGGTTCTACATTGAAGAGCATCGAAGAAAAATGGCCAATTTTTAAAGATCAACCTCATAATGTTAGAGTTTCATTGGAAACTGGTGGTTTCAATCCATTTGGTGAGCTTCATTCCACTTACTCAGTGTGGCCTGTTTTCGTCATAAACAATAACCTACCTCCTTGGATGACGATAAAGAGAGAGCACACAATGTTGGCAATGATTATTCCAGGTATGTTTTTGAAAGCAATTATATTATTCCATTAATTTATTTGTTTAATTGTTGCATGAGAACACCTTTTGTATATTGGGACACATAACTAAATAGCAATATTGTATGTTGAATGATCAATTAGGTAAGTACCAAGTTAAACATATGAATGTATATATTGAGCTTCTTATCGATGAGTTATTGAAGTTATGGGCTATCAATATGTATGAAATATCCAGAACAATAGGGCATAAACAATTTCAGTTCCATGGAATACTTGCATGGACAATTCATGACGCTCTCGGGTTAACACATTTTTGTGGTATGTAACTTTCTGTTGTATGCCGTTAAAATGATATGATTTTAAGGTAAAAAACATGCATTTTTTTTTTAAATTATTAATCTTTTGATGCTATAACATTAATACATATATCTTGCAGGTCTTCAAACAAAGGGAAAATTTTCATGTCCAGTATGTGGTCCTAGGATGAAATCTCATCGTTCAAGAAGTTTAGCAAAGGAGGTGTTTGATGAGTACAGGCACTTCCTCCCTAAGAACCATAGGTATCGAACTACCGAAAAAAAAAATCAATGGTAAAGAAGAGAACAGAAAGAAACCATGAAGAATGACACCTCACCTATGGAAGTTGGAATATAACATAAATTTTTGAGGTATGCAAATTTTATATGTAGCATATATAAACACATAATATTATGATTTTTATACTTTTACTGAATTTTCTCTACCATGGGTGTCATGAATTATTGTTAATGTGTTTTATTTTATGTTTAATGAATGTCTTTAAGGCATGAATGGGCTTCCATGAGGAATGAAGAGTTATGCCATACAATTCAGTAGGTTTCCTTACTAAAAGCACCTACAAATAGCTCATTTGTTTGATACAATGCATATCAGGAAGAATGTAATAGAAATGATATGGTGGATATTAGATGGAAGGTCTGACAAAGATAAAATTGGAAAAAATTGTAGTGACATTGCAAAGTGTAATGGAAAATGGGGACCGAAATATTAGTCTTCATGGTTATTGATAGAGAAACAAAGCAATGCTATAAACATGGTAATTTATAAAATAAGGTTTTCAATGGGGTTTTCATCATGCATACAGAATATCTTAACCAAACAAGGTGATTTTGGCAGTGTTAAAACTCATGACCGGCATACATTCATTAAGGCAATTATTTACGTATATAGTTTCCCTTAAGTACATTTTTTAATAATTGTTCTCTCCTATTTGAAAACATTGAATAATGATTTGATTTTTTCTACAGTATGTTCTACCTCTATATCTCCCAGCTAGCTTTGACGAAAACATAAAACAATTTATATATGATCTTGGTAAATACATGAGGTAAGTAACAATTTATATGCATGGAAATGTTTGTTCTCTTTGTTGCATTGCTTATTGACATATTGTTTTTTACAGCTTGGAACTTTATTATATATGCCTCAATCTTGTTGACCACTGTTATTTTCATGCATCTTTTGTAGGTGGTTTTCATCTAAAGAAATACATAAAGAAGATATTAGGTATTGGAAGAGAGATGATTCCTCGTCTAATGTGTGAAATGTAGAAGTATTTACCTCCAAAAATTTTAAATGCACAAGAGCACTATCTCATACACCAAGTTGAGGAGATTGAATTGTGTGGACCTGTAAACTCAAGTTCAATGTGGATGGTGGAAAGGCATTTGAAGTCATTGAAGGATTTTGTTAGATAAAGAACATGTCCTGAGGATTCTATGGTGCAGGGCTATATTCTATATCAATCCATGGTGTACATTAGTCAGGAGATTCCAAATTTAGAAAAAAATATCAATCTGCCTCGCATTTGGCATGTCGAATCCATCAAAAAATTTGAAGGGGAGGTCCTGTTGGGGAAAGGTAGAATGAGGGTTCAAGTGAAAGGTAATTGAATGGTGTAGATTTAATTTATTATACAATTAATTTTTCAATTTATGTAATTTTTATTTTTCCATCAATATTTTAAGGTAAACTTAATTTCCTTTAATGATAGCTAATTTACAATTCTTAATTGTTATTTTTTCATATAGTTGGTCGCATGTGGGATGCACTACATTTATACATTGCAAAATATCTTGATTGGATGGTGGAATGGATATAACGATATACAAAATAATATGGTACCTTATCATGGGAAGGGGTTAGTAAAATGATTAAAACAATGCATTGTTATCGAGAAGAATATCCCAGTGAACTTACGCAAAGGGAAATTGATTTAGCATGTGGTTTAAAAGATAAAAAGACAAGTATATTTACCCTGCTCATTTTTTTTGTTGTTTCCCATTATATCAAAATATTTCTTTCATTTCTTTCTTCTTATATATTTATTTAACGAGACGGGCATGATGCAGCTGATACACCACAATGCTATGTGGTGCAATGGTCGTAAATTTCGCATCAAAAAGTTGGATGACAATAAGAAAACATTTGATTGTGGGATAACTGCATTTTTCAAGTCACTAATGTTTCCTCTAGAAGTGAAAGGCATCTAGAAGTATCTGAAAATAGGTACTATGGTTATTTGGAAGATATAATTGAGTGTGACTTTATTTCCTTTAAAATAGTTCTGTTTGAGGTCAAATGGTACAGGATACAAATGAATGAACGTGATCCAAAAACAACTGTTATTGAGAATGCCAATGGATTTACCATGGTTAATCCAAGGGAACTTGAACTGGGTACAGAGCCTTATGTTCTTCCAAGTCAACGTGAGCAAGTCTTTTACTTAGAGGTGCCAGGTAAAGCAAGTTGGTCATACATTGTTAGATATGATCCAAGAGGAAGACCAAACAAGTATAATGCAAAGGAAGAAGACAATGCTGAAGAAGAAGGTGATGCATATTAGGCGCAGTTGGTCACCGACATAGATGTGTCAGATGAATAATCCGATCAAGAATTTGATCATCCAAATGATGTATCAGACATTGACGTAGTCATTGATGATATTGATGATGAATATATAACTGAAAATGACCTTGATGTTGATGTTGATATGAGCGATCTTTTCAACGATAGCGATTTTGAACCAGATGACGATACAGATGTTGAGTTATATGAAGAAGAATAACAATGACATTGTAGCAACGTTGGAATCTAGGAGGTTGTGAAAACATTTTTTGCATAATGTATTATGTTTAAATTATTTAGTTATGTCATTTTTTATTTACTACATTACATCGTCACCATCATCCTCATCCTCATCCTGACCCTCATCATCGTCATCACCATCATTTTCGTCATCATCGCCATCATCTTCATCATATTCATCATCGTCATCGTCATCGTCATCCTCATCCTCATCATCTTCATCATCATCATCATCGTCATCATCATCGTCATCATCGTCGTCATCATCTTCGTCATCATCATCATCATCATCATCATCATCATCATCATCATCTTCATCTTCATCATCATCATCATCATCATCATCATCAACAACATATTCATCATCATCATCATCATCATCTTCATCATCATCATATTCATCACCATCTTCATCATCATCATCATCGTCGTCGTCATCTCCATCAGCACCATCATCATCATCATCAACATCTTCATCATCATCATCTTCATATTCATCATCTTCATCATCATCATCTTCATCATCATTGTTGTCGTTGTCATCACCATAATCTTCATGATCTTCATCATCATCATCATCATCTTCATCATCATCATATTCTTCTTCTTCATCATCATCATCATCATCTTCATAATCATCATCATCATCATCATCATCATCATCATCATATTCATATTCATCATCATCATCATCATCATCGTCATCGTCATCATCATCATCATCATCATCATCCTCATCATCATCATCATCATCATCATCATCATCATATTCATCGTCTTCATTATCATCATCATCATAATCATCATCCTCATCATCGTCGTTGTCGTCGTCATCACCATCATCTTCATCGTCTTCATCATCATCATCACCATCATCATCATCATCATCATCTTCATCATTATCATCATCATCATTGTCATCATCATCATATCATCATCATCATCATCATCATCACCATCATTGTCGTCGTTGTCGTCATCTTCATCATCATCATTGTCATCTTCATCATCTTCATCACCATCTCTCACCTACCCAAATTTCTGAAAATTATTATTTTATTGCAAAATACTTTATGTTAAATTTAATTACAAAGTTTTGTAATTATGATCAATTCTGATCAAGGATGAATGTAATTACTGATTATTATTATTTAAATAAATTAATTAGGAGACAAACACCCAAGGGGACTGTTAAATGAGTGTTCCCTGACCCACTAGGAGGAATGGAAGCTGTTGGAAGGTATGGGACAGATGGCAGCAATTGCATCACACCACTAGCTGTTGGTTATGGGACAACTACCCCTAAAAATGTGGCATTATTCCCCAGGTGGAGGGAGTGAGCAGGAAGCTCATTTAATTACCTAGTAACATCTGAAAAGGCCTAGGAAGCCTACATAAGGAAAATTCGAATTGAGCAGGAAGCTCTTACACAATATTTTTGCAGAATATTTTGTCATGTGCATTAGGTGATCACTGAGAGATTCGAATAGGGAGGCTAGCTGTGAGTGCAATCATAAGTCTGTATTTGGCTAAGAAGAACCAGAGGTGTTGGAGCAGGTCTTTTGGACTGCTAGCTATTGAAGACTCAGAATTTATTTGCTACTACAAAGAAGAGATCATAAATTCCTAAGTTTCTTCCTCCTGGTGGTTCAGTGAATAGGCTTGGGGGTTCTAAGGCAAGTACTTGACTGCTTTAAGGAATTGGTTGGGTGGAACAATCTTCTTGGTATGTTTGTTTCCCTACAGGACTATTCTAGGTTTCACTATCTCCTGTTTTAATTCATTTATTAATCTTTGTTTTGGAAGAAGAATTATGTTTTGATTCTGTTTGAAAGTCTGCATGTTTAAGTTACAATGATGATTTGAATTAATAAACCAATATCTACATTTTTCCACATGTTGTTTTATGCATCGTACTCTAGTGTAGATAAACAAATTAAAATAGATTAGAAGATAGGCAAATGCCACTGATTCGAATAGACATGTGCAGTGATTGAATTATGTTTTCATTTTTGCCCTATAATTAAT
Source organism: Larix kaempferi (assembly GCA_027924585.1). NCBI lineage: Eukaryota > Viridiplantae > Streptophyta > Pinopsida > Pinales > Pinaceae > Larix > Larix kaempferi. The sequence continues at coordinate 6,754,216 of BSBM01000118.1, read as the reverse complement.
AGTAGTAATTACTATATAGTATCTATTACAGTGTAGAAGATTCCATTGTTTTCATGGAAACAATTATAGATTTTAACTTTATAATTTCATTGTGTTTTTCCAATCCTTATTATTTACATAGGAAGTCAATACATTTTAAAGTTCTGTACATTATATTTAGAAACAAGTATCATTACTACAAATAAATAAGAACTGCTAGTTTTGATCATAAGTTAGAAATTACAATTAACATATTTTTTTTACTCACACTGTATTTTCCTTCATACATCCACTATAGAATACTTTATTCATAATCAGTTCAGTATTATCAAAAATTGTAAACAAAGGGATTGCAAACCCTATTTTTATCTTACTCTTATCATATCTGCGTTATAAATAGTAATGCTGTAAATGTATAAATGTGTTCATTATTTCAAAGCTGCATCTAACAGTCGTTACATAGTTTTACACACTTCACCAATACACAATGTTTTCACTTCACACTATAACCTTTTTCCTTTGATTTTATAGTTGAAACAAAATATGAAAACATTATAAGCGTTATGATTGCCATCATTCATTTTATCCATATAGATTTTTCTAAACTATAAGTGTCGTTCTCAAAACTGAGTTTCGTATCAAACCCTAGTTAGAAATTCGATTCCATTATCATTGTTTTTACAACATAAACTTTACAATCTACACAGGCTACGGATTGAATCTTAGTTTTGGCACCATAATTTTGTTTAGGAGTTCATATTCAAACATTTAATTTATATTCAAACAAAACACGAACTAGGGTATGGCCCTGTTCGTTTCTTGTGCAAACGAAATGAAAGCCATTTCGTCATTATACTTTACAGAGTTATCTTCTACAACGAATTCTTAAACCCTGGTTTAGCTTGAAAACCACATTATCTACCTACAACACTCAAACACATAGTACAAACAAATCACATAGAACGTTATAGCATAATTTTTATTATCGAGGAGAAAAGCTTGTATCCACTGTAAACGAGCCTCAACTCTACTTATCTTTTCATAACTTAAACAACAGGTTGTGCTCAAATGTTAACACCATTACAAGTTGCAACTTAAAGAAGGATAACGATATTCTCAGAAGCAAAATGATTACAACATGTTTCCAAATGAAAACGCACAGGGTTTAAACCCAAACCTTAAACATTTCAAAACAAATCCAAAGAACCCTCTGTATTGACAAGTTTATAACGCACAGTTCCACGAGATAGACATCAGAGGAAAACGATTAAGTATCATGCAAACAAACGAAGGCCGAAGCCCTGTACAGACACCATTCGAATAACAAAAGTTTTTTTTTAGTTTTCCAACTCAAGACAACGATAAGGCACGATGAGAAACTGGCTACTCATCCCTTTGAAACACATCAACCATAGACGAAGGGCATCTACGAGGGTTTTAGACCCGGAGCTTACCAGGAATGGAAGTGCGCCTTTACCAAACCCTTGCTCAACACATTCTTCACCACCTGCAACTGACATAACAATAGACAGAGTTAAGTATCTGTTGTATGTTCAACCTTAAATCAAAGTTCAACAAAGGAAAACACTAAGATTTTTGAAAGTATTTATCTTCTCAATAAGCGGTCGAGCTCTTGCATCCATGAAGAATCCTTTGCTGTAGACGAGACCAGGGAATTTCTATCTTTTGCAGCCTTTGTGTTTCACTCCTTTTCTAAAACTAAAATATTAAAACATTAACTCGATATCACTCCAAACCAGAGACCCAATTCTTAAATTACAACGCCATTACAGTGGGAAGAACCTACAAACTTCAACCCTATCTACAGGTCTCAAGGTCGAACCTCTCACAAACCCTCTACCCTAGAATTTCGGCAGCATGTCGGCCATACAGGCCGAAAACAATAGAACATTGAACAAATTTCCAATCTCATAAACCAAATCAACGATAGAAGTTAGGTTTGTAATCTAACGGCCTAAACTCATCACAATCATCGTTCATGGTTGTGCCAGCGAGGTTGCATTGCGTCGAACAACCCTTGCATTTAATGCTCTATCACTTCACATACATGGTATTGCCACGATGGATCATGTTGGATCATTTTACATCCAGCTCGGAGCAGTATCAACTTACAACCATTACACAGTGGTCTCGGCATTCACCTTTACAGTGATTTTACAATACGTGGAGTGGTAACAATCCTTGTCACCTGGAGTTTTCATTTCAAGTTTTTAATGCAGGATCAAGACTCGATCTCGATGACATATCGAAACTTACGCCATTTAATGAACTAGCAGCTTGCCACCCTGTCGACATTTATTTCATGTCAGTGCATAAAAATCCACGATATAGTTTCTAAGTTTATAAATTGTATAGTAGTTATAGTTCAAAGCATTGGTCGAAATTTCGTTATATCATTTGGATATTCATAAATTTAATAACTTTATTGTTATGTTTGCATAGTAGATATAGGATTTAACTTTATAATCTCGAATTAGGGTATCAAGGCTTAAGTTTAGCCATGTAATAAACACAATTTCATATTATTTCGATATTGTAAACTTTTATATATAACATTTATAATATTGCAATTTCAAAACTATTATTATAGGATAGCAATTATATAAGGTTTATATGGTTAACATATTAACCATAGTTTTCATTTTCACCATTTATAAAAATATAAATGTAGGATTTTATACTTTTGGACTTTCAACAAGTGTTTGTAACTAGCATAAAAAGACCACAACGAAGCTATAATTACATCTTTGGCTTACGACAACAAATGTATACAACATGTATATCTTTAAACGTCATTATTTTCAACTTTATAATCAAACAAGACAGTGTCGAGAAACTAGGAAGAAGCACTAAACCATCATACCTGCAATTACTTGTTTTCATAAAAGAATTCACAATATTTCTATTTGACGATTGATTTGAATTACACAATGTGCTTTAACTACACAGTTATTGAAACTTGTACCTGTCATCTGCACATAGAATACTCAAGTGCAGCGTTGCAGCGAAGTAAACTCTAGGGTACCTTGTAGGACACCCTTATGCATCAAAGGTCAAACTTTCAATATTCTTGCAAAAGAAAAGTGTTGCATCATATTTCCGATCTGTTAGTGCATTTGTTATCATAACCATGTTTACTAATTATGTGTTAAATCTGTTATTTTCATATTGCTGCTAAATTGAAATTAAAGTATGTTTAGTACTAACAACTTTACAATTAATGCTTTTGTAATCACTATTATTATTTCCACAATTATAATTATCATAATTAATGCTGTTTCAAAAAATTTAAATTTTTATGAAAATTTGGGATGTTACATGTGGTATCAGAGCTCATGTTCGAACTCTAGGCCTGAAAGAGGTCCAAAAACACGCAGCAGAAAATTTTATACAGCAAAAAATTGTACTAATTTGAAATTTTAATTATTATGTTATCCATAAATTATTTCAATTACAGGTATGGAGAACTCAGCTGAATAGTTAGATGACAGATTTCAGTCAAACAGTCACAGCTCGGGACACCACTATGTAGAAGAAGGACACGGTGAACTAAATAACAGTTCATCAGAACTGTTACGTGCTTTTAATGAATTAAAAGCAGAAATCAGATCTGTGAAACAAGACAATGAAAGGATTCTGCAAGCACAGGAAGAATTAAGCCAAGTACTATTTGAACAGTGCCCAACTGAGGAGCAAGAGAGAGATAAGGAAGATATTTCCAAAGTTGAGGATCTACCTCTTGCTGATAGAAACAAGAGAGTGAAAACTAGTAAGGTGAACAACAGTTCAACCTCATTAGGAGATGCTATAGAAACACGCAGAAAGAAATGTGACTACACCAGTGATAGTAGTGAAGGAAATTTCAATCCCAGAAGGAAAAATCATAAGGAATATGAGCAGATTTATGGAGAGTTAAAAAAGATCAGGCCTCCAACTTTCAATGGAGAAACTAAGAAGGGAGAGACAGCTGAATCTTGGCTGTCCAGTATGAAGAAATACTTCCAGATTTATAACTATTCAGAGTCTTTGAAGGCAAAAATGGCTATATATAACTTGACCGGAAAAGCGGATATTTGGTGGCAGGACATCAAAAGAGTAAAGGGAATCAAAGATAAAGATGTAAGCTGGAGTACCTTTAAACGATACTTTTAAAAGAAGTATTTGTCTGAACAGTACTATGAAGAAAAATCCAAAGAGTTCTATGATTTGAAGCTAGGAGGTATGAACATGAAGGAAATGAACAGTAAGTTTCTAAACTTACTAAGATATGTACCATACCTCATAGAAGAGAAACCGAAAATTCAAAGGTACTTGAGCTATTTACCTTTCAATATTAAGGACAGAATTGAGTACGAAAGTCCTAGAACCTTGGAAGAGGCCATGAGAAAGGCAATTTTCTGTTATGACACAAATCGGAAAAGAGAAGGAATGTCAAATTAGAAAAATTATAAGCCCAGCAATTTTGAACATAAAAAGAAAAATTTCAGATTTAGTGGAAATTTCGGGTTCCAAAGGAAGAATTTTCAGAATCAAAATTTCCAAGGGAATAATTCCAGAAACAATTCACAGTAGAATTCTACAGCACCCATAAATGCACCTAATAATACTAGAACCAGTGAGCCAAAGGAAACTATCAAATGTTTTGAATGTCAAGGCCCCCATTACGCATCAGAATGTCCCTTGAGGAAGCGGAAAGAAAACAACATCAACTCTATACAGACTGAACCTACGGTTGAAGATGTGGCAAGGGAAATGCCCAGAATCAATGCAGCACTTGATAACAGGCAAGCAGATCATCAAATCTACATGGTAGAGATTGAAGGTATGCTACATGATCATCCTGTTACTGTTTTAATTGATCCAGGTGCTAGCTTAAGCTAGATATCACTAGACATTGTGGAAAGTCTTAAATTGAAAACTGAAAAGTTTAGTAAATCTTGGCTAGTTAGACTAGCAACTGGAACAAAGATAAAAGTATCAGATTTTATAGAAAAATGTGTTTTGTCCGTGAATCATTTACAAACACAAATCAAGTTGAATATTCTACCTTTAGGTTCTTATGATATTATAGTTGGGATGGACTGGTTAGAAGCCCATCATGTCATTCTAGACTGTTATGGAAAAAGTTTTACATGTTTAAATGACGAAAGGAAAACTGTAGAGATAAAAGGCATCCCAAGGAAGGTAACCCTTAGACAGATTTTAGCCATGCAAGTTAAGAGGGTAGTTAGGAAAGGATGCCAGATGTTTGCAGTAAATGTAGTAAGTGATGAGTTTATTGGTAAAGAGGACAAACTGAAATTAGAGGACATACCTGTCCTAAAGGATTTTAAGGATGTATTTCTCGAGGAGATTCCAAGATTACTTACCTGCTAAAAGAGATTTAGATTTTACCATCGAATTAACACCAGGAGCAGTACCAAATTCAAAAGATCCATACAGAATGAACATACTAGAGTTAGATGAATTAAAATCACAATTGAAGGAACTGATTGATAAGAATTATATAAGACCCTGCGTGTCTCCTTGGGGAACACCTCTCATCTTTGTTAAGAAGAAATATAGAACCTTAAGACTGTGCATAGATTATCGCCAACTTAATAAGATGACAATCAAGAATAGGTATTCGTTGCCCCGCATAGATGATCTATTTGATTAGCTACGTGGAGCAACGATATTTTCGAAGATTGATCTAAGATCAGGATATCATCAAGTATGGGTTAAGGATGAAGATATTTTCAAGACAGCTTTTCGAACTCAGTATGGACATTACGAGTTCGTAGTCATGCCATTTGGCTTGACTAATGCCCCAGCTATATTTATGTGTCTGATGAATAATATTCTACATAAATACTTAGACAATTTTGTTGTTGTGTTTATAGACGACATTTTAGTGTATTCAAAAAGTAAAGAAGAGCATGATGAACATTTATCGATTATCTTACAAGTTCTAAGAGATCATCAACTATACGCCAAGTTTAGTAAGTGTGACTTCCACAAAGACAAAATTTAGTACCTAGGACACATAATTTCGACAGAAAGAATCTCGGTTGACCCCGACAAGATAAGGGCCATTAATGACTGGCCGATCTCGAAGGATGTGTCGGATGTACGATCATTCATGGGCATTACTGGATATTACAGAAAGTTTATAGAAAATTTTTCAAAGATTGCCAACCCCATAACTTCCTTGCAATAGAAAGGGAAGAAATTTGTGTGGGATCAGAAATGTTCTGACAGTTTTAAGAAATTAAAGGAATTATTGATGACAGCACCTATCTTGAGGATAGCAGACCCCAACAAGGATTTTGTAGTTTGTACAGATGCATGCAATGACGGACTCGGTGGAGTCCTGACACAGGAAGGGCATGCAGTGGCATATGAATCTAGAAAGATGAAAGTACATGAAAAGAACTACTCTACCTATGACTTAGAGTTATTGGCAGTTATTCATGCTTTAAAAATGTGGCGCCACCAGCTTATTGGCAGAAAATTTACATTATTGATAGATAACATGGGCCTGAAATATTTATTAGATCAAACAAACCTGAATGCTAGACAAGCTAGATGGTTGACGTTCTTAAGTGAGTATGATTTTGAAATTCAACATATTAAAGGAAATGAGAACAAGGTTGCAGATGCCTTAAATCGTAAGACAAAACTAAATTTTATTTCATCCATCAGTACTTATTCAACTGATTTGGAAAATCAGATTCTTGAAAAGAGTGAAAGAGATGAAGAATACAGAAAAATGAAGAAAAAGACAGCAAACAACAATTCTGAAAATTTTATGGCAGATTACAGCATGAAGGATAATGGATTATTACTATATAAAAACAGATTGTATGTACCAGACATACCAGAAATAAAATTTCTGATATTAAATGAGATGCATAAAAGTCATTATTCTGGTCATCCAGGCTATTAAAAGACCATTACTATGTTGAGAAAAGAATACTATTGGCCCAGAATGAAGGATGAAGTAGCAGAGTACATAGGTAAATGTTTGGATTGTCAAAAAGTGAAGGCTGAACACCAACATCCTGCTGGATTGTTGCAACCGTTACCGATACCAAGTTGGAAATGGGAAGTGATCAACATAGACTTTATTACTGGATTGCCTAAAAATTAGAAAAAACATGATTCTATCATGGTGGTTGTGGACAAACTCAGCAAGGAAGCACATTTCATACCTGTGAAGACTACTCATAAAGCTCCAGACATTGCAGAAATCTTTATGAAACAGATTTTTCGACTACATGGGATACCGAAAGTAATAATTTCAGATCGTGACTCTATGTTTATAGGAAAATTCTGGAGGTCACTATTTAAGGGGTTGAATACAAACTTAAATTTCAGTACAACATTTCATCCACAAACGGATGGATAGACAGAAAGGGTAAATCAAGTTTTAGAATATTTATTAAGAATGTATGTTAAGGATCAACCTGGTAAGCGGGAAGACTACTTGCACGTAGTAGAATTTGCTTATAATAATCATTATCATGCATCGGCCAGACTTAGTCCTTTTGAAATTCTTTATGGTAGGAAACATGATACACCTGTTTCATGGAATGATCCAGTAAATAGAGTTGTTTTAGGACCTTAATTATTGCAGGAGTTAAAACTGATTGTGAAACAGGTACAAGGACATTTAAAAGCTGCCCAAGATAGGCAAAAGAGTCAAGTAGATTTAAAAATGACTCATAAAGAGTTCCAGGTGGGTGAACATGTATTCCTCAAGGTAAGACCAAAAAAGAGTTCACTGAAATTGGGGAGTTGTGCCAAGTTGGCACCTAGGTATTGTGGTCCTTTTGAAATATTATCTAAGGTTGGAGCAGTGGCATACCAACTGGCTTTGCCAACAAACTTAAAAATACATAATGTTTTTTGTATATCGTTTTTAAAGAAATATGTACACAATACTACTCATGTTGTAAATTGGAATGATGTACAGGTGGGACAAGACGGAGATTTTCCGGTGGAACCGGACTGTATCCTCGAAAGGAGGGAAACTACTCTCTGAAATCGCAGCATTGGGCAAGTGAAGGTGCAATGGAAGCACCTTAGCCCAGAAGAGGAAACCTGAGATTTGGAGAGTAGTATGCAGGAAGCATACCCAACTCTGTTTCAGGAACACTCAAGGAGTGATTAACCAACATCGAGGATGATGTTGAGACTTAAGGGAGGGTGTATGTCACCTACCCAAATTTCTGAAAAATTATTATTTTATTGCAAAATACTTTATGTTAAATTTAATTACAAATTTTTGTAATTATGATCAATTCTGATCAAGGATGAATGTAATTACTGATTATTATTATTTAAATAAATTAATTAGGAGACAAACACCCAAGGGGACTATTAAATGAGTGTTCATTGACCCACTAGGAGGAATGGAAGTTGTTGGAAGATATGTGACAGATGGCAACAATTGCATCACACCACTAGCTATTGGTTATGGGACAACTACCCCTAAAAATGTGGCATTATTCCCTAGGTGGAGGGAGTGAGCAGGCAGCTCATTTAATGACCCAATAACATCTAAAAAGGCATAGGCAGCCTACATAAGGCAAATTCGAATTGAGCAAGCAGCTCTTACACAGTATTTCTGCAGAATATTTTCTCATGTGCATCAGGTTATCACTGAGAGATTCGAATAGGGAGGCTAGCTATGAGTGCAATCATAAGTCTGTATTTGGCTAAGAAGAAGTAGAGGTACTGGAGCAGGTCTTTTGGACTGTTAGCTATTGAAGACTCAGAAGTTATTTGCTACTACAAAGAAGAGATCCTAAATTCCTAAGTTTCTTCCTCCTGGTGGTTCAGTGAACAGTCTCACGGGTCCTAAGGCAAGTACTTGACTGCTTTAAGGAATTGGTTGGGTGGAATAGTCTTCTTGGGCTGTTTGTTTCCCTACAAGACTATTCCAGGTTTCACTATCTCCCGTTTTAATTCATTTATTAATCTCTATTTTGGAAGAAGAATTATGCTTTGATTCTATTTGAAAGTCTGCATGTTTAAGTTACAATGATGATTTCAATTCATAAACCAGTATCATCATTTTTTCACATGTTGTTTTATGCATCGTACTCTAGTGTAGATAAGCAAATTAAAATAGATTAGAAGATAGGAAAATGCCACTGATTCAAATAGACATGTGCAGTGATTGAATTATGTTTTCATTTTTGCCCTATAATTAACAGTAGTAATTACTATACAGTATCTATTACAGTGTAGAAGATTCCATTGTTTTCATGGAAACAATTATAGATTTTGACTGTATAATTTCATTGTGTTTTTGCTATCCTTATTATTTACATAGGAAGTCAATACATTTTAAAGTTCTATACATTATATTTAGAAACAAGTATCATTACTGCAAATAAATAAGAAGTGCTAGTTTTGATCATAAGTTAGAAATTACAGTTAACATATTTTTTTACTCACACTGTATTTTCCTTCATACATTCACTATAGAATACTTTATTCATAATCAGTTTAGTATTATCAAAAACTATAAACAAAGGGATTGCAAACCCTATTTTTATCTTACTCTTATCATATCTGCATTATAAATAGTAATGTTGTAAATGTATAAATGTGTTCATTATTTCAAAGCTGCATCTAACAGTCGTTACATAGTTTTACACACTTCACCAATACACAATGTTTTCACTTCACAGTATAACCTTTTGCCTTTGATTTTATAGTTGAAACAGAATATGAAAACATTATAAGCATTATGATTGCCATAATTCATTTTATCCATATGGATTTTTCTAAACTATAAGTGTCGATCTCAAAACTGAGTTTCATATCAAACCCTAGTTAGAAATTCGATTCCATTATCATCGTTTTTACAACATAAACTTTACAATCTACATAGGCTATGGATTGAATATTAGTTTTGGCACCATAGTTCTATTTAGGAGCTCATATTCAAACATTTAATTTCTATTCAAACAAAACACGAACTAGGGTATAATCCTATTCGTTCTTGTACAAACGAAATGAAAACCATTTTGTCATTATACTTTACAGAGTTATCTTCTACGACAAATTCTTAAACCCTGGCTTAGCTTGAAAACCACATTATCTACCTACAACACTCAAACACATAGTACAGACAAATCACATAGAACGTTATGGCATAATTTTTCTTATCGAGGAGAAAAGCTTGTATCCACTATAAACGAGCCTCGGCTCTACTTATCTTTTCATAACTTAAACAACAGGTTGTGCTCAAATGTTTACACCATTACAGGTTCCAACTTAAAGAAGGATAACGATATTCTCAGAAGCAAAATGATTACAACATGTTTCCAAATGAAAATGCACAGGGTTTAAACCCAAACCTTAAACATTTCAAAACAAATCCAAAGAACCCTCTGTATTGACGAGTTTATAACCCACAGTTCGACAAGATAGACATTGGAGCCAAACGATTAAGTATCATGCAAACAAACGAAGGCCGAAGCCCTGTACAGACACTATTCAAATAACAAAAGTTTTTTTTTTAAGTTTTCCAACTGAAGACAACGATGAGGCACGATGAGAAACTGGCTACTCATCCCTTTGAAACACATCAACCACAGATGAAGGGCATCTACGAGGGTTTTAGACCCGGAGCTTACCAGGAATGGAAGCGTGCCTTTTCCAAACCCTTGCTCAACACGTTCTTCAACACCTGCAACTGACATAACAATAGCCAGAGTTAAGTATATGTTGTATGTTCAACCTTAAATCGAAGTTCAACAAAGGAAAACACTAATATTTTCGAAAGTATTTACCTTCTCAATAAGCGGTCGAGCTCTTGCATCCACAAAGAATCCTTTGCTATAGACGAGACCAGGGCATTTCTATCTTTTGCAGCCTGTGTGTTTCACTCCTTTTCTAAAACGAAAAGCTTAAAACATTAACTCGATATCACTCCGAACTAGAGACCCAATTCTTAAATTACAATGCCATTACAGTGGGAAGAACCTGCAAACTTCAATCCTATATACAGGTCTCAAGGTCGAACCTCTTACAAACCCTCTACCCTAGAATTTCCGTAGCCTGTCGGCCATACAGGCCAAAAACAATAGAACATTGAACAACTTTCCAATCTCATAAATCAAATCAATGATAGAAGTTAGGGTTGTAATATAATGGCCCAAACTCATCACAATCAATGTTCATGGTTGTGCCAGTGAGGTTGCATTGGGTCGAACAACCCTTGCATTTAATTCTCTATCATTTCACATACATGGTATTGCCACGATGGATCACATTGGATCGTTTTACATCCAGCTCGGAGGAGTATCAACTTACAACCATTACACGGTGGTCTCAACATTCACCTTTACAGCAATTTTACAATACATGGAGTGGTAACAATCCTTGTCACCTGGAGTTTTCATTTCAAGATTTTAATGCAAGATTGAGACTCGATCTCCATGAAAGCTAGAAACTTACGCCATTTAATGAACCAGCAGCTTGCCACCCTATTGACATTTATTTCATGTCAGTGCATAAAAATCCACGATATAGTTTCTAAGTTGATAAATTGTATAGTAGTTATAGTTCAAAGCGTTGGTTGAAATTTCGTTATATCATTTGGATATTCATAAATTTAATAACATTATCATTATGTTTGCATAGTAGATATAGGATTTAACTTTATAATCTCGAATTAGGGTATCAAGGCTTAATTTTAGCCATGTAATAAACACAATTTCATATTATTTCGTTATTGTGAACTTTTATATATAACATTTATAATATTGCAATTTCAAAACTATTATTACAGGATAGCAATTATATAAGGTTTATATGGTTAACATATTAACCATAGTTTTCATTTTCACCATTTATAAAAATATAAATGTAGGAGTTTATACTTTTCGACTTTCAACAAATGTTTGTAATTAGCATAAAAAGACCACAGGCAAGCTAGAATTACGTCTTTGGCTTACGAGAACAAACGTATACAGCATGTATATCTTTAAATGTCATTATTTTCAACTTTATAATCAAACAAGATAGTGTTGAGAAACTGGGAAGAAGCACTAAACCATCATACCTGCAATTACTTGTTTTCATAAAAGAATTCACAATATTTCTATTTGACGATTGATTTGAATTACATAATGTGCTTTAACTACACAGTTATTGAACCTTTTACCTCTCATTTGCACATAGAATACTCAAGGGTGTTAGCGTTGCAGCTAAGTAAACTCCAGGGTACCTCGTAGGACACCCTTATGCATCAAAGGTCAAACTGTTAGTATTCTTGCAAAAGAAAAGTGTCGCATCATATTTTGGATCTGTTAGTGCATTTGTTATCATAATCAAGTTGACTAATTATGTGTTAAATGTGTCATTTTCATATTGCTGCTAAACAGAAATTAAAGTATGTTTAGTACTAACAACTTTACAATTAATGTTGTCGTAATCACAATTATTATTTTCGCAATTATAATTATCATAATTAATGTTGTTTCAAAAATTTTAAATTTTTATGAAAATTTGGGATGTTACACCATCATCTTCATCTTCTTCATCATCGTCATCTTCATCATCATCGTCATCTTCATCATCATCATTGTCGTTGTCATCACCATCATATTCATGGTATTCATCATCATCATCATCATCATATTCGTCATGATCATGACCATGATCATCATCATATCCATCATCATCATCATCATCATCATCATCATCATCATCATCATCATCATCCTCATCCTCATCCTCGTCATCATCATCGTCCTCATCTTCATCATCATCATCATCATCATCATCATCATCATCTTCATCATCATCGATGTCTTCGTCATCACCATAATCTTCATTGTCTTCATCATCATCATCATCATCGTTGTCTTCGTCATCACCATCATCTTCATCATCTTCATCATCATCATCATATTCATCATCATCGTCATCATCATCATCATCATCATCATCGTCGTCGTCGTCGTCATCATCTTCATCATCATCATCATCATCTTCATCTTCATCATCATCGTCATCATCTTCATCATCATCATCATCTTCATCATCATCATCTTCATCATATTCATCATCATCATTGTCGTTGTCATCACCATCATCTTCATGGTATTCATAATCATCATCATCATCTTCATCATAAGCTAAAGCTTATCATCATCATCATCATCATCATCATCATCCTTCCTATCTATCTTCTCCTAATTGTATTTTTCAATACACAAAATAAGCTAAAACCTAGAAATATAGGCATTCCACTAAAGCTAATAAATTCTCTTTAATTCCAAATATAGAAAGATAGTGACTAATAAAATTATTGAAGAGATGCAATGCTAACAAATTTTAAGAAAACCATAAAGACCAATAGAACATATATAATACATGGTATTTACCCTAAAAAGATTGAATTGAAAACATGATCAAACTCAAACCCACATCGTTCTTTATCATTTTATGCATGCACAATATACCTACATGCAAATAATATGACACATATATATATGACACAAACTTCCTTCTAAAACCTTCAACATACAACAAGAAAACATTATGAAACAAATATTTGTAATGATGCACAAAATCGTCCAGCTTCCAAATTGCATTAGAAAGACTACCTTTCCTATTCAAAAATATCTTTGCTGTATTATTTTTCTTCGCATATGGCATTCCTTATCTTTTCCATCATACAAAATACATATATTTATATTTATTTTTGTAAATATTTTCTTCATTGAGAAATCTTAGGTCAAATTTTATTCATAATTTGTTGTTGTTGTAGTTTCCAACCTCCAATTTGCTAGGTATGAATGTTGAAAACTTCCCTTATTCTATTTATCTTGTTTGTTGCATTATTTTTTTAATAACACCAATTAAATAAACTCTATTTCAAACCAAATGACAAATACTAAGTGACTAGTCCTACCCAAAGCAATGGCATATCCCGAAGCACACGAAGAACTATTGAAAGTTGACAACAAACAATTTTCATAGTAGTACAATACTTCTCCTTTTCCATGAGAATTGTCCATTTGCATAAAAAAATGCACAAAAAACTTGTCCATTATTGTATTTTTTCCTATATACTAATCATTATAGTGGACTATGGTTATTTTAAGTAGGCAAGCCAAAGAAAATTCTATGGCATCTCCTATATTTTACCTAGGAAAATAAACCAATAAACCAATGTATTTGAAGGAGATTTCTTGGCCTTATGTGGACATGCTTCCACGAAAAACAATAGTTCATCTCCAAAATCCCAGCTTGTCCATGTTTATCTTATTACATAAATATTACATAGTTGAATTTTAGTTTGCCCAAAATTTGGAATTTACCCGCAAGTCCCTAGCAAGGAAAAGAGAGCATCATTACACACTATATGAACCCAAGGTCAAGATATTAAAATAACATTAATTTCCCTCTCTAACACAAACGATTTGGTCAAGTGAACCTGATAGTAATCTCTCTTTTCATTGTGCGCCCTTGTTTTATTTTCACTCTTACATCCCTCCCGCGCTTGGTGGTCAAAGCTAGAGCAAGGAGCTGGTGAAGGAGCACGCACAGGATAGGACATAGAGGGGTTGTGAAGCCGGAGGACGCAGAGGGGTTGTGAATCCGGGGGACGCAGAGGAGAGGAGATGCCGCAGAGGAGAGGAGAGGATGCAGATGGCTTGTGAGGCAACGAAGGACACAGAGGGCAAGGTCAAGGAAGATGCAGACCTCACCTAGAGGACACAGAGGGGTCGTAGAGGTCACGGAGGCTGCATAGGGGCCGCATTGGTCACCTAGAGGACACAATGCCCCCCAAATTGGTAAGTACTCTTCACTGAAACTATCATTCCTTGAGTTTGTAATCTCCTATTATATAATGGAGACCTCTTTAACAAGAAGAGTCCTGAGTGCCCAAGGACAATTCTTAGAAGTTACTGAATCCCCCTTCCCGAAAGATTCCTCAACCATTAGTGATGGAGCCAACAGGCTGATAGAAGAGTAGACCATGGCTCAAGACTTCGAAATGCAACCTGTACAATTTCAAGAGTTTGAAATCGCTTTCTCATGGCTGAAATCTCTTCAAAAATCGATCTTTCACGCAATGCTACATTTCTTTTTGTGCGAGTGCAGTTGCTGGATGTGACCTGAGACTTCTTTTGTCAATTTGGTAGCGGTTTGATACAAAATGCTCTGTATCCTCACAACTATAGGGTAATGACCTCTGCGAACATGTTTTATGCTAGCTAATTCCCAAGTTCCAATGCTAAACACATTGAACCAGAAGTTTGACTGCTATACGATTCCACAGGTCAACATTTCAATCTCATTCGAATTTGAAAGAACAAAATAGAGACACAATGCACAAAACCTCATTCAATGCAACGATCTCATTTGCAATATAGTAAACAATAAGAAACCAAATCGATTGCAATTTCCAGGCCTTTAATATGACCGGTAATTTATACGAATAACGACGGATGACTGCAACCATTACACGTAGGATTACAAGTTCGATCTTAATTTACTCGTCCAAGTCAAATTCAAATTAATATATACAGAAATTCATTATTTATTCCATTGAAATTTCCAAAAATTGAATACAACGTGTGCAGAATCGAATTTACAGAGAAAATATGTCACAATCTTTTATCCCGGTCTACTCCAAGAATAGATTTATTCTGAGCCCTCTTCTTTCAATGACTCTCTTGATCTGTTCAATCTATTCAAGCCTCCAAGCTGTTGAGATATCATGAGCTATTTAGCTATCTCAAGCTTTACGAGCTACCAAGCTGATTTTACAATGCATTATATTTGGGTTTAATACCTAAACTAAATTAGTTACATCCATAAAATTAGGATCGAGAACCTAAACAATGCCTGACTCAAACTCTGACTCAGATCTTTTATTCCTATATCTATTGCTAAAATATATTAACTAGTTCTATCCTTATCTATTACATTGGAGGATTCGAGGATCCCCTTATTGAATTCAAATTCTTATACTGATAAACAAAAATTACAAAAGAGAACCCATTCTCTTCTAGAATCTTTCACCTGAACTTACGAAGTCATGACAACTTCATCACTTAGATTATGCCCCTGCATCAATTAGTCCCAACATTTGCTCCTATAGATTTTCAACTTCCTCGCCAATGTGGAGCGAAATGTCTCCCGTGAAGGTCTCATCAAAATGGTATTTCCTATGACTTCTACCACCACAGGGATAGTGGGTTGGTTTCCCTGGATCCATTGCGGTCGAGCTAGATTCCTAACCAACAATATAAATGGAAATGGAAATGCAGAAAAAAAAGAGAAACCAACAATGAAATGGAAATGTATAAAAAAAACTATAGCGATCAAAATAAATCTAATCTTTTTGTAGAGGGGATTCGAGCTCCATTGTAGCTTTAGAGCGGGCCCAAACCCCAAAGTAAAAAATGGGTGAATCCCTCAAGATAAAAACACTATTTACAACAAGAGACTTGAACCAAAAATATACCTTCCTTCCAAATTTGAATTTACAAATTTATTGTAGCAAATTGATGAATGAAAAAAATAAAATGAATACCTCAATATATCAACATATTCTCATATTTATGCTTGAATAAAGATCCCAATGGAGCTCCCAATAAATCCATTGATTTATGGAAGATAGCCCCTACAAATATGCATTATCTCTCATGGGAATTTCACCCTCCTCATCCAAATTGAATATCCTTGGACATTCAATTCTAATTATTTTTTCTTTGAGTGTTGGAAGCTACTTAAGTGGATGAAGGGATGAGATACTCTAAAATGATAATATTTTCTTTCGTCATCTTGAGTGAGGTGTGGATGATTCAATATTGGCCTTAATGTTTTAATTTCCCACATTCTTATCCTTGAACCACATTAGACTTCATAATACATTCATATGCAAATAACAAAACTAATTCACTAACAAGGTACATCACATTCATATTCAATAGTTTAAACAAATCATGCATAACTAGACAAGCAAATGTCACAATAATCTTGTAATCATCAAAAGGGATCTTTTTTCTTATACGAGGGTCACTTCTAGGGAAAATATATCAAAATTCCATGCAATATGGGCTAAACAAAATTCAAGATGAAGGCCCATCATTGAGCTAGTGATTAGTTTCTTCATCCTTAATGGTTTGAATTATATGTTTCCCTATGGTCCATTGGTTGTGTTCTTACAATAATTTCTCCTTTTTTGAATGTGAGATGATGAAAATAATACACTCCTAGAAGCTCCCAACCTTTTCCTAGTAGCGGGGGTATCATATAAGGTCTAGATGCTTTCAAATCATTTGTAATTGACGATGTCTTAAAAAATACAAGAAACATAACTTTTAGTAATTATTTCCCACTCGAGATGCAAAATGTGAACTCTTCAAATCCCTTCAATGCACTATCGGGGTAGGAGAGTGAAGAGATGGATTTTCTTATGTAAGGTTCATGATGAAGATAGTTTCATGGAATGCACATGGACTCACTAACGCTTGTCACAAATCCATGGTTCAAAGAGTAGGAATTGAAGTTTCTGAGATTGAAATTTTGTACTTGCAAGAGTATAAAGTTATTGGGTTTGTGATTAAATTGGCCATTTTAGGTAATATAGTTGGATTCGATTAATTTTTCACTAACGATGAGGATACTAGAGGTGGATTTGCAACCCTAATATCGCCAAGGTGGGTGGACACCATTATTCAACATGGGTTGGACCCAACCAACTATGTTGCATGGGTATTTTTTATTTCAAACTCTATATGTTAGGCATGGCCAATGTTAATGCTCCAATGATGTTGGAGAAAAAATGACCTTATGAGACTTGCTAGTTCAAGACATTATGGAGGCTTTCAAAAAGGTTTTTTTTGGTGATTTCAATAATTTTGAAACTTAAGAAGATAAATAAATCCTTTTTCCTACTTGAATTCCCTTGAGAGAACAAGTGACAACTTGGAACAACCTTAAACCTGGAATCAACCTCTATGACCCTAATAATTTTTGTCCCAAGGAATCAACTAAAATTTGGTTCACCTAGTCTAATTGTCATAAATAAAATCAATGGATCCTAAAAGCATTTGATCGGGCATGTTATTGAATAAAAATTATATTTATTTGGGCATGAACTTGGCATATGGCCAGTTCAAGTGTGTTGATTAATTTTATTTCACTTATAATCTATTTGTGTAACTCCTTTCATTAATTCCAATTCCATGTTCATATGTAATAAGAATGGGTTTTCATAAAAAAGTTCATAACATGGACTACGACACCCATTAACCATTTGGTATTGTTCACCTAGAACCTATATCAATTTATGTACTCACCTTCACATGATCCTTGCTTTCTCCTAACTGAGAATTGACTTGTGAAATATGAAGAGTGTTGAGTAACCCTTACATGATGATCATAAAAAACGAGAAATCATTTCCCTTACGAATTTGGAATTGAGCTCCAACATTGAAATTCTCCTTTATTATGCAAACTCATCCAAAGTAATAGGTATGATTATGATGAAAATAAGGATGCTAAGAAATAATAACATGGATATGTGTTCCCACTCATTTTAAATATTTTGTGTTAGCTTCATCCATCATTTTACAACATTAAAATTAGAGGTATTATGCCCAAGATATCCCCAATTCTATATAGGGACCCATGGAAATGAACTGTGGTATGGTTCAGAAGGAATTTTAAATGCTTAGAATTTTAGTTTTACTCTCATAATTTTTCTGATTCCTCCACATTCCCTTTATTTCACATCCCCACCTTACACATTGCTCATTACTCTAAACTTCCATCCTTCTACATCCACACTTACCCACATTCCACATTCCATTTCTTTCACCTTCCACATTGCTTATTCCTTCACATTCCATTTGTTCAACCTTTCACATTACTCATTCCTCCACATGTCCACTTCTCCACCTTCTACATCCCACATCCTTCCTTCACACTCCTCTTGAAATCTACATTGCTTTCCATACTTGGGCTCAATTTGTAATGTGAATGTTGGAGCTCATCCACACTCCTCTCAACCTTTGCATTATCTTACTCTTCGCATTAACCTAATATCAATATGGAATGTGGAGGTCAAAAATCCTCCACACTCCTCTCCTCCTCAACATTAACATACGATTCCCTCTCCTCATGATATGCACATTTTGATTGCATATGTACTTGATTAGGAATGACAATGTGATATGTGACACCCCAAACTAGAATGTGACATGTGGCAAGTAGTTGGTGAGACTATGGAATAATGGAACTTGTAAAACATTGTTCAAGAATTGTGAGGAATTATAATGCTATATGTGGCACCCCAAACTATAACGTGACATGTTGCAATTAGGAATTCCTATGGAATGGCGATAGTTGGAAAGCATGGTCCAAGGATTTTATAATTTCTCTGCTACCATCCCACCCACTATATGAACTACCCTAATGATTGTGAACTTGGAATCCGCTCTAAAATGATCACAGATCTGCAGAATTGGCTAGTTAAGTTTGATTGATGAATGCAATACCATTCACAACTATTAAAAAAATAATAATGAAAAAACAATAATAATGCAGTCATACAACTATACAACTATTAAAAAAAATGAAAAAACAATAATTGAAAAGTGCTAATGTTCAAAAGGCGGAGTGAAATTGAGTCATAGAATTGTGAAAAACTTAAAACATACCCATTAGTTGTGAAGAAATGATTTGGCCACTTGATGAATGAAATACCATTCACCTGAACCAAGAATACTATGAAATTTCAATGAAATCTAATACATATGAAGATAATAATGCACCCCCCTTAAGAAAATGTAGGCCAATAAGATTTATTCATTGCAATTTACTACTCTAGTCCTTGTTAGCATTGTTACTATTCCATCTTTATTTTGTTGCAAGATAAAGAGCTATGAATGATGTTTTCAGTATTGAAAATTCAACTACAACATGTTGTCTCATTTTAATGATTGTACGTACCACCAAATAGCTACTTGTCGGATCTATCTTCATCAAGTGAGGAAGATAGACTAGAAGAGGTTGAAAGCGAGACGTCTATTACAAGATATAACAGGTCAAGATCAACTAGAGGTGAAAAGGTAAGGAGAAAATTTCGTATACGCATGGAAATTTTTCTTTCTAAGGGAGGATCATGTGATTATGATAATGAAAGCATAGGTGACATTGAGTTTCCCCTGAGGTATAGACATCTTGTCAAATGATGGATACCCAAGGAGCTACCCCAAGTGGACATGGATTTCTTCCTCAATGGGAGGATTTATCGTATTGCTCCATCGTCTTTACATGGATTGGGAATATTTTCCATGGATGGCATAAAGGTAAAGTATGGCACTGAAATTGAATTGATGGAGTGTGTTGGACCATGCTACAAATACAATGGCTGGTTATTTTTGGTCCGATATATGTGAAAATATGTGGACATATGTAGTGGAAGCAAATTATTGTCAACTATTGGACAAAAATATGAACAAAGGAGATACTATGTATATTGATGGAATGCCAAAAGCTTCCAGAAATATAGCAGGTTTTATAAATAGTAAATGACCAGGGAAAACACATAAGCTACCAAATTACATATTTGAGGGGCATGAAGGAAATCATGTATTCGTATGTGCAACAAAATCAATAGTTGCAGGTGAAGAGTTGTTGATCGATTACGGTTTGAATCGAATAGATGCGGGGGTTGCTATTATAGGGGTAATTTTCTTATACAACATTTAACTCAACCCTTGATTGATGACTTATTATTTTTCTCTTGCAACAAATTTATTTATATGTTATGCTTTTTATAATATACACATGGTTAATTATATGTCATGTTTTTCATTATTCACGTTTAAGAGACATTGTTAAATATGTAATTTTCATTTTTTATATGTGTTAATTATTATTTTGTGGCAGGGTGATTGTGGCCATATGCCACAAGCTTACTGTGGAAAGTCACCAATGGCGACGCATGAGGTAAATGCTAGTTTAATAGTACCTAATAGCATCAATGTAATAGTAAACATAATTCATGATTATATCAGAGCTATTAACATTTGACCTTTTTTATTCTTATGAGCTCAATATTTCAAGATGATATCATTCTTATTGTATTGTGGTAGGGGGGTGATACTTAGAGCACACCTATAGCTTCCGCACAGGTAAATGTTATTGTCATATTAATAATAAATGTTTTCTTCATTAATCATGTTTATTATACATGGTTCAATTTTTACTTTTCGATAAGAATATGTCTTGCTTCTTGTATTGTGGCAGGGTGACCATGGGAGTTCGCCAATGGTGTCGCATCAGGTAAATGACAGCATACTAGTAACTAAACATGATTAAAGTACTTATATTTTTTATTATATGCATTTTAATTTTTTTACATGTTTTTTTGTAATGATAAAAATAAATTAACTACTTTTATTGATTGACGTTCGTAGAGCACACCACATCAGGATGATGAGGTGGTCACTGAGGAAGATATATTTTATTCAACCAAGCCAATGGAAACTGTGAGGAAGGCTTTGAAAAAGTGAAATCAAGACCTTCTTAGACTGATTGCAATCAAACCCAGGCCTGAAGAAATCAAAGCAAAAATTGATGAATTGAGGCAAAAAACAGAAAAATACAGGGTAAGTGGCATATTTGAAGGATTTTACGAACTATGACATATATTCATTTATGTTATTTTAGTTCTCATTTTTTATATGATCTAATGAATTGAAGTTTTCTTTTTGTAGGAATTTTTGGAGATAACACCCGTGCAACAAGTACAGTCTATAGAGGTTGGTATTGGTAGTAGCGATGGTTCAACACATCTTCAATCTACCGTACCAATGAGGATATTTGGCTCTCCTGAAAAACAATGCACTTTATATGCTACGACCTCACCGGATGTTGGAGGTCAACAGGGCCCTTCAACCACCACTACTTCACAAGATGTCAGAGAGGACAATAGCATCGAATGTGAAAGTTCTATCCTGGCACAGTATGTGTGGTTAGTAAGGGATCATTTCTCATTAGCTTCTTGGTGGACCAAGACTGTGTTCCAATCAAGATATCGAAGATTGCAGGTATTATTTAATTTATTTATTGTTTTTTTTTATGTAATTCAAAGCCACATACCTCAAATTAGTTTTAATTAATGATAATAATTTTTTTTGCAGGAAATAATGTTTTTTATAAGAACCTGCATGATAAGGCGTTGGATATTTTCGGGCCCACCATTCGTACACAGTGGAATTCCCAAAATGACAAATTGAAAGATGATTTGATGAACCACATGGTCAGCTTCTTTGGTGAAACCTTCATCAGGAAAGGTGTCACCGCAGCAGCTGGCTTAAATTTGAAATATGTCAGGGAAGATTATAGGGACAATTTGCAAATTAACCATATGGATGAGTGTCCTCCGATGGTTCCAGAGAAGGAGTGGAAGGCTCTCATGGAGGATGAAAATTATAAGGTATTGAGAAAGCAAGGAAAGACTCGACCAATCGGTTCAAGAAGGTATGACATATATCATATTTTAAATGAACAATGTTCAATTTTTTTTAAATTTTAAATATATTTAAGTTGCGATATATAACATATTTGCAACCTTTCATAGGCTCCCTGACACCTCTAAATATACAAAGGAAAAAGTATAAAAACATGGGCAACACAAACTAGGCCATGGTGGATATCATAAACTAAGGGCACGAATTGTAAGAATCAAACGATCATTATTTGTAGCCAAAAAATTTCTAACTGCAGCGAACAATTAATTGATTTATCACAAGCACTTTTCATGGTGTTATGCATTGCAGGGAAATGCTTTTCAAGAGGCAACGATTGAAGAAGACTTGAGGCTTGGATTCAAGTACAGTTTTTAGCATGTGTTGGAACGTTGAAAAATATTGGGGAAAACCCCAATTTCCCCATTGATGCACGCAGAGGTAAATAAAATCAATAAGGCCATCATTATAATGTACTTGTGTAATCTATTTATGAATGATTATATCGAAAAATAAATGTCTGATTTTTTTTCCAGGGTGAGAGAAACAAAAGCAGCGACCGTAGCGGTACCGAACCGGTAGCACCCGATGGTGGGGAGCTTCCTATCCATTCAGGTATGTATGCTATTAAACAAAAGTATTTAATATGATTTTAAATACATAATTGATGGTGTGTACTAATTAATATTCTTCTGTGAATGGTAGAGCATGTACCTACTCATGTTCAACTGAGAGAGAAACAAATGGCAGAACCAATGAACACTTCAGTTGTATCATCTAGTGAGATAACAAGTAAAGATAATTGTAATGATATTGGAAATAGTGAAATATGTATCTCAATAATAACTGAGCGTTTATATCTATATAACTGTCTTGGTTTTTGTAGATGATCCCCTCTCCATCAACGTCTGTGCCCTGCTAATCGATGTACCAAAAGTATGGTACAGGAGGGCATGTGCACACAATCAACAGAAAGAGAGGGCACAATAAATACAATGGGTCAAAACAACAAAGATGAAGTCCCCCTCTTTGAATTTCTGAAGAAAAAAATGTAATTGTAAACATTTAAGATTTGTATTTGACTAGGTAAAGGCATGAAATATTTACAGTTTTGTTACAAGTTTCTTGATCTAGTCGGTGCATGGTCATATTTTAGAATTGAGGTTTCATGTGTGGATGTTATTTCTCAGTTCATATTTCTGAATATGTGTGAAATATTTCAAGGACTATGATTATCCTCAAGGGACTAACCACCCCTTCCTAATTTAACCTGAGAAATATGAGATGACCATATCATTTATAATTGGTTTAGATCTAAAATATTCATGTTATTGTTATTTCAACATTGTTGTCTTTCATTAACAACTTATATTTGATATATATTGCTATTGTTATTACTGTTTTCGTTTTCAGTACTTTAATGATTATTGTAGCTCTCTGTTTCATAGTACGGTGCTGATTAGAACAATTAATATACGAAATTTATATGCGAAATGTTTGTTCACTTTGTTGCATAGCTTATTTTTTAATATGTGTGAGATATTCCAAGGACTATTGTTATCCTTAAGGGGCTAGCCACCCCTTGCTGAGTTAACCTGAGCAAGATGAGATGACCACATGAGCTTCCTTATCCAAGGATGATTATTATGAGCTTACACTCTATTGAGACCCGAAAATTGTAGCATCAAGCAGCAAGGAATTCTCCTCGGTAAACCGTCCCAATTAGATTGTCCACCATTTGGTGTGGGGAATCCATCCGGTTAATAGTTCCAGCTACCAAAAGATTTAAAGATTTGTTTTCTTTTGCACCGGTTGCGGACCGATCCACCATTTTGTGATTTTATTTTAAGATGATATGCAAGTGCTGTAAACTAATTTAATCTAAATGCAATGCTGAAACAAATCTTAATCTAAAACTGAGAAAAAGAAAATCTAATCTATCCTTGCAAGGAGAAAACTGTAAATATGACCAATACGCTGAAAGAAACATCTAAAGATCATATAGATATCCATTAAATCTGAAGATACAATCTCAGCAGGTGATAAAAGATATCAAAGATAGCTTTAATTCAAATGCAATACATTCCATTACTCATTAAGAGAGACATCATTGTTTAGGAAAATAGAAAGATCATTCATTACATAGAAATAATTCATAGTAGCAAAGAAAGATCTCACTGTAGTATGTGAATGACACAAGAGTAGTCTAGCAAGAATTCAACACACAATTCTAGGCAAAAGCGCCCTCCAGGCTTTCATTAGGAAAAAACGAGTTCCTTATACATGCAGAGAAGTAATTCACATACAAGACAGAAAATGTCTTTCACCTACCAAAAGTCCTTTCTCCTTCTTCTATTCTCTTATTTATAAATTTACAAATTGCTCCTTGAGCTGACAAGTGTACCCTAAACTCTAGAACCTTCTATATTGTCATTTAGCGCACATTTACAAAACCAAAAGATTCATGGAGGGCCTCCCATATAAGAAAAAAATAGAACCATCTATCCTTTCAAAGCATTTATGCAATAGAGGAATTTCAGCCTTTTCTCATATTAAGACAAATAAAAATTCTAATGGTTTATCTATTTTATTGGGATTCCTTTTGCTGACTCGCTGACTCATCCCCACCAAGTCGCTTCCTTGTGGATGATCAACCATCTATACTTTGGATATGGGTGGCCCATTGACTGAGCTCTTTCAAGATAATTTTGCTCTGAACAAATACTGTTTCCTTTGCTGCAATCTCATGCTTGCGCAGATCCGATTTGACTTGTGTTGTTCCTGCTGCTGCTTCTTGAGAAATTGCTTCTAGAAAGTAGATATGTATAGTGGGTTGCCCAATGAATTGATGGAGTTCATATTGGGTTATTACCTCTACCCTTTTAACATATTCCAATCCTTGTTCCAACTCGCCTTGCAACTCAGCCAACCGATTTTCTTGCTCTGGGAATTCATTGATAGTTTCAGGCAGCACCAAGTGGCACTTGCCATAGGATTCTCTAATTTTGTAGTAGAAAGAGTGACATTCGTGGACAGTATTTATGATCTCCAAGATTAGCTTGATGTCACAATATTTACTGAATTCAAGGACTCCTACATCCAAGTCAAATTCTTCTTTGGTGGTGGCGCGCAAGTTTGAGGGGAATCCAGATTTTCCTCTTCTCCACTCAAATTGTTGTTTTAACTCTTCCACATGTTTTGCAAATTTCTCTCTGTTTTTTAAGGCTCCAATTTCAATGGCTGTCATTTTCATGATCATTTCTTTCATGTTGCAAATTTCTCATGAGATCAACACCAGCAGCTGATGGCCTTTTATTAGCATGCCACACGCTTGCTTGTGAAACGTGAATAGGTCTTGCTTGTTTTCCACTGCTTCTTTGAGCTGTTTCAATAATTTCTCCTTTTCTTTGATTAACCCCTAATACTGATCCTTGGGGAGATAAATTTGTTGGGCCCTGCTGGCTTTGAGCTCCTGCAATTCGGATATCTGAGCCTTTAAGTTATTTTGCTCGTCTTCGAAGATGGCCAGCTACATCTCTAGGGAATTCTTGTCATTTTCAAGTTGTAGAGCTCCCGAAGTTATCCTTAACTTCTCTTCTGTCACTTCCCTATATTTCTTCTTCAATTCATTTGCCTCTAGAACCTCCCTCTTCCTGTCATCTCTTATTTTGAAGCATTGATCTCTGTAATGCTTTACCTCATTTATTAACCAATCAATATTGGCTTTACTCGCCTTGGCTGATACCACAGTGCATTGGGCTTGGAATGCAGGGTCAACATCAGTTCCTTGGACCAGTGTGGTCTCCGATACCCTGAATTCATATAAGTCCTCCCCAATTTCCATTTTCCTTACTCTTTGGTCAATGATATCCCTTTTCAGCTCATGAAAATATACGAAATCTAGGTTGGCCACCTGGCACTGCTTTCTGGGGTTGTACGGGGTCAACGCTAATCCTTCAGTAGAAGCAACCCCTTCTTGAGCTATCCCTGGTTGGTCTATCAGTAGCGGATCCAATTCCATGTTTTGTGGAGTAGACGATTCTGGCTCGGGAGTTTTCTCAGTCTGCTCCTTTTGCTGCCTTTCAGCTGGCTCTGCTAACGCCTTTTGTAACATGTCTGCCTCTTCTAACAAAATCCTCTCTTCTTCTTCCTTCTCTTTGAGTTTAGCAGCTTGTTCCTGGATGATTCTGTCTTCTTCTTCTCTTTGGGCCCTTACTTCCTTCTCCCTCTGTACTCTAGCAGCTTCTTCTTGCTACTGCAATTGAATAGCCTGCTCTCTCTGGATTCTTGCTGCCTCTTCTTGTTGGGACTTGGCAGCTTGTTCATTTTGAATCCTGGCTGCTTCTTGATCTTGCTGATGAAATATCTTGTCAGCTTCCTCTTGTTCTATTCCTATCGGATTTCCTGATTGGGACACTGATGCTTCCTGTTCCTTTTGGACTAGGCTGACAGGCCTGGGAGCAGAGCTCTTTGAACCTTTCTTCTTGTAGCGCTAGCCTAATTCTATCAAGTTCCGAGCACTAATTCTATCAAGTTGCCTTATGGCTTCCCTATGAATCACAAAATCTGTAGCATATCTGGGAAGCAAAAAGGGAGCTACGGATCCTCCATTCATCCGGATATAGGTACCTTCTATACTGTGATAATAATCACCAAATGCTTCATAATGGGCATGGCGTTCTCTGACTTGTAATCTGGTTCCTTTACAAAAATAAGCTGGTATAGAGGCATGATGAATTTCTCGCAAACCTATTTGTAATGGTTTGCGTATTTACTTGCCCATGTGAGTTGATAGGCCATGAATAGAGACGTTTCCTTTGGCTTCCATGAGCAGCCCAAGTCTGGGAAGGTATGTTTTCTCAATAAGCATTCCATTAAATATGAAGACATGAAGAAATCTGCCTTCTTATGAGTCATTCCTCCCTGGGCCGCAATTAACTGTGAGGCCAGACAGTCTAAGATTATGTTGGCCCAATTAAAAATGGTGCCATTCATGGCTATATGAAAAATTACTGTCACCCATCCAATCTTAAAAATATTTCCATTAGGCATTCCGAAGAGCCGACTCAACATCAAAACGATGAGTCTATAAGGAGTCTTCAGGAGGTTGCTTTCATATTCATTGTTATTCCTCCTCCTTATCTGTCTGTCAGCTATCATCATTTTCCTGGCGGCTTCCAACGGATCCATAGGATGCTTGTTGATGTATATGTAACTTCGGAATGTATTTCACATATATGTATATTGTATTCCTATAGAGATGTTATTATTCCTCTATACGGAAGTGTCGTCATTTATATTGTAAGTGTCGTAACTTATACTTGATGGGTTATTAGACCACCTTGTTAGGGTCGTCCCTTTATAAGCCATGTGGGTCAAAGGGTTATTAGACCACCCTATTGGGGGTTGGCCCAGTCAGCATTATGTTAAGTGGTTAAGTTGAGGCCGACCTAGTTGAGTAAAGGTCAAGTCAAGTTAGTGTATAAATAGAGAGTGTGTCTCTCTCATTTTACACATTCTATTCTCTCACTCACACTTGGGAGAGTGGTGCACTTGTGGAGGAGGAGGCTTTGCTGCTAGGAGAATACTATCTCTTGTATTCTGGCTGTATCATTGCTCTATCTATCTCTGAGGAAGTTATTGGGGTTTTTCACCTTGATGGTTTTCCCCAAGTAAACTCTGTGTCTCTTGTGTGCTTGCATTATTGTGTCCATGATTGATATGCTGTAGATTTGCTGTACATGTTGTTCTCTCAGTTAAGATCCCAGATCAGATTGAAGTAAATTCTGAAAATTTAACATGGTATCAGAGCTAGCCTGAAAGAAGGCATGATATGGCATGTATGACACTTGTTGCACTTATGATGCTAGGGCTTGATATAGCAAAAGCCAGGCATCGTAGCACTTTCGCTATAAATCCATTTTGGAGAATTTTTCAGATCTGAAACTTTTGCAGGTCGAATATTAGATCCCCATGTACCTTATGTCCAAAGAACAACCTCTAATGCATTGTACTTTGTGATTTATGATCTATACAATATAGGGTTTCTGCCTCTTCCAGATCTGAGTCAAAAGCAGGTGACCTTGGGAAAAAGGTCATAACTTGGGATAGGAAGCTCCAAATGAAATTTTGTAAAAAGTGACTGGTAGTACACAGATTGTACTATCTCAGGAAAATGTTTCAGAAGCAAAAGTTGAACTAGTGACACGTGGAACTTCGTACAAGTTTGCTCTCCTGTATTGTCCCATAAACAGGTCACATTGCGACACGTGGCATAACTCTCTCTCTCTCTCTCTCTCAGAGAATCCAATTGAGGTGAAACCTATCGGGATGGAAAGATAATAGGGATAATAGGTCATTCTATCTTAGGAACATTTTTCAGACCCTGTGGATCGAAAAGTTCAGAGTTACACCAGAAACAATCAGGTACATATTTCTGTCAAAACATAATTATTTTTGAGTACCTTCATTCATGGATTTCAAAATTTAGGGCTTCGGAGAAAGTTGGAATTTTTTTAATCGGAGACCACGGCTAGATGCTCCTCATCAAAATCGAAATTTAGAGACCAAGATCAGATTTGTTTGGTTGGGCAGAAGGCCGATCTTGATCAAACCCCAGTTCGGGACTTTGATCGGAAAGATGGAAAATTAAGGCTTCTACAAAAATTGGAATTTTGGAAATCTGTGACCACGGCTGGAAGCCCCTCAGAAAAATCGAAGCTTAGAGCTTTTAATGAAATATTTTGGTTGGGTGAAGTTTCGGGAAACCCAAACCCTAATTCAGGGTCCTCCCCAGTGAATCCGAAAGTTTCAAAGGCAAAATTGAGGAGTGAAACTTTGCAGTTTTCAAATTCTGAATATACCAACTTGATCAACTCATCAAGGCGCATATTTCTATCCTTTCAGAAGTTTGAAATTCAAAGTTTGAATTTTTGGGGTTTCTCTAACAAACCCTAATCCAGCTCCAGGTCCAGTTCTTGCAAATCAAGTGGATTGGGTTAATCCTAGAAGAAGATGGATTGGTCACCTGCATAAGTGAAGATGTTCCTGTTTCAAAGGGAGATGAGGCTAAGGCCTTACATAAGAAGATCACAAGCAATCTTGACAGGTATGGCTTACAAGTATGTTTCATGGTTAATTTCATCATATGTTTGTCTTCATATCATTTAGTACAATCTTGATTAGTTACTATACTTGTCATATCACCTTAATAGAAGATATTCATTGATTAAGGTTTTGACACTTATGAATGTACTAATGTATTGTGATATTGTATGAGGTTTATGTTGTTCACTAACATAAAAGGTACAGCAAGAAATGTTAACTTTTTAGAATTTACTTCAATCTGATCTAGGATCTTAACTGAGAGAACAACATGTACAACAAATCTACAGCATATCAATCATGGACACAATAATGCAAGCACACAAAAGACATAGAGTTTACTTGGGGAAAACCATAAAGGTGAAAAACCCCAATAACTTCCTCAGAGATAGATAGAGCAATGATACAACCAGAATACAAGAGATAGTCTTCTCCTAGCAGCAGAGCCTCCTCCTCCACAAGTGCGCCACTCTCCCAACTTTGAGTGAGAGAATAGAATGTGTAAAATGAGAGAGACACACTCTCTATTTATACACTAACTTGACTTGACCTTTACTCAACTAGGTCGGCCTCAACTTAACCACTTAACATAATGCTGACTGGGCCGACCCCCACTAGGGTGGTCTAATAACCCTTTGACCCACATGGCTGACCCTCGATAGGGTGGTCTAATAACCCTTTGACCCACATGACTTATACAGGGCCGACCCCAACAAGGTGGTCTAATAACCCATCAAGTATAAGTTATGAAACTTACAATATAAATGACAACACTTCCATATAGAGGAATAATAACATCACTCTAGAAATACAATATACATATATGTGAAATACATTCCGAAGTTACATATACATAAACACCCCCTCTTAACTAGGAAGGTATTTCTCAACATAGGTCTTCTAGCACAAGTCATCTTCTCTGGATCATCCTCACTGGATAATCGTCATTGAGTCATCATCATCGTCACTGCTGTTTCTATCTCAATCAATCTCTGAATCTACTCGTCATAGGAAGTTCTACAGAGCCAGTCCTTTTTCATACTGGATGTAGGCCCACCACCTGCAGGTCTTCATCATCACTAGCCATACTGTGGAATCCTTGGGACTTATTACGTGCGTCACAAAACCTGGCTGCAGCATCCCAGGCTATTACGAGCATAGAGCTCTACCTGTTGGATCTCCTAGGAGCACATTACATGTGACCCATCACAAAACCTGGCTGAAGCATCCCAGGATGTTACGAGCACACAGCTCTACCTGTCGGATCTCCCAGGAGCACATTACATGTGATCTCACCACAAAACCTGGCTGAAGCATCCCAGGCTATTACAAACACACAACTCTACCTGTCGGATTTCCCAGGAGCACATTACATGTGGTCTACCACAAAACCTGGATGAAGCATCTGAGGCCTTTTTCATCCTATCCAGATCTCCCAGGAGCAAATTACATGTGGTCATGGAAAAACCTGGCTGAAGCATCTGAGGCCTTTTTCATCCTGTCCAGATATCCCAGGAGCAAATTACATGCCATAAGAAAAAACCTCGCAAGAGCTTCTCAGGATGTTACGGGTACAAAAATCCAACCTAAATATCTCCCAGAGCAATGTCTCGAAAGAGCATCCCAGTCTATTACGGGTACACAACTCCGACCTATAGGATCTCCCAGACATGTTCATCTGCACAACCTGATCCATGGCCACAAAGTATCGTCCTGATACTCACCATTCATCATCCTAATGTACACATGATCATCCTAATCATCATCACTACATCGTCCTGATGCATGTCATCTAGAGAAGCTCGTCATCCACGATCATACAATGCATCCACCTAATACATACCAAGCATCTACCTGATACATATCACCATACACAGTGTATCCACCTGATACATAGATACATGATCCACACAATGTATCCATCAACATACATGATCTACCTGATCATACCTGATATATATCAACATACATGATCTACTTGATCATACAATGTATCCACCTGATACATATACAGATACATGGTCCAAGCATCCAACATGATGCGTACATACATAAATGTAAATGATCCAACTGATCATACAGAGCAGAAACTAGAACATCATCCTGATGCTCGTCATCCAACACTTACATCCACAGCCATGTGAAGGATCCTCTTTCTAGCATGCTTGGAATGGCTTCAGCAAATGTCTTCATCACTTCTTCCTTGAAGTGTCGTCGATCTGAAGAACACCAAGCGTCTCTCTGAAGTACTCGAACTTCACTCTGGCTAGTGGCTTCGTTAGCACATCTGCAATCTTCTCATCCATCGCAACATACAAGAGATTCACTGCTCCTCTCTGCACAATATCCCTGATATAGTTGTATTTGATCTCTATGTATTTCGACCTGTTGTGGAACACTGGGTTCTCAGATAGCTTCACACAACTCTGGTTGTCACAAAAGATACCAGTAGTCTCCAGCGAGAGATCAAATAACTCTGACAGAAGCTTCCAAAACCATACTACCTCACAACTAGCTGAACAGGTTGCAACATACTCTACCTCAGCTGTGATCAGTGCTACACAGGATTGCTTCCTACTAAACCAAGAGATCACACCTGATCCCATACTGAAGTAGCACCCAGATGTGCTCTTCCTATCTGTAACACTTCATGCCCAATCTGAATCAACATAACCCTGCAGGTTAAACTTTTGATTCACATCATACTTGAAGCATCAGATGGAGCATCACACAGAAGCTTCAGGTTCGATTCAATAGGTGTGGCCATAGCCTTGCAACCCATCATCCCGAACCTCTTAACGATCTCTACTGCATACTTCCCTTGTCCAAGGAAGATTCCATCTACACTCTGCCACACCTTCATGCCAAAAAAAAATAGTGCATCATCCCCAAGTACTTCAACTCAAACTCGGCAGCAAGCTTCCGCTGCATGTCGGCAATCAATCTATCCTCACTTGTTACGGACAAGTCATCCATATACAAAAGTAGTATCACTGGATTGCCTTCCTCAACCTTGTAGTAAAGGTTGGAGTCTGCTTTACTCTTGGTAAAGCCCAAACTGGATAGAAAGTTGTCTATCCTACCATACCATGTTCTGCACATATATGACTCCCTGTCATGTGTCTCGGAACCAAGTGGCTTCTCCACATACACTTCTTCTTCAACTACACCATTCAAGAAGGTTTTCTTGAAATCCATCTGGTGTATCTTCCACTTCATCACTGCAGCCAGAGAAAGTACGAATCTAATGGAAGTGTATCTGGCTACAGAAGCAAAAGTCTCTATGCTACCACCTGCAACATGCTTGATCTTGTAGATCCTCTTGGAAGTCACTACAGACTACCCTTTGTTACTGCAACCCAAACATCTTCATGATCAACTGGTACTCCTCGATCATGGCATTCTTCCCAAATACAAGGAACTTCAATATTTTCAATAGATAACTTTGTTGCTGAACACATATTGTAGTCCTTCTTTTGTAGGTGATGGTATACGATCTTTCCTACCCAACAAGTTAAATTGCATGATTAGAAAACATCTCATAGTTTTCACAACAAATTCTTCCACATAAAGAAATATGTCATACATTCATGCAATTATCTTAGCCAATGCTTCAATACAACATTTATCCATATTCTGTAACTTTCTAGATGCCTTCCAATCTCTACCAGAACATTGTTAAGAGTGTGCACAACTCCTAACATGTCAGAAAAGAGGTTTCATTCTAGATAAGTAGCAATGGAATGTTGTATAGTGTCATAGTCCACTTACCCATGTATATTAGTAGTATACTGTTCATCAATGCAACTATTCTAATATGCATAATACACAACCTAATTCTAGGAACATAAGCATATACATCATTGAATAACATTATGTAAGAAATGACAATTCAAATACTTATCTTTGTTTGGTTATTGGGTGGACTCCCTCTGAATCTTTGCAACTCCATTCTGATGTGGATTGTGAGAAGTGGTCAACTCCCTCTGAATATCTGCATCCTTGCAGAAACTACTGAAGTGTGCTCCTTTGATTTTTTGCAGGAACAACTGGAGTGTGATCCCTCTTGATCTTTGCTTCCTGGATTACCTGTCCTTGAACTTACATCCATCCTTAATCACTATCCATTCTTATTAGTATCATCATTGTGTTATCCTTGAGGTCTCATACATAATCACACATTTATTAGTATAATCTTAATACTATCAAAACAAAATAGTCTTAAACATGTACAATCATGATCATTCACAGATAATAAACATTAGTATTCAAGGTTTCAAAGAAGTCTTCTTTTACTCATGCATATTCTTATTTGATCATAGGACTCTTCCGATTAGTTAAATCATCAATGCATAAACCCGTGATTACTCAAACCTATACCTTCATGATTCTTCTGGTTAGTCATATCATCAATTATGGTAAGAAACATAATATGCATACAGCCATGACTATTCAAACCTATGACTTCATGAATAATCATTATCAACAACACAACAGTATAAGATCCTAACACAAGGTAGGATTCTAGCTTGATATAGGAAAAACATACCTGGATTAGCATGCTAGCTAGATATGTCTAACATACCCGCATAATGTCTTCTGGTTCTCTTTAGTGACTTGTGCTAGTAACCTACATGTCTCATGAGGTAACCATTGTAGAACCAAGTTATACATACCTTGTAAGTAGATCTTCTATGTGATCCATGACAATGGATGAATCTTTGTCTTCATGTCACCATGATCATATGTTCTTGAAGTAGAACATGATTTGTCTTTCTTGGTGTACCTGTTATGTTTGTAGAAAACATAAACCTCATACAACACCATAATGCATTAGTACAATCATAAGTGTCAACACCCTAACCAATGAATATCTTCTATCATGCATTCATAATTTTGTTAAGGTGATACGACAAATCCCAAATCAATATTGTACTAACCATAATAATCATGAAGACAAACATACCATAAACTTAAACATGAAAAAATATCGAAACATACCTCGATGAGTCATACCTGTCGAGATCGCTTGTAATCTTCTTATGTAAGGCCTTAGCCTCATCTCCCTCTAAAACAGGAACTTCTTCACTTATGCAGGTGACCAATCCAACTTCTTCTAGGATTAACCCAATCCACTTGATTTGCAAGAACTAGACCTAGAGATGGATTAGTGTTTGTCAGAGAAACCCCAAAAATTCATACTTTGAATTTCAAACTTCCAAAAGGATAGAAATATTTGCCTTGATGAGCTGATCAAGCTGGTATATTCAGAATTTGAAAACTGCAAAGTTTCACTCATCAATTTTGCCTTTGAAACTTCCAGATTCACTAGACGTAACCTCGAACTGGGGTTTGATCAATCCCACTCTTCTACCCAATCAAAAGGTTTGATCCAAAGCTCTAAGATTCTATTTTTATGAAGAGCTTCCAGCCGTGGTCACAGATTTCAAAAATTCCCATTTTTGCGGAAGCCCTAATTTTCCACTTTTCTGATCAAAGTCCCGAACTAGGGTCTGATCAAGCCCGGCCTTCTGCCCAACCAAAAATTCTTATCTTGGTCTCTAAATTTCAATTTTGATGAGTAGAATTCAGCCGTGGTCTCTGATTACAAAAATTCCAACTTTATCCGAAACCCTAAATTCTGGAAGCCATGAATGAAGGTGCTCAAAAATAATTTTATTTTGACAGAAATATGTACCTGATTGTTTCTGGTGTAAATCTGAATGTTTCGATCCACAGGATCTACAATTTTTTCTTGAGATAGCCCGACCTGTCATCTTTCCATTCCGATAGGTCTGACCTCAATTGGATTCTCTGAGAGAGAGTTATGCCAAGTGTCGTAACGTGACCTGTTTATGGGATAAAATAGGAGAGCGAACTTGTACGACGTGCCACGTGTCACTTGTTCAACTTCGGCCTCTGACAATTTTTGCTGAGATAGTACAGTTTGCATACTACCTGTGACTATTTATGGAATTTCATTTGGAGCTTCCAAGCCCAAGTTATGACATTTTTTCCCAAGGTCACCTGATTTTGACTCAGATCTGGAAGAGGCAGAAACCCTATATTGTAAAGATCATAAATCACAAAGTACAATGCATTAGAGGTTTTCCTTTGGACACAAGGTACAAGGGGATCTGATCGTCGACTTGCAAAAGTTTCAGACCCGAAAACTTTTCCAAAATGGATTTATAGCGAAAGTGCTACGATGACTGGTTTTTGCTATATCAAGCCCTAGCATCGTAAGTGCAACAAGTGTCATACATGCCATATCATGCCTTCTTTCAGGCTAGATTTGATACCATGTTAAATTTTTAGAATTTCTTCAATCTTATCTAGGATCTTAACTAAGAGAACAACATGTACAACAAATCTATAGCATATCAATCATGGACACAATAATGCAAGCACACAAGAGACATAGAGTTTACTTGGGGAAAACCATAAAGGTGAAAAAACCCAATAAATTCCTCAGAGATAGATAGAGCAATGATACAACTAGAATACAAGAGATAGTCTTCTCCTAGTAGCAGAACCTCCTCCTCCACAAGTGCGCCACTCTCCCAAGTGTGAGTGAGAGAATAGAATGTGTAAAATGAGAGAGACACACTCTCTATTTATACACTAACTTGACTTGACCTTTACTCAACTAGGTCAGCCTCAACTTAACCACTTAACATAATGCTGACTGGGATGACCCCCACTAGGGTGGTCTAATAACCCTTTGACCCACATAACTCATACAGGGTCGACCCCAACAAGGTGGTCTAATAACCCATCAAGTATAAGTTATGAAACTTACAATATAAATAACACTTCCGTATAGAGGAATAATAACATCTCTATAGGAATACAATATACATATATGTTAAATACATTTTGAAGTTAGATATACATCAACAAGAAAGACAAATCATGTTCTACTTCAAGAACATATGATCATGGTGACATGAAGACAAAGATTCATCCATTGTTATGGATCACATAGAAGATCTACTTTCGAGGTATGTATAACTTGGTCCTACAATGGTTAACCTATGAGACATGCAGGTTACTAGAACAAGTCACTGAAGAGAACCAGAAGACATTATGTGGGTATGTTAGACATATCTAGCTAGCATGCTAATCCATGTATGTTTTTCCTATATCAAGCTAGAATCCTACCTTGTGTTAGGATCTTATACTGTTGTGTTGTTGATAATGATTATTCATGAAGTCATAGGTTTGAATAGTCATGGTTGTATGCATATTATGTTTCTTACCATAATTGATGATATGACTAACCAGAAGAATCATTAAGTTATAGGTTTGAGTAATCACGGGTTTATGCATTGATGATTTATCTAATCAGAAGAGTCCTATGATCAAATAAGAATATGCATGAGTAAAAGAAGACTTCTTTGAAACCTTGAATACTAATGTTTATTATCTGTGAATGATCATGACTGTACATGTTTAAGACTATTTTGTTTTGATAGTATTAAGATTATACTAATAAATGTGTGATTATGTATGAGACCTCAAGGATAACAAAATGATGATACTAATAAGCATGGATAATGATTAAGGATGGATGTAAGTTCAAGGACAGGTAATCCAGGAAGCAAAGATCAAGAGGGAGCACACTCCAGTTGTTCCTGCAAGAAAGCAAAGGAGCACACTTCAATAGTTTCTGCAAGGATGCATATATTCAGAGGGAGTTGACCATCTTTCTACATTCCACAATAGAAAGGTGTAAAAGAAGCTACTTCAGCAGCTCCTGCAAGGAAGCAAAGACTCAGAGGGAGTCCACCCAATAACCAAACAAAGATAAGTATTTTTAATTATCATTTCTTGCATATTTGTTTGTTTAAATAAAATTGTTCAATGATGTATATGCTCATGTTCCTAGACTTAGGATATGTATTTTGCATATTAGGATGATTGCATTAATGAACAGTATACTACTAATATGCATGTGATGGGTAAGTGGCCTATGGCACTGTACAACATTCCAGTGCTACTTATCTAGAATGAAACCTCTTTGCTGACATGTTGGGAGTAGTGCAAACTCTTAACAATGTTCTGGTAGATACTGGAAGCCATCTAGAAAGTTGTGGAACATGGAAAAATGTTGTATTGAAGCATTGGATAAGATAATTGCATGACTGTATGACATAGTTCTTTATGTGTAAGAATTTGTCTGAGAATTATGAGATGTTTCTAATCATGCAATTTAACTTGTTTTGTAGAAAAGACCGTAAACCTTCACCTACAAAAGGACTACAACATTTGTTCAAGCAACAAAATTATCTATTGAAGATATTGAAGTTCCCTGGATACGGGAAGCATGCGATGATCCGTCGATCATGAAGAAAGATGTTTGGGATGGGGTCCCAAGAGCTGAAGGGAAGTCTGTTGTGACTTCCAAATGGAACTATCAGATCAAGCATGCTGCAGATGGCAGCATAGAGAAATATAAAAGTGATGAAATAGAAGATACACCACAAGAAAGCTTCCTTGAATGGTGTAGTTGAAGAAGAAGTGTATGTGGAGCAGCCACTTGGTTCTGAGACACATGACAGGGAGTCATATATGAGCAGAACTTGGTATGGCAGGATAGCCAACTTTCTATCCAGTTTTGGCTCTACCAAGAGTGAAGCGGATTCCAACCATTACTACAAGGTTGAGGAAGGGAATCCTGTGATTCTACTTTTGTATATGGATGACCTGTTTATTACAGATGAAGATAGATTGATTGCCGAAACGTAGCGGAAACTTGTTGCCGAGTTCGAGATGAAGAACTTGGGTATGATGCACTACTTTCTTGGTATGGAGGTGTGGCAGAGTGCAGTTGGAATCTTCCTTGGACAAGGGAAGTATGCATTAGAGATCGTGAAGAGGTTCGGGATGATGGACTGCAAGGCCATGGCCACACCCATGGAATCAAACCTGAAGCTTCTGTGTGATGCTTCATTTGAGCCGGTTAATGTCTCTATGTATCGTTAGATGATTGGGTCCTTAATGTACCTGATGAACACGAGACCCGATATTTGCTTTGCTGTGAACACATTGAGTCAGTTCCTGACGGATCCGAGGAGTGTTCACCTGATTGTTGTAAAGCATATTCTGAGGTACCTGAAGGGTACAGCTAATTATGGGCTCAGGTATGAAGCGAAACAAAAGTTTAACCTACAAGGTTATGTTGATTCAGATTGGGCAGGCAGTGTTGTAGATAGGAAGAGCACATCTGGGTGCTGCTTCAGTATGGGATCAAGTGTGATCTCTTGGTTTAGAAGGAAGCAGTCCTGCGTAGCACTGAGTACAACCAAGGCAGAGTATGTTGCAGCCTATTTGGCTAGTTGTGAGGTAGTATGGTTTCAGAAGCTACTGTTTGAGTTATTTGATCTCCCGTTGGATGCTACTGGTATCTTCTGTGATAACCAGAGTTGTGTGAAGCTGTCTGAGAACCTAGTGTTTCACAACAGGTCGAAACACATAGAGATCAAATATCACTATATAAGGGATATGGTGCATAGAGGAGTAGTGAAGCTCCTGTACATTGCGACAGACGAGCAGATTGTAGATGTGCTGACGAAACCACTAGCTAGAGTGAAGTTTGAGTACTTCAGAGAGAGGTTTGGTGTTCTTCAAATTGATGACACTTCGAGGAAGAAGTGATGGACACATTTGTAGAGGCCATTCCAAGCATGTTGGAAGGAGGATCCTTCACATGGCTGTGGATGTAAGCGCTGGATGATGAGCATCAAGACGATGCTCCAGTTACTGCTCTGTATATGCATCAGGATGATGCTGGATATGATCGGTTGGATCATTTGTATGTATTTTGTATATGCATCATGTTGGATGCTTGGACCATGTATCTGTATATGTATCAGGTGGATACATTGTATGATCAGTTAGATCATGTATGTTGATATGTATCATGTATGATCAGGTGGATCATGCATCTGTATATGTATCAGGTGGATACATTGTATGATCAGGTAGATCATGTATGTTTATATGTATCATGTATGATCGGGTGGATCATGTATTTGTATTTGTATTAGGTGGATACATTGTATGATCAGGTGGATCATGTATGATGTATGGTGAGTATCAGGATGATACTCTATGGCCATGGATCAGGTTGTGTAGATGAGCATATAATTTGGCCTTGGGATATTTGCAGATAGTCTTTCAAGGTTTTGCCTATGGAATATAATTTGGCCCTAGGATATCTGGCAAATGCTCTTTCGAGGTTTTTCTCTGGGAGGACATATAATTTGGCCCTGGGAGATCTGCAGATAGTCTTTTGAGGTTTTTCCTATGGCATATAATCTGGGCCTGGGATATCTATCAGATGCTCTATTGAGGTTTTGTCCTATGGCATAGAATATGTCCTTGGGAGATCCGATAGGTTGGCCTGTGTTCCCGTAATAAGTCCTGGGATGCTCTTGCGAGGTTTTTCCATGACCACATATAATCTGTCCCTGGGAGATACTATAGGTAGAGCTGTGTGCTTGTAACATCATGGGATGCTCTTGCCAGGTTTTGTGGTGACCACATATAATCTGTCCCTGGGAGATCCTATAGGTAGAGCTGTGTGCTCGTAATAGCCTGGGATGCTCTTGCCAGGTTTTGTGGTGAGGTCACATATAATATGGCCCTGGGAGATCCTATAGGTAGAGCCGTGTGCTCGTAACAGCCTGGGATGGTCTTTTGAGGTTTTGTGATGCACGTAATAAGTCCTAAGGTTTCCACAATATGGCCAGTGATGATGAAGACCTGCAGGTGGTGGGCCTACATCCAGTATGAAAAAGGACTGGCTCTGTAGAACTTCCTATGACGAGTAGATTCAGAGATTGATTGAGATAGCAACAGCATTGACGATGATGATGTCTCGATGACGATTATCCAGTGACGATGATCCAGAGAAGAAGACTTGTGCTAGAAGACCTGTGTCGAGAAATACCTTCCTAGTTAAGAGGGAGTGTT
Source organism: Larix kaempferi (assembly GCA_027924585.1). Lineage (NCBI taxonomy): Eukaryota > Viridiplantae > Streptophyta > Pinopsida > Pinales > Pinaceae > Larix > Larix kaempferi. Next base: position 6,713,627 of record BSBM01000118.1, on the reverse strand, counting down.
AATGTATATGTAACTTCGGAATGTATTTCACATATATGTATATTGTATTCCTATAGAGATGTTATTATTCCTCTATATGGAAGTGTCGTCATTTATATTGTAAGTGTCGTAACTTATACTTGATGGGTTATTAGACCAACCTAGTGGGGGTCGGCCCAGTCATCATTATGTTAAGTTGTTAAGTTGAGGTCGACATAGTTTAGTAAAGGTCAAGTCAAGTTAGTGTATAAATAGAGAGTGTGTCTCTCTCATTTTACACATTCTATTCTCTCACTCACACTTGGGAGAGTGGTGCACTTGTGGAGGAGGAGGCTCTGCTGCTAGGAGAAGACTATCTCTTGTATTCTGGTTGTATCATTGCTATATCTATCTCTGAGGAAGTTATTGGGGTTTTCACCTTTATGGTTTTCCCCAAGTAAACTCTAGTCTCTTGTGTGCTTGCATTATTGTGTCCATGATTGATATGCTGTACATTTGCTGTACATGTTGTTCTCTCAGTTAAGATCCTAGATTAGATTGAAGTAAATTCTGAAAATTTAACAATGCTTTGCTATCCATTTATCATCTAACCAAGATCTGGGTTGAGGTAATCTATAGGTGGTTATGATATGCTCAGGAGCAAAAGATGCTAGGTTCATCCCATTTTTATCATTTATGAACCTAGTGTCAGTCCTGATGTGAGGGATCAACCAGCCAATGACTTCAGAACATGGGAACAATTCAGGACGAGTCGTTGCTTTATGGAAGTAAGACCTTCGGATGTTTGCATACACCAGAGAATCTTCTATGGGGGCTTGAGGATTGTTTTGGTCCATGATAAACCTATATATCTCACCCCACTGGAATTCTGGGGTAGAGCTCCCATGGGGCACATTGGTGGTAGCTTGTGTATCATTAAACATTGTCTCGAGTGAAGTGTCCAACACGATTTCTACGTCTGAATCTGAGTCAATATTTTGCCCGGATTTCTTCCTTGCAGACCTCCTATGCATGATAATCCTATGGTAAGTAGGGTAGTACAAATAAGGCATATGTAGAAATTTAGTCAAATATGCAAAACCTCTTATAGATCTGTGAAAGAAAATATGACAGAGCTGGCTTTAACTAGATAACCTTCAAACATTAGCAAAACATTTATAAAGAAATTCAGAAAATGCCACTTTCATAATATGGAAGCTGTTTTACCAAAAGACCAACCAATTCACAAATGCAACTACTATTTCACAGTTGAAAGTCTTGAGAAATACCAGGCACAAAGGCCAACAAGCTATACAAGCCACTGCAAGTTTATATATAACATAAATGGCACTATGGTTTCATTATTCTTGGAATGATAGTTCTAGAACCTATGTGACATCTTAAGACCATTGCTGTCTCGATTTCATGTTTAATGAGTTTACCACGACAAAGATAATTCGTTGTCAATGCGATACCAAGAGGGAATATAAGGGTTTAGGAAGTCTACAAACTAGGAAATTGACATGGTGGCAAGGTAGCGAGAAAGCTTCTCATTTGCGCTATTACTTTGTCCATTATGTAGGCGTCTTCCAAATCAAAATACCTAGACAAGATAGACTAATTGAGGAAAAAGGCACCGGAGCCGTTAATGACATTCACATAAATGTGTAAGCACCTATAGCGGTTTTGTACCCTTAGGTGAAACCACTGCATTCGCGCAAGCGATGTCTGGAAAATATCACATGGGCAGTTTTACTGGTTATTCTTTCACAGTAGTTGACCTATATAAGTAAAAGGCAGAACTATTTATAAAGCTACCATTTCTAGCCTATCGGGTCTTTCTCACATGCTTTAAGGCGGTTTTGGAGGACACTGTGGGTTTTAGGTGGCCTCGGCGCGAAAGGTGTCATTGCTTGGTAGTGATTTTTCATGGGGTATGCGAGTAGCATTTTAACCACAACGAACATATAGCTACGGGTTCAAGCATGGAAAGCCAGATGTGTGGCCATTAAGATATAACCTGGAAAACCCAGAGATGACAAGATGTACAAGAAACTTACTTAGGATGCCGAGCATGCTGTAGTGGGAAAAATTTGAATCGCGCATGGGAGGATAGGGCCTTCTAGGCTCTGGTTTGCATATGGTGGTTCCGTGTCTTCATGGCTTCGACTTACAACTAACCATTTAGTGTGTACAAGCTTGCTTTGCATATATAAATAGTTGAAAGAAAAGGCATGAAAGAGGTGCAAGTCCACACAAGAACATCGGAAAACGAAGAGAGGGGGGACCGAGCACCTACCTGTCAGCTTGGCGGTGTTCCCTGGTGGCTAGCGATCGTTCCAAGAGAGGCAGCTGTGCAGTCAGAGTTCGATATCAAACATCGAGCTCTGTTCTCCAATGGCAGTGGTTGAGTGATTTTGAAATCCCATTCCACGCATTCATATAGGGCGACGCATTGAATTCATGTAAGGTGGTGGGTTGGCATATTTAATGAGTATGGGGCTCGGGGTCTTGTGCATTTAAGATGTCACATGGCCACATTCATGACCCCACCTACTCTATGGTTGCACATGCACCAAAATAAAACTTCGCACCCAAAGCGGCGATCGCAAGATTAAATTCTACGCTACGGCGGCGATCGTAACATTAAGTCTGACATTAAAGCAGTGAGTGTAAGTTTAAGACTTATGCCGAAGCAGCGATCGCATCTTTGAAATCCTTGCAAGAGATCTGCGCCAAAACTAGATTCGAAATTTGCATTAAGAAATGAGGTGTGATTAAGGAAAATATGAAGTGCGGCTATGGAAGCGGGAGTTATAAGGATAAGACTTGTGCCTTTAGCACATGTTTTAGTCACAAATAATGCGCTAACGGGAACTGCGCCAACGAGCCCTAAAGAAAGACTTAATAGATTTTTTTCCTAGGCACTCATTTGAGGATTGTTCTTGCGCCAATGGAGGTCGAGATATGGTTATCAATTGCGCCAAGCAGTGTGCTCTTCCAGCACCCGATTTAAATTTAAAAATGCACGTTGGATGATTAAAGTCTAAGATTTGCAAAAAGGGTCCGCCGACTTAAGCCCAAAAACCACGCGAAGCGGAAGACTTATAGCTAAGGATTGTGCCAAAGGGTGGCAGAATTAAGGAAAAAAACTTCGCTGAAGAAAAAAAGATTGAAAAAACTTTGGGAAGCAAGAGTTTTGGACCAAACAAAGGAGCAACAAAGCTTTCGCGTCGGCAGATTTAATGTTAACATCTGCACTAAGGCAGAAGATTTAGCATTAGCAGTTGTGCTAAGGTGCGATCGCCTTATAGTTATCATTTGTGCCAAACGGGAGATCTATGGTTAAACCTTACGCCAAAGGGCGATCGACTTAAGGCTAAAAAATGCGCTGAAGGGAAAAGGTGACTTTGCCTTAGAGAAAATAATCTAGAAAACCTTTGGAAAGCAAGTGTTTGAAATTTTGCCAAGTTAAAGAGAAAAAATAAGCCTGAAAGACAAGGAAAACACTTGTTACAAAATGTGCAGAAGGAGGGGCCCCAAATATCTTCAAAATTCTGGGGAAGGATGTTGCAGCAACAACAATTGGCGAATCGCTGGCGAACACAGATCTCTGAAAAAACTCTCTTTTGTTCATAGGAAATTTTAAAAGCTGTTCACCTTATGTGCAACGGTTGGCTTGAGCATTTGAATCTTGGCAAAGGAAGCAGCCACCTTATCCATTGGTCATCGGGAAAGGGATCTTTGATGAAGACATCCTTAAAACTTTCCAAGGGCCAAAATATGGGGTTCATTTTAGAAGATTCATCTTTCACTCGACCACTGTCATTGGACTCCATAGGATTGTAACAACATATCATAGACAATATTCTCTTGTTCCTCATTCCCATGCTACTTGCATCCTTTTGGATGTTCATGTATTTGACAGCTTTTGCTGTTTGAGCCTTCTAGAAATAGTTTTCTTAAAATTCTGATCTTTGATTTTGGTTCTTTGATCCATAATGTCCTTTTGTGTGAGCGAGAGATTTTATTTGATTTATCAAGCCTCACGGATAGAGAAGAACCTCACGGATAGAGAAGAACCTAACTTGAGCTTAGTCTTTTGAACAAATTTCTTGACTTGAACACTTTGCTTTTATCTCAGCCATGCTTTGATTGAGGCGATAATTTCTGGAAAAAAGACTCTTGATTACAAGCCCTTTTGGCTTTAGATTTGCAACATGGAGTCATTTTAATACCCTATGCCTTCGAGATGTGCTTCCTTTCCATGGGTCCAACTACAATGATCTTCTTGAGACGTTTATAAATGTGAGGGTGGATGGAGCCCGAAGATAGTGATAAAGAAAATCATAGATCTCTGCCATTAAACAAGGGTTAATGGGACTAAAAAAACATGATCTCTTCATTATGGAGAACGATCAACAAAAGCCAAAATGCATAGATGAACTTTCTTTTGAGGATACATTTCTAGCTTCATGAGTTGTGAGATTTCTTGAGAGATCTATCTTCATGAAAGGCCCAATTGCAGGGCAAGCGGGAAAAAACTATATAAAGAAAAGGGGAAAGGGAAAACTCAAATACTCAGAAAAGAGGTCAACTTGGCTGAAACAAAAGAAATCAAGAGACTAAAGTAAAAAGTAAAAAGTAAAAGAAAAAGAATGAAGCTTTTATTTATGTACAGAAAACCTCAACGAGCCTATGCAAAGTATTGTTTCAAGGCGAGGCCGTTGAGGGGAAGGGTTTCTTCCTCTCCCTGGAGGTCTGTTAGCTTGTAAGTGGATGGGCCGAGCTTAGCAGAAATTTGGTAAGGGCCTACCCATAAGTGTTGGAATTTTGTGTGCATTCCCTTGCCTTTGTGATGATGGTCCCATTTCAGAAATAAATCTCCTACTTCAAAACTTCTTTACTAGACTTCCTTTTATCGAACAATATCTTGACTATATCTTGGTGTTGTTGGAATCGATTCTTAGCTTTCTGCTGAGCTTCTTCAAGTTGAAGCAGGGTGTCAATCCTGGATTGTAAAACCTGACTACCAGACCCTCGAGAGGCTTGGGTCAATTGCAAGGATGAGAGTAAGATGTTGGGAGGAAGGATGGCTTCCTTTCCATAGACAAGGGTGTAAGGGAACACCCCTAATGCGTTCTTTGGATTCACCATATCTGCCCATAAGGCATCTGGGAGAGCTATATGCCAGCTTCGCTGATTTTCAATCATAGTCTTCTTCAGAATTCGGATGAGGTTTTTGTTTGAAGATTTAGCAGGTCCATTTCCCTGGGGGTAGTAATTGGATGAATAATGCAATTTAATTTCCCTTTCATAAACGAATTCATTTATTTTAAAAGACAAGAAATAAGTGGCATTATCAAATACTAGGGAAATTGGAACCCCAAACCTCGTTATGATGTTCTCTGTCAAGAAAGTGATGACTGCATCTTCATTGATCTTGTGCAATGGGGCATCTTCTGTCCATCTAGTGAAATAATCGATGGTTGTCAGGATGTATTGATGTTGTAGAGAAGAATTTGGCTTTATCTCTCCGATGACATCTATACCCCACTGCTCGAAAGGTTCTAAGATGATAACTGGTTGTAAGGGTCCTGCTGCCCTAGGTAATTTTCCAGCGCTGCTCTGGCATACATCACAGTTCCATGCATAAGTATGGGAATCTCGAAATAAAGTGGGCCAGTAATGTTCAGCTCTCAGTATTTTGTGAGCTATCTCCCCTGAATAATGTCCCCCAGCAGGACCATCATGTAACTCCTTGACGACTTTACCTGCATCCTCCTTCTCTCGGCATCTGAGAAAAACTCCATCAAATTTTTTTTTGAAAAATATTCCGTCAATGATCTGATAAGTTGTTCAATTTAAATGGAGGGCCCTTCTTTGTTTAGAACTCCAGTGTTCTAGTAGGTACCCTTGTTGCAAGTAATGCACTAAATCCCTATACCATGATTCGGGAGCTGTGAAAATGGGACATACTTCGATTGAATTCAGTTCGACTTCATTCTTCCAATCCTGCTCTTCATCAGTTGTATGTTTAGTAAGCAATTTACATAAGCCTTGTCCTTTAATTATGGTGGTCGGTTTAAATTCTGAGTCATATTCTTTAAGAGCTATGACCCAATTTCCCCTTCTTTCTCCCAACTCCTTTTGAACAAAAAGGGATCTAACAGCTGGTTGGGGAACTATAACTTTAGTTATGTTCTTAAGAATATATGGTCTAAACTATTTTACTACTTTAAATACTACATACGCTTGTTTATCCACGACAGGGTAGTTCAGTTCAGCGCCCTGCAGACTAGTGCTCATAAAAGAAATTGGGTATTCATCCCTTGATTCTACCTTCTGAGTAAGTTCTGCTGCGAGAGATTCATCCGAAGCAAAAGTATACAAGATAAAATATTTGTCAAAATCTGGGCTTCTTAGGGAAGGAGCATTATCTATGGCCGCTTTAATATATTTGAATTCATCTTTCTCCAATTCTGTCCATTTGAAATGTGTGCTTTGCTTGACCATTTGCTGCAAAGGTTTAACAGTCTGAGCGAAATCGAGGGCAAATCTTCGAACAAAATTGATAGTGCCCATAAATGATTGCATGTATTTTTTGTTATGGGGCATGGGAATTTTATTGATAACTTGGATTCTTTCTTGATCTATTGAAATTCCCTTTTATGAAATGATATGACCTAGAAGTTTACCTTCAAGAACAACAAACACACTCTTCTTGGTGTTTAAAGAGATACCATATTTTTGGCAATGATAAAAAATCTGCTTTAAATGAACAACATGGTCTTCTCTTTTCTTTGAAAAAACTGTCACATCATCTAGATAGACAACAATACAATGGCCACCCAATCCTTGGAAGTCAATGTCCATTTCTCGCTAGAACATGGTTCCTGCGTTTATTAAGCCGAATGACATTCTTCGGTATGCGAAAGTTCCCCACTTGGTGCGGAAAGTAGTTTTAAGGCGGTCTTCTTCAGCTACTAATACTTGATTGTAACCAGAGAAACCATCAAGAAGAGAAAAGAGTTCCGATCCTAATACCATCTAGAGAATTTGTTCCATTGAAGGGATGGGATAGTTATCTTTATCTAAAGCTCTATTCAGATTCCTGGAGTCAACACATAATCTTATCTCTCATGATTTCTTTCTTACGAGAACTGGGTTATCAACCCACTCAGAATGCCGGACCTTAAAGATTATGTTAGCATCAAGTTACTTCTTCAATTCCTTTTGAATCAGAGGTTCGAGAGTAGGGTGCATCCTCCTCAATTGCTGCTAAAATGGCTTGACACCTGCTTTCATTGTTATGATATGCTGAATAATGCGGGTGTCATATGTTTTCAAATCTTCATAAGTCCATGCAAAAATGTCTTTATATTGTCGAAAAGCTTGATGAACTTATCTCTTTCTCCCGGTGAACAACATTTACCAAGGTTAACAAATTTTGGTTCAACTTCGGTGCTCAGATTTACCAATTTGTGTTGCATAGATGAGCTATTGGTCTTGGTATTTGCTGGCCTTTTGAATTTTCTCTACAGATCGAACAACATTTCAAGTGACCTCACCCCTTTGGGGATGAAATTTCCTTTAGCCTCATCCTTTTCTTGTAAAATAGCATCATTCTCTTCTTCGTCTATCACAGATTCTTGGAACATGTCTTCATTTGTTAAAAAACTGATGATGTGATTGTCATCGTCGAAAAATATGAAATTTGTGATATTGTCTGGGACAGAAGGCCTGAAAACCAGTTCAATTGAACATTTGTTATTAGTCGGCACCAATCTGGAAGCAGAAGTTGCTAATAAATCAGCCGTAGCATTTTGTAGTCTAGGAACAGATTTTATATTGAAAGCATCAAGATGCGTGATAAAATCCCATACCTCAGCCTGATAACCTTTCAAATGAGGTGAAAGACAGTGAATGGTATCTTATACCTGTCTTACAACTATTTCTGAGTCACCAAAAACTTTCAGGTACTTAACATTCAAACCAATGGCTTTCTTTAATCTGTGGACTAACGCTTCATATTCAACAGTGTTATTAGTACACTCAAATTCCAATCTACAGGAGAAGAAGTACATATTATTCTCAGGATCCACTAGAATACAACTAGCTCCGGACCCTTCTAGAGTCTTGGAACCATTAAAGTATAAAGTCCAAAAAACATTGCTTGATTTAACTAAATTAGTATCTTTATTATCTAAGTCAGTGACTAAGCTAACTATGTTACAGTTGATATCATCAGTCCGAGAAAAATGAAGGAGATCAAACTGTTTATCTGATTCATGGCCAATAGTTTCAGATTGATAATTACCCAGATCAATTTCTAAGAAATAATTCCACAAAACTGAAGATGAGAAGGCTATAGCTTCGCTCTTTCCTTCTAGCTGAGTTACATTTTGTTTCATGTGTGGTTCCCTCAAAATTTTAATCTGATTCTGCCTATTCTGATATGGTAACCATAAATGGGACCAATCAGTTGCAAAGTATCCATTTAGTTTTGTGGACCAGTCCATGCTTAGGATCAAACCATAGGCTTCAGGAATGTCAACTACCATTATATCAATGAACTGACATACTCTAGAATCTGCCGACAACCTAATGAGCACATCTTTCATTTCCCCAATAACTTTAACAACAATCCTATCTAACTGAATAATCTAAGCGGGGGATGGAATTGGTTGACCGTTTATCTTCTTACAGATCGACAGTGGCATGACATTTGAAGATGCTCCAGAATCTACCAGACAATTGTGTACATTGTGATTGAAGATTTCAAAAGTTAAAAGGAAAGGCAATGTCTGGGATTTTGATTTCCTGCCGATACTGGCTTCATTAATTTTAGGGTCTTCTTGAGTGTCTGTTAATGGAGTGTTGGGATGGGATTGAAGAGCTTGCAACAACTTGTTTAATTGTTGGGTCAGACTACAGATACCGAATATCGAAACATTTGCTTTTACCTTCTTTATATCTTCAATGATGCCATATCCCATATCACATTCTTTTACAACTTTCGTTTGATTGTCTGCCTTGCTCAATGTGACCCTTGGTTGCTGGACTGTTGTTTCAATGTTTGGTTATTTAGCAGTTGTTGGTTTAGCTTTAGGTTGAGGTGGATTGACTGTAATGTGTCTTTTAGGTATCTCTTTGGAAACTTTAGGTATGGGCATAGTTGAGCTTGGAACTGGATATACAATGGGACCTTTCCTGTGAGTGTTAATGTTTACAGCAGAGACTGGGCTCTCCATGGGATCATCTTCTATTGATTCAGTTAAAAGTACCTAGTCCCATAATACCATAGTGGTATCTGGCGAGGGCTCGTCTACTTCAAGAGTTTGTTCCTTTGGAGGATCATCTTGATCTGGAATCTGTGAATCCAACATTTGGTTCATTACTAAACTCATAGAATTAATCCATTGTGGGAAGCTCTTTTCAGATTGCGGCTCTTGATGAAAGGTACAGAAGTGTTCCATTCCTATTTCATTTAGATTTAAAACAGGGGAGTTGTTCATAGGTGGATGAGGCTGGTCATTTTCTTCTCTCTTCTTGTAGAATGGCTTGAAATGCTTCCTAGATGTACTAGCTTCCTTATCTTTCTCAAGATCTACAATTTTATTGGACAATTTCTGCATCATTTTAACTACGTTTTCCATGTCTGCCGATGACTCTTCTTTATTCCTAGTAAGCAACAGGGGTTTTCTATTAGTTGTTGGCTTTGTTTCTGCATCTAAGGCATGTTTAGCAATGCTGTCTACTTTTTCTTCCACCTTCCTAGCTTCTTCGAAATTTTCTATCAGGGTGGTCTTCTTAGTTCTTTTGACGAACATTGCTATGGGGCCTTCAAGTGATGTTGTATAATATTCAACTAAAGATTCTTCTGTAGGTTTAGTTGCTTCCCTGAAATTATTCAAGAGCGTAGTGAACCTTTGGTTGAAGTCTTGAACCTTTTCTTTCTTTTCCATTCTCATGGACAATAATTCTTTCATGAGTGTAGCTATAGTTTTTTGATTTCCATACTTCCTTAAAAAACATTTTTCAAACTCTTCCCAATTGGAAATTGAGCTAGCTTGAAGGGTAAAATACCAGGAAGAAACTTTCGGTTCAAATGTGTATGGGAAAAGCCTACAGACTACATCTTCATGCTGTACATTTAAAAGATTCAAAGCTAAATAAAAGCTCTTAAGATGATCTTCAGTAGATATGCCTTTACCTGGGTCGTACTTGGGCAAAATTTTCTCTCGATTTTTAGGTAGATTGTGGAATGGCACAGCTAGATTTAATGCTCCCCTTGCTCTCCAAGAAGGTACAGCCATGGCTCTATGTGGAGAATTAGGTGGAGAATCGTGTGGTGAATTAAGTGGAGTGTTCTTTGGAGAAAAAAGTTCTCCAAGATGTTCTGGATCCTCAAAATTTTCTCGATTTTCAAGATCAACTTCTTTCAGAGGTTCTATAATCTCTTCCAAAGATAAATCTACCAGCTCTTCGAAGTTTTGCACAAGAATCGAATCACAGGTGTACTGTCTTTCTCTTCTAGGGGTTCTTCTTCTAGGGAGAAGAGTTATTGCATTTAAACCACCGATTTGTTTAACATAAGCTCATGTATGTCTCTGTAAATCAACTACTTCAGCAAAAGGTACAGCATACAACGTTTCTTGTTGCTCAGAATCAGAATTGGGATTTTCTTGATTTCTTGGGATTGCTGCTTCAAGCAGGTTTTCAGTAGGATAAATTCGACAGGAAGAGTCTCCTCTATCAGCCATGCACTGTACGCCCTCCTTCTAGTGCCAAAAATTGTTGAGGCCCCAAAAATCGCAGCATCAAGCAGCAAGGGATTCTCCCCGGTAAACCGTCCCAACTAGATTGTCCACCGTTTGGTGTGGGGAATCCATTCGGTTAACGGTTCTGGCTACCGTAAGATTTAAAGATTTGTTTTCTTTTGCACCGGATGCAGCCTAATCCACCGTTTTGTGATTTTATTTTAAGATGATATGCAAGTGTTGTAAACTAATTTAATCTAATTGCAGAGTTGAAACAAATCTTAATATAAAACTGAGATAAAACAAATCTAATCTATCCTTGCAAGGAGCAAACTGTAAATATGAACAATACACTGAAAGAAACATCTAAAGATCATATAGATAGCCATTAAATTTGAAGATACATTCTCAATAGGAGGTAAAAGATATCAAAGATAGCTTTAATTCAAATGCAATACATTCCATTACTCATTAAGAAAGACATCATTGTTTAGGAAAATAGAAAGATCATTCATTACACAAAAATAATTCATAACAGCAAAGAAAGATCTCACTGTAGTATGTGAATGACACAAGAGTAGTCCAGCAAGCATTCAACACACAATTCCAGGAAAAAACGCCCTCTCTAGGCTTTCATTGGGCAAAATCGAGTTCCTTATACATGCAGAGAAGTAATTCACATACAAGACAAAAAATGTCTTTCACCTGCCAAAAGTCCTTTCTCCTTCTTCGATTCTCCTATTTTTAAATTTACAAATTGCTCCTTGAGCTGAAAAGTGTACCCTAAACTCTAGAACCTTCTAATTTGTCCTTTAGTGCACATTTACAAAACCAAAAGATTAGTGGGGGGTCTCACATATAAGACAAAAATAGAACCAGCTGTCCTTTCAAAGCATTTATATAATAGATGAATTTCAACCTTTTCTCATATTAAGACAAATAAAAATTTTGATGGTTTATCTATTTTATTGGGCTTCCTTTTGCTCACTCGCTGACTCATCCCCACCGACTGGTTCACTTGTGGATGCTCGACCATCTATACTTTGGATATGGGTGGCCCATTGACTAAGCTCTTTCAAGATAATTTTGCTCTGAACAAATACTGTTTCCTTTGCTGCAATCTCATGCTTGCGCAGATCCGATTTGACCTGTGTTGTTCCTACTGCTGCTTCTTGAGCAATTGCTTCCAGAAAGTAGATATGTATAGCGGGCTGGCCAATGAATTGATGAATTTCATCTTGGTTTATTACCTATACCCTTTTAACATAGTCCAATACTTGGTCCAACTCGCCTTGCAACTTAGCCAACTGATGTTCTCACTCTGGGAATTCATTGATAGTTTCAGGCAGTACCAAGTGGCACTTGCCATGGGATTCTCTAATTTTGGAGTAGAAAGAGTGACATTTGCGGATAGTCTTTTTGATCTCCAAGCTTATCCTAGCGCCACAATCTTTACTAAATTCAAGGAATCCTACATCCAAGTCAAATTCTTCTTCGGTGGTGGAGCACAAGTTTGAGGGGAATCCAGATTTTCCTCTTCTCCACTCAAATTGTTGTTTTAACTCTTCCACATGATTTGCAAATTTGTCTTTGTTCTTTAAGGATCCAATTTCAATGGCTGTCATTTTCATGATCATTTCTTTCATGTTGCAAATTTCTCTTGAGATCAACACTAGTAGCTAATGGCCTTTTATTAGCATGTCACACGCTTGCTTGTGAAACGTGAATAGGTCTTGCTTGTTTTCCACTGTTTCTTTGAGTTGTTTCAATAATTGCTCCTTTTCTTGGATTAACCCCTCATACTGATCCTTGGGGATATAAATTTTTTGGGCCCTGCTAGCTTTGAGCTCCTCCAATTCGGATATCCGAGCCTTTAAGTTATTTTTCTCGTCTTTGGAGATGGCCAACTGCATCTCTAGGGAATTCTTCTCATTTTCAAGTTGTAGAGATCCCGAAGTTATCCTTAACTTCTCTTATGTCACTTCCCTATATTTCTTCTTCAGTTCATTTGCCTCTAGAACTTCCCTCTTCCTGTCATCTCTTATTTTGAAGCATTTATCTCTGTAATGCTTTACCTAATTTATTAACCGATCAGTATTGGCTTTACTCGCCTCGGCTGATGCCACAGTGCATTGGGCTTGGAATGCAAGGTAAACATCAGTTCCTTGGACCATTGTGGTCTCCGATACCCTGAATTCATATAAGTCCTCCCCAATTTCCATTTTCCTTACTCTTCGGTCAATGATAGCCCTTTTCAGCTCGTGAAAATATACAGAATCCAGGTTGGCCACCTGGCGCTGCTTTCTGGGCTTGTACGGGGTCGCCACTAATCCTTCAATATAAGCAACCCCTTCTTGAGCTATTCCTAGTTGGTCTATTAATGGCGGATCCAATTCCATGTTTTTTGGAGTAGGTGGTTGTGGCTCGGGAGTTTTCTCAGTCTGCTCCTTTTGCTGCCTTTCAGCTGGCTCTGCTAACGCCTTTTGTAACATGTCTGCCTCTTCTAACAAAATCCTCTCTTCTTCTTCCTTCTCTTTGAGTTTAGCAGCTTGTTCCTAGATGATTATGTCTTCTTCTTTTCTTTGGGCCCTTACTTTTTGCTCCCTCTGTACTCTAGCAGCTTCTTCTTGCTGCTGCAATTGAATAGCCTGCTCTCTGTGGATTCTTGCTGCCTATTCTTGTTGGGATTTGGCGGCTTGTTCATTTTGAATCATGGCTTTTTCTTGATCTTGCTGATGCAATATATTGTCAGCTTCCTCTTGTTCTATTCCTGTCGGATTTCCTGATTGGGACACTGATGCTTCATGTTCCTTTTGGACTAGGCCGACAGGCCTAGGAGCATATCTCTTTGCACATTTCTTCTTGTAGTGCTTGCCTAATTCTGTCAAGTTTCGAGCACTACAGAAAAACTCTTCCTCATTGTATTTAAGATGGATGTACTCGAAGCTAGTTTTGACATCAATAATATGTTTGGCAACTTCACCACGAGGGTCATGCCTCCTGAAAAACTTTGTACTGAAATGGAAGATGTCTAAATCTTGGACATAGTTGTCTCCATTGGCCTTCGGGAGGTTGTATGCACCAATAGAGAAAGGCATTGGAAGATGCATTCCTTTCTTCCTTTCAGTGAGAACTCTGCTGATTCCGCCAATGCTAAAGAGTTGCCTTATGGATTCCCTGTGAATCACAAAATCTGTAGCATATCTGGGAAGCAAAAAGGGAGCTACGGACCATCCATTCATTCGGATATAGGTACCTTCTATACTGTGATAATAATCGCCAAATGCTTCGATAACGGGCATGGCGTTCTCTGACATGCAATCTGGTTCCTTTACAAAAATAAGCTGGTATAGAGGCATGATGAATTTCTCGCAAACCTGTTTGTAATGGTTTGCGTATTTACTTGCCCATGTGAGTTGATAGGCCATGAATAGAGACATTTCCTTTGGCTTCCATGAGCAGCCCAAGTCTGGGAAGGTATGTTTGCTCAATAAGCAGTCCATTAAATACGAAGACATGAAGAAATCTTCCTTCTTCTGAGTCATTCCTCCCTGGGCCGCAGTTAACTGTGAGGCCAGACTGTCTGAGATTATGTCATCCCAATTAAAAATGGTGCCATTCATAGCTATATGAAAAATTACTGGCACCCATCCGATCTTAAAAATATTGCCATTAGGCATGCCGAAGAGCCGAATCAACATCAGAACGATGAGTTTATAAGGAGTCTTCATGAGGTTGCTTTCATATTCATTGTTATTCTTGCTCCTTATCTGTCTGTTAGCTATCATCATTTTCTTGGCGACTTCCAGCAGATCCATAGGATGCTCTGCTATCCATTTATCATCTAACCAAGCTCTAGGTTGAGGTAATCTGTAGGTGGCTGTGATATGCTCAAGAGAAAAAGATGATAGGTTCATCCCATTTTTATCATTTATGAACCTAGTGTCAGTCTTGACGTGAGGGATCAACCAGCCAATGACTTCAGAACATGGGAACAATTCAGGACGAGTCGTTTCTTTATGGAGGTAAGACCTTCATATGTTTGCATACACTAGAGAATATTCTATGGGGGATTGAGGATTGTTTTGGTCCATGATAAACCTATATAGCTCACCCCACTGGAATTTCGGGGCAGAGCTCCCAAGGGGCACATTGGTGGTAGCTTGTGTATCAGTAAACATTGTCTCGAGTGAATTGTCCAACATGATTTATACATTTGAATCTGAGTTGATATTTTGTGCGTCTTTCTTCCTTGCAGACCTCCTATCCATGATAATCCTGTGGTAAGAAGGGTAGTACAAATAAGGCATATGTAGACATTCAGTCAAAGATGCAAAACCTCTTATAGATCAGTGAAAGAAAATATGACAGAGATGGCTTTAACTAGATAACCTTCAAACATTAGCAAAACAATTATAAAGAAATTCAGAAAATGCCACTTTCATAATATGGAATCCATTTTACCAAAAGATCAACCAATTCACAAACGCAACTACTGTTTCACAATTGGAAGTCCTGAGAAATACCAGGCACAAAGGCCAACAAGCTATACAAGCCACTGCAAGTTTATATATAACATAAATGGTACTATGGTTTCATTATTCTTGGAATGATAGTTCTAGAACCTATGTGACATCTTAGGACCATGGCTGTCTCGATTTCATGTTTAATGAGTTTATCATGACAAAGCTAATTCGTTGTCAGTGCAATACCAACAGGGAGTATATGGGTTTAGGAAGTCTACAAACCAGAAAATTGACATGGTGGCAAGGTGGCAAGAAAGCTTCTCATTTGCACTATTACTTTGTCCAATATGTAGGCGTCTTCCAAATCAAAATGACAAGACAGACTAATGGATGAAAAAGGCACCGGAGCTATTAATGACATTCACATAAATGTGTAAGTACCTATAGCGTTTTTGTACGCTTGGGTGAAACCATTGCATTCGCACAAGCGATGTCTAGCAAATATCACATGGGTGGTTTTACTAGTTCTTCTTTCACAGTAGCCGGCCTATATAAGTAAAAAGCAGAACTATTTATAAAGCTACCATTGCTAGCCCGTCGGGTCTTTCTCACATGCTTTAACGTGGTTTTGGCCGACACTGTGGGTTTTAGGTGGCCTCGGCATAAAAGGTGTCGTTGCTTGGCAGTGATTTTTCATGGGGTATGCGAGTATGTAGCATTTTAACCACAACGAGCAATTAGCTATGGGTTCAACCGTGGAACGCCAGATGTGTGGCCATTAAGATATAACCGGGAAAACCCAGAAATGAAAAGATGTGCAAGAAACTTACTTAGGATGCCGAGCACGCAGTAGTGGGAAAAATTTGAAGCGCACATGGGAGGATAGGGCCTTCCAGGCTCTTGTTTGTATACGGTGGTTCCGTGTCTTCATGGCTTCGACTTACAACTAATCATTTAGTGCGTACAAGCTTGCTTTGCACATATATATATAGTCGAAACAAAATGCATGAAAGAGGTGCAAGTCCACATGAGAACCTCGGAAAACAAAGAGAGGAGGGACCAAGCACCTGCCTATCAGCTTGGCAGTGTTCCCTGATGGCTAGCGATCATTCCGAGACAGGCAGCAGTGCAGTCAGAGTTCGATATCGAATAGTGAGCTCCATTTTCCAATGGCACTGGTCGAGTGATTTTGAAATCCCATTCTATGCATTCATTTAGGGCGAGGCATTGAGTTTACGTAAGGTGGTGAATTGGTGGATTTAATGAGTACAGGGCTCGAGGTCTTGTGCATTTAAGATGGCACATGGCCACATTCAAGACCCCACCTACTCTATGGTCGCACATGCACCAAAATAAAACTTCACATCCAAAGAGGCGATCGCAAGATTAAATTCTGCGCTACGACGATGATCATAACATTAAGTCTGGCGTCAAAGCAGTGAGTGTAAGTTTAAGACTTGCGCCAAAGCGACGATCGCATCATTGAAATCCTCGCAAGATATTTGTGCCAAAACTAGATTCAAAAGTTGTGCTCGAAAATGAGGTGTGATTAAGGAAAATATGAAGCGCGGCTATGGAAGCGGGAGTTATAGGGATAAGATTTGCACCTTTAGTGCAACTTTTAGTCACAAATTATGCGTTAACGAGAACTACGCCAATAAGCCCTAGAGAAAGACTTAATAGATTTTTTTCGTAGGCGCTCATTTGAGGATTGGTCTTGCGCCAATGTCGCTCGAGATATGGTTACCAATCGCACCAAGTAGTGTGTGCTACCGACAGCCAATTTAAATTTAAAAATGCGCGGTGGATGATAAAAGTCTAAGATTTGCAAAAAGGGTCCGCTGACTTAAGCCCAAAAAACACGCGAAGTGGAAGACTTATAGCTAAGGATTGCGCCAAAGGGAGGCAGAATTAAGGCTAAAAAGTGTGCAAAAAAAAAGATTGCGAAAACTTTGGGAAGCAAGAGTTTTGGACCAAACAAAGGAGCAACAGAGCTTTCGTGTCGGTAGATTTAGAGTTAACATCTACGCTAAGGTGGAATATTTAGCATTAGCAGTTGCGCTAAGGTGTGGCCGACTTATAGTTATCAGTTGCGCCAAACGGGATATCTATGGTTAAAACTTGCGCCAAAGGGCGACCGACTTAAGGCTAAAAAATGCGCTGAAGAGAAAAGGTGACTTTGCCTTAGAGAAAATAATCTAGAAAACCTTTGGAAAGCAAGTGTTTGAAATTTTTCCAAGTTAAAGAGAAAAAATAAGCTTGAAAGACAAGGAAAACACTTGTTACAAAACGTGCAAAAGGAGGGGCCCCAAATATCTTCAAAATGTTGGGGAAGGATGTTGCATCAACAACACACTATTTGCATGAGACACATCAGACACATGGCCACATACACTTGAGAAGGACATGTAACCTACCCTTATGTTGACTTGATGTGCATGATCCTAGTATGACGTCGTGTTTTCCTGTTATGTTACATTGACTTGCATGTTTACTTGTATGTGATGTTTATCCTTGTGGTGACTCGTGATTGACCCTTGCATGGTAACATTGATCTATGCAACCCTTAAATGTTGATGTCCAACTTGTTGATCCCTAACATGACCGCTTAGGATTG
The DNA here is from genome assembly GCA_027924585.1 of Larix kaempferi. Classification (NCBI taxonomy): domain Eukaryota; kingdom Viridiplantae; phylum Streptophyta; class Pinopsida; order Pinales; family Pinaceae; genus Larix; species Larix kaempferi. The sequence continues at coordinate 6,695,823 of BSBM01000118.1, read as the reverse complement.
TTTTCCACCCTTACATTGACCGTAAGATCCCTGCTTTGGTTCCATCCACCATAGAGCTACCTTATATGACGTTTTTGGAGTACTTTGTTGTCGCTTTTGATTGTGAGTTGGTCGTACTGCTGTGCTGCTATTGCTTTTGATTTGAGAGGGTTGGATGATCTATTTTAGTGTATTTTCTAATGTTGGGTTCTCTCCTTTCACATGTATGTTGTTCTAGTTGAGTCTCATGCAAGTAAGCTAATGCTAAGAGGTTTAATTCTGAGGATAAGGGAGGTCTTACCCAACATCTAAATTTGAGTTTATAATTGGTTCATATGTGATATATATTGCAACTATTATATATAGATTTCTACTATTATTACTGTTATTATTTTCGGTACTTTAATGGTTATTGTATCTCATTGTTTTTGGGACACGCTGGGCTTGAAGGATATTGAGGTATGGGTTCTCTTTTCCACAATAATTACAAAATTTTATTGTACTGTAGTAATACATACAACATGACAACTATGCCATATTGTTTTTCTTTATAGGTCCTCTATCTTGTAGACCCAATTGCTGAGGTTTTTATTCAAAATCTCCATATGTACAAAGACATAGGTTGCTATTCAAAATCTATCGTGTGGCACTGTTTAAGAATCCTATTAGTTGTACATAAGGCATGCGGTGCATGTATAGAAGCGATGACTATTTTGAGGTATACACCAGGGCCAACAATTTGTTGGAGGCATCACAAATATTGGAGGTTGGATCACAAGGTTATATTTATTATATCCTTCTTTATGGTGGCTTACACATGTTTTTAATCATTTTTAGTCAATTTTATGAATGCAAAGACATTAACACCATAACACATTATCTCATCTATCCTAGACTACATGAAATATCAGCTTGCAAGGCATGAAATATGTAGGTCAAGATCTTACGTTAACTTCTTAGATAGGCTCATGTAATAGATCATAAGAAATGGAAAATGCAAATGAGACCTTCAATTTTCCTTAACATTTTCCAAGGTTCCATTTTTTTTCCATAGGAGAAGCTATGTTATATAGTATCTTCTAATAACATCCAGGGGTAGCAGTCAGATGTTCTTTGAAAGAAGCTTCAATTGTTATATAGTATCTTGGGGTAGCATCCAGATGTGTTCTTTGAAATCTGAAGACATTCCCTTTTATTTTTCTGATTGAGCAGCTTCAGTCATGTTAGTTACAGAATTAAGTGAGTAATATTCCTCTATAGGAAAATTTCAATATGACTTTTATCACTATCAATGGATTCATTTCCAAGGTTCTGACTTGTAGTTCATTCTACAATAGAAATTCATTAAGAAGTTAGTTTAGTCCACCTATTTAATTCAAAGAATATATTAGTCAACTTAGAGTGTGGGTGAATCAATTTAGAATTCCCAAATATTTCCACTAAATCCATACTCAATGTACTAAGAGAAGATGCCAATAGAGTAGTACTTTAAGTTTTCTCATAAAACATAACATATTTTCAGCAAATAACTTATTGTCTGACTATATCAAAGAGTTTATTGGATTTCAAATTTTTGATAGTAACCTACCATAATACAAGCATGAGTCTTGAACTACAAGGAACACAATAATTAATGGAGGTTTTAGCATATCTTTTCAATGCTACAAGATTGGGAAAAATTATCACAAAAAACTTTGGTAATGAAAGCAAAGGTTTTAGCAAATGTGCATAACAAAAAATTTTGGGTGGCAAAAGGTTTTAACTTAGTTTTTTTTTATTAGTGCACTTATGACAATAAGTCACACCAAATCACTGCTATTTAATATGCATCGATGCATACTATATATTATCAAGCACTAGTGCTCTATATAGGGTGAAACTAGGAAACAATCCTGGAATTGGTTTGGAAACAATAGGTAGAGGCTGCAGGTCCCAATCATCCTCCATAAAGTCTGATATACTTGACAACACAGGTATGTTTCACACGTCGCAATCCCAATCAGCGATAAATGACCAAATCTACCATATCAAGCTAAAAATTGGCTCAATTTCTTAACAACTTCACAGAGGATGAGGATTGACAACCCTGTCGATGCCCCTCATGCCTTGGGATGCTCTACAAGCCACTTTAAATCACACACGTTAATAATTATACCTTTATTCAAACGCCCTACCACCATTTGGTCCAATTCCCTGAAATTCATAGCAATTATACCCCATTGATTTTATTTTTTAAAACACTCAGACATCGTCGCTATATTAATTGTATCATTTAGGGAATACATTCACAAATTCTTGGAAGTATACATAGATGATTGGATTTCGATGGTGTATAGTTTATTCAAAATCCCTTATGGCCAGGTTGAAACTAATTCTCAATAAGTGCCAACAACTACAAATTTCACTTAACTTGAAGAAGTGTATCTTCTATGTACCTTTTGTAAAATTATTGCCCCGTGTTTTTTGTAATGATGGTGTGTTGGTTAACCCCACCAAGATAGTGGTGACTATAAATCTTGAATCCTATAGCAACATCCACACCCTATGATCAATCTTGGGCCACACTAGATACTTCCACAGGTTCATAAAAACAACTCGTATGGAATGATTACTCAAGAAGACCAAACATTTCCATTGGGATACAAAATGCCAAAATTCCCTGGACCTACTAAAGGAAAATCTAGTAAGTGACCTTATACATGTTTTCCCTGATTGGAAAATTGAATTCCATGTACATATTAATGCATTTGGAATTACACTATGGAGAATCTTAGTGAAACTCGGGGAAGGAAAAGTAGACCACTCGGTTTACTTCACCAACAAAACGTTGTCTAAAGAGGAATGTGACTATACCACTACTGAGAGGGAGGGACTAGAAATGGTCTTCTGACTATAAAAATATAAAAATTACCTGATGGGGGGAATTCCAAGTTCATTAAATACCAGTCCGCTTTAAAGTATTCACTGAACAAGATGGTACTACACGAGAGGATTTGCAGATGGATTTTTTTCCAAGAGTTTGAATTTGAAGTCATCGTAAAACTTGAGAAATAAAAAGTTTGAGAAATCAAATGTCAGTACAAGACTCAATTTATTATTTTCCAAAATAAATTCCTTTCAGGATATAGGCTATACTAATTTAATTAGGAAATATAACCACTTTCCTCATCACTGGTGTAGCACCGCAAGCCTAATTAACAATTGAAAAGAAACAACTAGTGGTTCAAGCAACAAATTACCATGCACTACAATCAACCACTGCCACAGTATAACCAACCACATCTCCATTATAGTCAACCACAATCATTGTACAACCAACCGCCGCTGCAGTACGGCCAACCATAGTATTAGTAGCTGCAATATAACCAACAATTATACGGTCAACTGCGAGGAGGTTTCAGAGGAGGATTCCGCAGAGGTCGAGGTGGAGGAATTGGTCATGGAGGAGCTTTTGCAAGAGGTCAAGGGCTAGTGATATGCTATAACTGTGGTCAAGTTGGAAATTATCAAAGGGATTGTCCAAACCTGGTTCCACATTGTACTTATTACAGCACAGTGTACCACAGTGTTGAGGAATGTTCCCCGTTGATTATGAAATGGAAAACTAAAACTCCACCCCAACCTCAACCGAATCCAAATGTGAATCAGAATCAAAATCCACCTCCGAATGTAAAGAAGATCTCAACTAATTTAAGAAGTCGACATGTGAATGTCTCATTAGTGACCAGAGGGGGGGCTACGATAGGGGAAGACAGGCCACATCCTAGTATCCGACCTACACTAAGGAGACAAGTTCGATTTGATGTGGAAGCGCAAAGGGAGACATTTTTAGAAGTGCATAAGACAATGAGATGGACTAAGATGCCACCTATTGGCCAGAAAGAACATGTTTATGAGATGCCGCAAATATTCGATATGACGATACCAATAGGAAGGATCAACACCTTGAGGGCCTTCCTAGAAATATGTTTGGCACTAGCAAAAGATCAAGATTTGCTAGTAGAGATAGACATGCTATTATAGCGACAGGAGGACGGACGACAAGTTCGAACAGTAAAACGATTGCACAGGAAGAAGACAAGGAGAGAAATGAGGATGACTGCGCATATTGGGGTATTCGATATCGACTCTATCATTTTGGACTTGGTATCAAATGTAAATATCTTGACGAAACAAACATGGTAGACAATGGGGAAAACACAGATGGCATGGTCCCTTGTACAGTTTTTGCTAGAAAATCAGAGCAAGGTCACCCTCATTGGTGGATTATGTCATCTCTCGGTCGAGATAGACGGATTAAAGACTTACGCATATTTCAAAGTTAGCTCAGCATCGTCAGACTCCGATGAAGCGCTTAAGAATTGGCATAATCGATTACACGAAGTATCATTCACGAGGTGCACACGAATCACCCAGTCATTGAGATGGGTGGCAATGTAGGTATATGAACTGCCAACATATGAAGGATTTCTTAATCTGACGATATTTATCGCTGGATTTGAAGAAAAAGTAGCAGAACCACAGAGACTGCTATAATTGGAGGAAGCACTGAAGGCTATGCCAACATGGTGGTGGGTAGCACACAAGTCGACGATAACCAACTGGTCAATATGTCGACAACTTATGGAAGTTAGATTCGGCAAAACGAAAGGGTACTACGGAAGAAAATACAGTGGAAGGAGTAACCCAAGGGACCACTTGCAGGAGTGTCAAAGCGCATGGGGAGTGAGACCAAAATAGGAATGGCTCCATGTGTTCATCCATACATTGGATGAGGTATCACGAAGCTGGTGCATCGTAGCCAAACTATGACGTGGAAAGAATATGTGGGAGGAGATAACTATTAGCTTTATCCCAACTCTCAGCTTCTCGAATGAAAACCACTTCATCCATAGCGCACTATAGGAGATCTAGGAGAAGGTACTTGAAGCAGTCCCGATGGAAAAACCAATGCGATTATAGTAGATTGGGCCACTAGAAATGCTGTTGGAGTGCTACAACATGATGGGAGGACATTATGAAGAGGATGATACACAAGTTGTTTATGTACCAGAGTCAGAAAGAATCTGGGATGTCAAAGCACCATATATTCCCTTCAACAAATTCTAACATCCACTGCAAATCAAGAAGGTTGATATTGGGTCGTTGGAAGACCCCAAGTTCGCAAGTATTGGAGATTATTGGGATGATGCGATAATCGCAAAAGTTATTGATCTACTACACAAGTTTCAAGGTTTTTTCCCAACAAAATTTTTTGGAAATGAAAGGAATTTTCGAGGACCTGGGATAAATGAAGATTCCACTTAAACTTGATGCGAATCCCGTAAAGCAGCGACCCTATAGATTGAATCCCAGGTACAAGGAGCGATTGAAAGCCGATATAGACTGAATGTTGGATGCAAGAATCATAGAGCTTGTGGAGGAATCTGAATGGATCGGTCTGATGGTTGTCCAAGATAAGAATACTGGAAAAATCAAGATTTACGTTGAACGAAGGAAACTAAATGATGTGTGTGTTCACAATCCATTCCCTACACCAATCACTAATGATGTGTCGGATGTCAGGACATATATTCATTCACAAACGGATTCTTAGGATACCCCCAAATAAATATCACGAATGAGGATCGACATAATACAACGTTCGTAACAGAATGGGGTTGTTTTCAATGCATAGTAATGTTGTTTGGTCTCAAAAACACACCAGTGATCTTTTCAAGATTAATTGTTGCTGCATTGAAGGATTTCATTCATAATTTCCTCGCAGTATATATGGACGATTGGACTGTATATGTCCTGGTGAAGGACCATGTTGCGAATCTAAGGCCGATGCTGGAGAGATGTAGATAACAACAAATTTTGTTAAACTTGAAGAAATGCATCTTGTGTGCTCCATTTGGGATTCTGTTAGGGCATATTGTATGCAAGTAAGGGATGTTGGTTGACTTGGTGAAGATTTCCATCATTGTCGACTTTCCACCACCGATGACAGTGAAGCAATTAAGGGCGACATTGGAGCATACTGGGTATTACATAAAGTTTATCATGGGATATGTAGCGATCATAGTGCCAATGGAAAAATTGTTAAAAAAGCATGCTAAGTTCGAGTGGAATGATGACTGCCAAAAGATCCTTGATATACTGAAAGCAAAGATGGTATCAACACCAATATTAATCTTTCCCAATTCGACAAAAAAAATTCCATGTTCATGTGGACTCGTCATCATTCACACTAGGAGTGACATTGGCCCACCTAGGAGAAGGGGAGATCGATTATCCAATCACATGCACAAGTAGGAAGCTATCCACTGCGGAGAAAAACTATACGACGACAGAAAGGGAAGGGCTAGAAATGGTCTATGCACTACAAAAATTTCGCCACTACCTAATTGGAGGACATTTCAAGATGTTTACTCACCACCTTGCATTGAAATACTTGGTCAATAATCTTGTGTTGGGGGGGGGAATCTGTCGTTGGTTGTTGTCATTCCAAGAATTCGACTTTCTGATCATCATGAAACCAGGGTGATCGAATGCAAGACCAGACCACCTATCCCAGATTGAGTCAAGTGAAGAACCAAGAAGCATTAATCAAGGCTTACCATATGCGCAATTATTCCGAATTGGAATGGTTGATGACCATTGCGAGCAAATTATTCAGTTATTGACAACAGGATGCGCACTAGAAGGATTGAATACCAATCAGAACAAGAATCTAGTTGTGAGGGATGTCGAATTTCATCTAATCGCGGTCAACCCTACAAAATGGGGCTAGATGAAATCCTTCGCCGATACATCCTTCCACATGAAGAGGAAATAATATTAGGAGAATCTCACGATGGGATCGCAGGAGGACACTATGTAGGGCATGGCACTACTAGAAATATACTTAGAGCTAGACTATGGTGGTCGACGGTGCATGGAGATGTCGTCGATTACGGAAAGAGATGCAATGTATGCCAAAGAATAGGGAAACCATCGCAAAGGGATGAAATGTCGCTAGTACCTAAACTAACATTATAGGCTTTCAAAAAATGGGCAGTTTACTTCATAGGACCTGTCAACCCACCAGGAAAAAGAACAGGGTTGCGATATATAACCACTGTGACTGATTATTTGATGCGATGGGCTGAAGCTGCACCAGTAAAGGATTGCACAGCTGCGACATCAGCAAGATTTCTCTTTGATAATTTGGTCACTAGGTTTGGGTGCCCAAAGATACTGATGAGTGACCAAGGTACTCACTTCGTAAACAAAAATATCAGGGCAATGATGGAAGAATTCCAAATTCAATATCAAAGGAGTACCATATATCATCCTTAGGTGAATGGTGCGGTGGAAGCACTGAAAAAAGTATTGGAGCATGCGATCACAAAGGTGTGTAACATAAACCGCGATGACTGGGATTTGAAGATTCTAGTAATACTGTGGGCCTACATAACGACTTGTAAACGATTGAGAGGACAAAATCCATTCAAGGTAGTTTACGGACAAGAAGTAGTGATGCCAATGGAGTACATTGTCCCGAGTCTATGCATCGTAGCAACCACATGAATGAGTGACTATAGAGAAATTGAAGAAGGATTGGAGCAATTGGTACAACTTGATGAGGATAGGTTTATTGCACGGTTCCATCAGTAGGTTGAGAAGGATCGACATGAGTCTTGGCACAATCGCCATGTCAAAGTGAAGCACTTCCAGTGCTGACATATGGTCCTATTGTATGACAGTAAGTTTGCAAATCACCCAGCTAAGCTCCAGATGCATTGGTTGGGTCCCTATATTATCAATTTTATTACTAATGGAGGTGCAATGTAGTTACAAAGGTTAGATGAGAAACTGTTGACAAGTCTAGTGAATGGAAGTTGGTTGAAACCCTATCGCCATAGTCAAGCGCAGAATAAAGAGTAAGCGACAAGGATTGAATCTTGTTGACGTTTAGCATTCTTCAGCCAAATCCATTAATAATTACAACATTTTTAGCATCGACAGAAGGCGGCGAAGGAAACTAATATAACGCTTGATGACAAAATTTGGAAAATAGGTGAAAGATTCAATGAATGATTCGGTAATCATTTCTAAAGGATGACAAGATGAACGAGAAGCGAGCGAGTTAAGTTATAAATACCCAAACAAATGGATAGATACAATCATTAGTCGTATGCGCAATACGGGTGGGAGTCATTGAGCCTAATGCGTGACTGTAAGTTGCAGAGTGAAGAAGTCAGATTAGAGGGTTGCAATGGGGCATTCCAATTGTAGCATGAGCACACAAGGTGCTCTAAGGGAAAGGGAAACAAATATTTATGAGAAACAAGTGGTTGCATCAGTGCAGACGATGAGGAACAATAAAACTACCATTAGATTGATGGATACCAACCGAAGGATGAAGTGGGATTCCTACAGCTCGGCACGAGTTGCAGTTGATGGAGAATCGACGGGTTTTTTGACCATCGCAAGACCAACACAAGGGACACTCTGGCTCTAGTGAATGATGATCAAATTCGCGAAACCAATGTTCTAGAACCAGAGAATTTGGATGTCAGAATATTCATTCACCATGGGTTCTAGAAATATTGTTCCTCAAAATGGGAAAGAGTGCGAAGCGGCATGAGCAAAGGAACCTCTCGATCAAGTCACGACATCCTATGACGGTTTCAAGTAGCAAGTGGATGCACTAATAGTTTCCATATGAAGTGGCTCGAGGGAGAGCCACAATTTTGTGTTGGGGTCTTCTTGGCACGGCATTGGAGTGCACAAGTGCGTAACCTGAAGCAGCGAAAGGGTCACAAACAAGAGCAAAGGACTGGACACAAAGCCGAGATATGCAGAATTAATTAGTTAAATTAATTAGAAATGGGTAATTAGGACCATTCATAATGAACAAGTGCACCTATAAATAGATATAAGATTATAATCTTTATAGCATAGTCGATGGGAGAATCAAACAAGAAAAACCTTTTGTGCGATTGTAAGCTTGTTTGCATTTTTCTAGGTTGTGCAATATGAGATGATATCTTCGCATCTATTGTGTTTTTGTCTTTTGGATCGATCTATGGAGTGTTTATCTAGTTTTGGTTCTGTACTATGAGTAATGTGCATATCTATCTTCTGTTTATCGTAATATGATGTTTTCTTGAGATTGCATTAGATACTTTTGCAGATATGTTATGTACCGTAGATTACTCAAACATGCTTTGTTGATTTTTTTAATTCGCTAAGTATGAGATGATAATGCAGAAAAGGATTACTAAGATTATAATATGATGTTTTAATGCAAATGCAAATCTCTGGCTTGTGTCGATTGAGAGTAGAATATCGCATGTCTTCTCCCTACCGTGGAAACTTGGTTCCTACAGCCCCCCTTAGACATCTCAGGTGAGACCTCACTCGCTTTGCGGGTGTTGCTGGAAAGGGTAAAACCTTTATGGGCCAATGCTTACGGGTGTCTCGTTAATGTTTGTTGACATCAATGAGAAGTGAACCCCTGTCCACGGAACTGTGTCAACAAAAAGCTTTCCATATGACCAAGTTATGACCGTTTTGGCCCAACAGTGTTTCCGGTGTTGAAAGGAACACACCTTGTCTTTTGATTGAGAGTACCTCTGCATGTAGATATTTTCGATTATTGAATATCTGATTATATTATTGTAGATATGATTTTTATTAGTGATTTATGGCTAGTGGAGGGAAGGAACCCATAGAATCTAAATTGCACTAGTGAAAGATGGTTGTAGGGGATAGCCACGAGATTTGATTTTGGAGGCTATAGTTGGAAGCTTGTGCCTCTGTCCTTGATATGGTTTATGTGTGGTTATAGATGGAATCCTGTGGACATTGTTTTATGGTATTCTTACGTCAATACTTAACCATACTGTCAACACACACATAACATAACTGATAAGTAATCCTCATATGAAAAATAATTATTATGTAAGCAAAAGATAACCAAAACATCTAAATACTTGCTAATCATGTTCTCAATAGAATTATAATCCAATTGTTTCTATCAATCACTTGAGTTAATTGTATTTTCATAATCGTACTAGAGATTCTAGATACCATACCTTACTCATGTACATGTTACAAATTACATTATTATTATGTTCAATAGTATGCACCATAGGGGGATTTTATGCTTTCAATTCTTTTAAAAGGATATAGATTTAAATTTATTGGTTGAATTGCTATTTGGCCTAACCTTAATCCGTTGAGTAATACTTCACTTAACCCCTTTTTCCTGGGTTTCCTAGTGCTTCTGGCCTTAGTTTGAGGTCGGGGACATTAAAAACCACCCTACTCCTCCCCAAACCCCTAAACCCCTTTATCTCTATCTCTTGTTCTCTTCTCTTAGCCCCATACTCTTCTCTTTCTCTATTTCCTCCCTCCCCCCTAACCTTTACTAATCCTTAGTGTCATATATAATATATTTGTATTGGTTATAGTTATATTTATATATTTATATAGTTATAACTATACTATATAATTATATAATTATAGCTATACTATATAATTATATAATTATATAATATAGCTATATAGTAATATAATTATATAATATAGTTATATAGTTATATATCACGTGTGTGTTTTATAACTATATATTACACATGAGATTTATATTTCTATATAGTGCACATGTTTCGTTTTCCACCAAGTTTTTGTTAGGATATCTCATCATTCAGTATGTACCTTGCATGCACTTTGCATGCATCCGCATGCATCCCAGTCACCAGTTTGATGCCTACAGCACCTTATCCCCATCCTTCCAGCACCCAGGAGCTTCCTTCCATATAGTTTTAGCACTCCTAGTCATGAATGCGCCCACTACTCACCTACCACTTGAGAAAGGCACCCTTCTTCACCTACCACTCCAGTTCACTTCAGTTAGTTGAGTTCTTTCCTTGATTTGAGGCTACATTGACTCTTAAATGATTGTATCACTCCAATGGACCTCCAATGAGACTAGACTGCCTATTCTAACTCCAGTTAGCTCCTCATGCACCCTTCATTGATCCTCCTTCATTCAGTTACTGCCTACATGTGCCAGTTACACCTATCTCAGTTACACTCAATTAGACTCAGTTTGACACCTAGTTGACCATTACTTGTGCATTGATGACTCCACTGATCTGATGATGAGGACTCCTAGCTGGAGCCAAGCTATTCCATGCAATATATTTGAATGAAATCCTTGGTTAATTCGAATTGCTCAGACATTGTTACTGTACTGTATTGTATTCTACTATTTTGAGTTCAATAAAGCACTACTACAAGCCTTTTGCACATTTCACACCTATTTTATGAGTTTCATCTATTGTAATTGATTTACTTGTTCATTAGATCTGTTGTGCTTAATTTCACATGGTATCAAAGCCATTGCAGGGACAAGAATTCTTTTTTGCAGGTGTTCTACATGAATATTGAGTGATTTTCTCACAAAAATATTTTAGTAGCGGCATGCAAAATCTCATGTGCATTCGCTCATGTGCATGCAAGACTGAAATTTCTCTCCAATCCACTCCAAAAGCCTTGATTTTTCCACAGAATTCCTAGATATAGATCATTGGATCTTCAAGCTTGCTTGATCTCCTATGTCGGGTGTGATGCAACTCTAAAAGGGTGGATTGTTTGACCTTATTGTTCTTGTTTTATTGTGATTTGCAGGTTTTATAACTCCTCCATCAACATTCGCTATCATTGAGATGGATTCTTCTTCTTCAAAGCTACTCGCTCCCTTCAATTATTTTGAATGGGAGAATGACATGGAGGTTGTGTTGTGCTCAAAAGGGTACTACAAAGTTACCATGGGCCTCGAAGTTGAGCCGAATACACTCATTGAGAAAGCCAAGCACTTCAACAAACTAGATGAAGCATATGGTCTTCTTTGCCTCAATATTTCCAACGATCTTCACTTCCACCTCAGTTTATTGACTACTCCAAAAGCAATATGGGAGCAACTTGAAAATCTCCTTGGGAAGCAAGATGAGATGCGGTCTTTTCAATTGGAAAATGAATTGATTTCCTTGAATCCTGAGAATTTCGACACCATAAATGACTTCTTCACCAAATTCAAGCACTTGGTATTGCTATTGAAGCAAAGCGGATTTGCAAAGGAAGATAAACAATTTATTCTTTCTATTCTCTCAAAACTTGGAAAAGATTATTTGGTATTTGTCTCTACATTCAATTCCGAAAAGCTCACAAATTTGAATTGGAAAATGCCTACCTTACGTGCCTTCATTGAATCCGTGACGAAGGAGCATGATAAACTCATTCAAATGGGGACCATATGCTCCAAAGACCAAGCATTATTTGCTGGAGGATCCAAAGCTACGAATGGTAAAGGGAATCAAAAGAGAGAGAAGCCAAAGTTTGATCCGTCCAAGCAAAGAGAGAAGACAAGGCAAGCGGATGAGCCATCCGGTTCAAGAAACAAGCAAAAAGGGAAAGAGGGAAAAGAGAAATCTAAATGTTCTTATTGCAGCAAGGGATATCATCTTGAACAGTCATGCATGAAGAAGACCATAGATCATATGGCCATTTTCTTGGAGAAAAACAACATAACCCTTCCCGAAAGCGAAAGGAAGAAGGACAAAAATGATCATCCTAAAAGAGGTCATGCACTCATGGAAACTGTTTTGAATTCCTCCACTCTACTCATTGATTCTAGATATTTGAACCATGAGGATGAAAATAATGATTCTCTATCAGACTTTGATCCAAATAGCACCATCTCCATCCACATGGGAGATGCCTCTCAGATCTCTTCAAAGGGAAAAGGAACCATTCATTTAGAGCATGGCAGTTTTCACAATGTTCTCTATGTTCTTTCCTTAGCTTCAAATCTTCTTTCCGTTTATCAAATGACACACACTGGTTCAGCAAAGAATGTTTTACTCTTCCCTAACAAATTTGAAATTTCTGATATTCAAAGTGGAAGAATTATTGCGGTCGAAAAATCAAATCATGCTTCAAAAGCATATGAATTTTCACACTTTCTGTCGCATGACAAGCCCACCGCTCTTCTAACTCATGGAAATGAGGTTAGTAGACTATGGAATGAGAGGCTTGGACACCTAAATTATAAATATCTGTAGCTTCTACAGAAAACTTCCATGGTTGATGGCCTTCCGACGATCAAATCCTCGAAAGAAATATGCAAAGGTTGCATCATTGGGAAGCACCCCGAGCACAAATTTGACTGAGGCAAAGCTAGCAGAGTTTCTTGAATTTTGGGGTTCATACATTCTGATATCAGCGGTCCACTTCCACAAACATCCATGAAGGTCTGAAGGTATATTTTTACATTCATCGACGACTTCTCTAGTTTTACATGGCTTTTCTTTCTCAAAAACAAGTCAAAAGTACTAGAAAAATTCAAGTTTTTTAAGGCTTCTATTGAGACTGCCACTGAGAGGAAGATAAAAGCTCTTAGATATGATAATGGAGGTGAATATATCAAATCAGAGCTGATGCAAATTTATGCTGAAAGTGGCATTCAGATCCAGCACACAGTTCCCTACAGACCTCAGATGAATGGTGTAGCAGAAAGGAAGAACAGATCACTGAAAGAGATGGCAACCTGTATGATTGAATCAAAAGGTTTGGATGAAAACCTTTGTGACGAGGCCATGAATGTTGCTACATACATTCAAAATAGGGTTCCAAATTCATCTTTGACTGATATTACACCTTTTGAAGCTTACACAGGTCACAAACCTGATGTGTCCAATTTCAGGGTTTTTGGCTCAACCGCTTAGGCTAGAATTCCTAGTAAAAAGAGAAGATCTTTGGATCCACAAAGTGTTGAATGCATCCTATTGGGATATGCTTAAGAATAAAAAGGCTACAAACTAATGGATATCAGATCCAAAAATATATTCATTGAGCAAAGTGTCAGATTTGAAGAACCACTTCAAAATCTAAATCTAATCGAGGAAGAAACTGTTGATTTACCGCCTCCACCAGAAGAAGATTTCGAAGAAGATGATGAAATTAATGGTTCTTATATTTCTGATATTTTATCAGACTTTGATGAACATGATATATTAGGTTCAGAAGCTGATCCAGTTGTGCCCCAACACTTGCCAAAGTGGGTCCAAAATACACTCAATTTTTTTGGTCCAAACATTGGAAATCCTGCTGATCCAAGGAGGACTCGAGCAGACTTTCAAAGAGCAAGTATGGCTCTTTCTTTCTCTAATCCTTTTCTAGATGAGAAATTATTTTTGAAGGTAGTTTCAGATCCTAAATCATATTATCATGCCCACCAATATCTGAGATGGAAAACCACCATGGATGAAGAGTACAGTTCTCTTCAAAAGAATGCTACATGGGAGCTAGTTTCTCTTCCCCACCTGGGAGGAAATTAGTCCAATGTAAATGGGTCTACTGCAAAAAGGTTTCCGTTGATGGCTCAATCTACAAATACAAAGCTCGGTTGGTTGCAAAAGGTTTTCCCCAAGTCCAAGGAGTGGACTACACTAAGACCTTTGCACCGGTTGCAAAGATGGATTCGATCCATCTTGTTTTAGCGGTTGCTGCATCCAAGCACTGGAAAGTGCACCATATGGATGTGAAGAGTGCATTTCTCCATGGATATCTAAAAGAAGAAATATATATGATGCATCCAGAAGGATATATATCAGATCCAAAGTTAGTATGCATATTAAGAAAGTCATTGTATGGCTTAAAACAGGCCCCAAGAGCTTGGTATGCTAAGATGGACTCATTCCTTCTCTCGCAAAACTTCGTAAGCTGCAAATCGGATCCAAATGTGAAAATACCCACAGCACATCTAAGAGCTGATGTATACCTCACAATGAAAGAATTTAGGAATAAGATTAAGAGTGGTCAATGCAGTAAAATGAGCAATGGAATAATGATTAGTAGAACTCACATAGAAGCAAAATAACTTCACACACACTAATTCATTAATCACAAATGGACAAATAAATAATACAATGCATGAAGATTCGAAATGCCAACGTGGCAATTCGAATTAGCCTTCATGGAGTGATCAAAATATTACTAGAGTGTCATCAAAGCACAACTAGAATTCTACCTCATCATCGGTGGAGTCATCAATTCACAAGTAACTGTCAACCATTAGTCAAACTGAGTCTAACTGAGTGTGGTAGGTGTAACTGAGTGTAACTAGCACCTGGAGACACTAATTGAATGAAGGAGGCTCAGTGGAGGGCACATGAGGAGCTAACTGAAGTCAGAATGAGCAGTCTAGTCACAATGGAGGTCCATCAGAGTGGTAAGGTCAGTTAAAAGTGAGTCAAGCCTAAAATCAAGGAGATAAATCAGTTAACTGAAGACAACAAGATTGGTAGGTGAAGAAGGGCTCCTTTGTTAAGTGGATGGTGAGAGGTGGGCGCATCACTGGCTAGAAGGGCTCAATCTGAGTGGAAATAAGCTCCCAAGTGATAGAATACTAGGGATTAGGTGCTGGAGGTATCAAACTAATGACTCGGCAGCATGCGGATGCATGCAATGCATGCTGCATGTAGGAATGCATGAAATACTAAAAATGCAAAGGATGAAAATGCTGGTAGGACTAGGATGGAGTATCGGAATATCCTAACACCCCCCCTTAATCCATCTTGGATCCCGGTAACTAAGACCAAAGGTCAACCAATAAAGTGAATAATAACAGTCAATAAACTAAGGAAATGGGGAAAACCTCATGGGAAAAATACCTGTCACCTACCCAAATTTTGAGAATATTATTTTATTTGCAAAATGCTTTATGTTAAATTTTAATTACAAATTTTTGTAATTATGACCAAGTTTGCTCAAGGATGAATGTAATTACTGATTATTATTATTTAATAAATTAAAGTAGGAGACAAACACCAAAGGGAACTGTTAAATGAGTGTTCACTGACCCACTAGGAGGAATGGAAGCTGTTAGAAGGTATGGGATAGATGGCAGCATTTGCACTCCACCACTAGTTTTTGGTTATGGGACAACTACCCTTAAAAATGTGGCATTATCCCCCAAGTGGGTGGGAGTGAGCAGGCAGCTCATTAATGACCAGTTAACCACTAAAAGGACTAGAAAGCCTACATAAGGCAATTCGAATTGGGCAGGAAGCCCCTTACAATATTTTTTGCAGAAATATTCCTCAAGTGCAGCAGGTGATCACTGAGATATTCGAATAGGGATGCTATGTGAGAGTGCAACTGTAAGTCTGTTAATTATACTGAGAAGGCAAACCAGAGGTGCTGGTGCATGTCTTTTTGACTGCTGAGTCTTAAGGACTGGACAATCTACATTCTATTGCAAGTTGATGCACTAAGGATTCTACAGAATCTTCCTCCTAGTGGTTTAGTGAATAGGCTCGGGGGTCCTAAGGCAAGAAACTTGGCTATCTTCAGGAATTGTTTGGTCAGAACAGGTTCCTTGGGCTGTTTGTTTCTCCTACAATCAACCAGGTTTTACTGTTCCTACTTTGTTTACTATTAAATGTTTATGCTTAGTAGAATTATTAAACTCTGTCATGAAATAGAAATTATTTTAATCTTCTGATCTAGGTATGATTCTGAATGAAAAAGTTTGGTGAAATAATTGAATCGATAACCATCTCTATATTTTTCCCCATGTTGTTCTCTGCATCGTACTCTAGTATAGAAAAGTAAATTAAGGAAAGATGAGAGATAGGCAAAATGCCATGGATTGGATAAATGATTACAGTAGTGTTCTTGTTAAAATTATGTCCTATGTTTAAACATAGTAATCATTATAGTATAGCATCAAAAGTAATATAGAATTCATCTAATTAATACATGAAAGAAAAACACAGTATGTTTATGCATAGTTCTATATATTTCTTTTAATTCTATTTATTTCAGATAGTAAGCAAATGCAATCATTATTAAACATTTCATGTTTTTCAAAGTAACTGTATTCTCAAGAATTATAGTAGCTGCAAGAACTATTCTCTGTATAGATTGTTTACAACTAAACACTTATTATTTCATTTCTAGTTATCACGGTTTCACATATTTTGCTCTGGTTTGAACTCATACAAATACTTCCATCTACACAGTAGTATCAAACCATAAGATACTACAAACCCTAGTTCTGTTTACACATTTTTATTCTCAAGCTTTTCATGGCAAACTTAGACCTTTCTTTTATGAGCCTTATAGCTATAGATTTATCCAAACCCTAACTATCATTCAAGACTACTACAAGACAATATTCATCAATTAACAGAAAGCATGATTTTGTACAATGTCTTTCGATAGCTCATAACCCTAGTAAGAACACATGAACAACATCGAAAAGATTTAATACACATGTTAAGTCTCGGTACAAAACTCAGTACAAACGAGATAGCAAACAAAATATACAGGAAGGTTCGTAGTCGTGAATCAAAATCAAACATTGTGGAATAACCATTTTCAAAACTATATAGCAGTTAAACTATCTCATTAGTTTTCCAAACATGAATAGTAATAACGAGAACGAAGTACAGGAATACAATTTTACATAGAGTTATCAACTTTTATTAATTTTAAAAACAAGTTTTTTTATTTTAAAAACGAGCCATTGTCTTTAGAAAAGGGGAACCCTCGACTCTCTTTTCATATTCAAAAAGTATAACAGAGTTTACATTACGGACCTGCCAAGGTTCCAACATTTCATAGAATTTTAAACCCTTGTTAACCAAAATGTTTAAACGAGGACAAGATCCATAAAACTACACAAGGTTTTACACTTTATTTCTATAACAACACAAAAACGATTGTGAAGTTCTTATCAATGAAATTGCAAGCATCAAATATCCAAATAACAACTTAAACAAATGAAGGTTACTCCCTGTACAGTGTGTATCAAACTAAGACCCTAGAACTCAACACTCAACCATCACCGAAAACAAAGCCGAATAGTTCCAACTCTCAGAATACGACAGTCACCAGCAAAACCATGCAAAAAGGGAACCCACGAGGTTTTCAAGAACCACCGGAGCTTACCAGGAAGCAGTAGCAGCTTTCCATTCTCAAATCCTTTGCATAGAAACCATCTTTTGAAGTGGTACCTGCAAAGTTTACATCCGGAGAGGTTAAAAACTAGAATATACAAGAATACAAACAAGCAACACAACATTATTCATTATCATGAACAATTACCTTTTTAATCAAAGTTCGGAAAAATGGTACACCACACCAACAAAAGAACGACGAGGCCTGGTGAAAATAACAGTAACCATGAATTCAAAACTCAAAAGACAATTTTCACATCGATAATCCGAACCCCATGTTGAAATCACTCTCAACAATTGACAGAAGAAATAGACACATCTAGTAGAATTGTATCATGGCTCTATTGCACAAATGCATAAGCCTGAAACTTGTAAACTTTATCACTCAGGTTGCGGGTTCAAGACCAAGGAAGGAGTCCTCGTCTCTGAGAAACCAACAACCCTACATTGCAGCATTTTGTCGGCCCTGCTAACCTCCCACTAAGCGTAACAATGAAGACAATGAAACCAAATGTCATGACTTCCCAACGTGTGTTTAGGGTTTCATCCACCACCCTAGATCCTACAGACATCAACGGTGGATAGTTTCCATTCCAGGCACGTTGATTTTCGACCCAAGATTTGCAATAAATTCTGCATTGATTATTCATCTACCATTTGGCCAAGTAAGCAGATCAAGAGCCAGTGAATGGAACAACTTAGCTCGTTGTAATACTCATTTCAAACACAGACCACGTGATTACCTTACAACTGGGCTTCCACATCATTTAACCATGGAACACGTTAATGCTAGGCCTGTCAATGTAGCTTGGGAAGCATGCCAAGTTAATACCTATCAACATCGAAATGATTGCAATATTATAGTCGTGGATCGAATTTCATATCAGTCTCTATAGTCTTTTGTTATGTGTCGTAATATGGTATTATATGCTAAGGTATGGTGTGAATGTATAATCACCTTATAATGTTAACGATTCAATTACTAAGGCTCGGGTATATATATATATGGAATAGAACTAGCCATATATATATATTGTTAATCAATTAATAATGGATACCATAGATATGGTTAGGTCTCTAACTATGCCAGAAGTAGCATTAGATACTTTATACATTATAGATTTCACACCATAGCTATAACTTTCCAATTCATAATAATAATGTGAGCCTATAGGTATAGTTAAGTAATACACATTTAATATGCTAGCCACATAGTGCAAAGTTTAATTGTTAAACATGATACCTAAGGCATAGTTTAAATGATGACGTTATACATTACAATGCAGAGTTCATAACACTAGTCACTAGACCGTTCATATACATTAACTATGTAATGATAATCAAATAATGAATTCAGGACTTAGAATAGTCTAAGTTATGTTGAACCAAGACGTAATAATAGTTCCATAGTATAAATACTATCTTCTACAAGCCTTCTAATAGCTTCATCAATTTATATTGTTATCACTGTTTTTATAATAATGACAATAGTCGCAATATAATAATTGCAGCATTATAATAAATACTTGAACGACGTAAAATCATAACACTGAAGAGTTTTGAAAGTTAGTATACAAACTAGTTTAGAACCAAGTATCCATACCTCCAGTAACTTGTTTCGCAAGGAAGTACTTAGCATTCTAATTTTTACATTGACGATGAATTGAAAGACACATGTACTCTTAACACATGTCATAGAATTTATTACCTATGGTTTGCACATGGAAACATGATTCAAATGCCTTAGATAAATGTAGCTAAGTAAACTCCAGGGTACCTCGTAGTACCCCTTCGTTAACATACAAACAAACTATCAACACATCATTAAGAACATCACAAAAGTACAAACTATGTACAGCATGTAATCATATTCAGAACTTAAGCAAATCTATAAACTGTATTCTTATGCATAATCATAAAAATGTCTTTCGTTAAGGAGATTAACATCCGCTTAAATATAAAATGGCGAATACAATTATATCATATTTATTTGAGAAGTATGACGTGTCATCGTTACTAATTATCTTAGTTAAGAAATTTAATTAATTTCTATGTTC
Organism: Larix kaempferi; assembly: GCA_027924585.1. NCBI lineage: Eukaryota > Viridiplantae > Streptophyta > Pinopsida > Pinales > Pinaceae > Larix > Larix kaempferi. The sequence goes on along the minus strand of BSBM01000118.1, from coordinate 6,675,785 downwards.
TGCATTAACGACTTCGATAATTATGGCTATTATAAAAAATTAAAAAAAAATTGTATATTTTGGGATGTTACATGTGGTATGAGAGCTCATGTTCGAACTCTAGGCCTGAAAAAGGTCCAAGAACACGTAGCAGAAAATTTATTTATAGCATAAATCTTACTAATTCAAAAATTTAAACTATTTGTGTTACATAGAAATTATTTTAAGTTACAAGTATGGAATGATCAGCTAAACATTTAGAAGACAGATTTTGACCCAACAGTCATAGCATGAGACAACATTTCGAAGGAGAAGAATTCCATGGCAAATTAATTGACAATTCATCAGGATTGTTACAAGCATTTCAAGAATTAAAAGCAGAAATCAGATCTGCAAAACAAGACAATGAGAGGATTCTGAAAGCACAAGAAGAACTTAATCAAGTACTATTTGAACAATGCCCAACTGATGGACAGAATAGAGAAATTGAAAATACCTCCAAGATTGAAGATTTACCTCATCCAAACAGAAGTAAAAAGATTAAAACTGATGATGCAAACAACATTTCAACATCATCAAAAGATACCCATGAAAAACGGAAAAAGAAAAGAAATTATTCAAGTGACAGCAGCGAAGGGGACTGCAAACCCAAAAGAAAAAGTCACAAAGAGTATGAGAAAATTTCTGGGGAGTTCAGGAAAATCAAACCCCCAACCTTCAATGGTGAAACTGAAAAAGGAGAGATGACAGAAGATTGGTTGTCCCGCATGAAAAAGTATTTCCAAATATATGATTATTCTGAATCATTGAAGGCAAAGATGGAAATCTACAACTTGATCGGCAAGGTGGATATTTGGTGGCAGGACATCAAAAGAGTGAAGGGCATCAAGGATAAGGATGTGATTTGGAGTACTTTCAAATGATACTTCAAAAAGAAGTTCTTATCGGAACAATACTATGAAGAAAAACCAAAGGATTTCTATGACTTAAATCTGGGAAGTATAAACATGAAGGAGATGAACAGTAAATTTATGAATTTACTAAGATATGTGCCATACCTCACGAAAGAAAAACCAAAGATCCAAAGATAACTGAGTTGTATACCTTTCAACATCAAGGATAGAATCGAGTATGACAATCCAAAGACCTTAGAAGAGGCCATGAGGAAAGCAACTTTCTGTTATGACACTAATCAAAAAAGAGAAGGAATATCAAAATGGAAAAGTCATAAACCCACCAATTTTGAGCTGAAAAGGAAAAATTTCAAGTTTAGTGGGAATTCTGGTTTCCAAAAGAAAAATTTTGAGAATCAGAATTTTCAAGGAAACAACCCCAAAAACAGTTAGCAGTAGAATTTTACAGCTCCTAGAAACACTCCCAATACTACCAGAACTAATGATCAAAAAGCACCTATCAAATGTTTTGAGTGTCAAGGTCCTCATTATGCATCAGAATGCCCCAAGAGGAAGCGGACAGCTAACAACATTCATTCCATACAGACTGAATCTACTGTTGGAGACTTGGCGAGGGAGATGCCCATAATTAATGCAGCACTCGACAACAGACAAGCAGATAATCAAATCTCTATTGTGGAGATTGAAGGTATGCTACAAAATCATCCTGTTACTATTTTGATTGATCCAGCTGCTAGCTTAAGTTATATATCACCAGATATTATAGAAAGTTTTAAATTGAAAACAGAAAAGTTTAGTAAATATTGGTTAGTTAAACTAGCAATAGGAATAAAGAGGAAAGTATCAAATTTGATTGAAAGTTGTGCTTTATCCACGAATCAGTTAAAGACACAAACCAAGTTGAATGTTTTACCTTTAGGATCCTATGATATTATAATTGGAATGGACTGGTTAGAATCCCATCATGTCATTATGAACTGTTATGAGAAAATTTTTACATGTTTAAATAAGGAAGGAGAAACTGTAGAAGTAAAAGGTATTCCAAGAAAGACATCGCTTAGACATATTTCAGCCATGCAAGTGAAAAGGGAAGTTAGAAAAGGATGTCAATTGTTTGCAGTAAATGTAGTAAATGATGAGTTTATTGGTAAAGAGGACAAACCGAAACTAGAAGACATACTTGTCCTAAAAGATTTCAAGGATGTTTTTCCTGAGGAGATTCTAGGAATACCTACTAAGAGAGATTTACACTTTACCATTGAGTTAATACCAGGAGTAGTACTAAATTCTAAAGCTCCATATAGGATGAATATATTGGAATTAAATGAGTTGAAATCACAGTTGAAGTAACTGATTGATAAAAACTATATAAGACCCAGCGTGTCTCCTTGGGGAGCACCTGTTATATTTGTTAAGAAGAAAGACGGTACCCTAAGACTGTGCATAGATTATCGCCAGCTAAATAAGATGACAATCAAGAATCGATATCCATTGCCCTACATAGATGATCTATTTGATCAGCTGCATGGAGAAATGATATTTTCAAAGATTGATTTGAGGTCAGGATATCATCAAGTGTGGGTGAAGGATGAGTATATTTTCAAAACAGCCTTTAGAACTCGATATGGACATTATGAGTTCGTAGTCATGCCATCTAGCTTGACTAATGCCCCGGCTGTATTTATGTGTTTGATGAACAATATTCTACACAAATATTTGGATAAGTTTGCTATTATGTTCATAGACGACATTTTAGTGTATTCTAAAAGCAAAGAAGAGCATGACGAACATCTACGGATTATCCTACAAGTTTTGAGATATCATCAACTATACGCTAAGTTTAGTAAGTGTGATTTTCACAAGGACAAAATTCAATATTTAGCACACATAATTTCTAAGGAAGGAATCTCGGTTGACCCATATAAGATCAAAGCCATTAATGATTGACCGGTTCCTAAGGATATGTCGGATGTAAGATCATTTATGGGTATTACAGAAAATTTATAGAGGGCTTTTAAAAGATTGCAAACCCCATAACCTCCTTGCAGAAGAAAGGGAAGAAATTTGTGTGGGATCAGAAATGTTTAGATAGTTTTAAGAAGTTAAAGAAGTTACTAACTACAGTGCCTATTCTGGGGATAGCAGATCCTAATAAGGATTTTATAGTTTGCATAGATGCATGTAATGACAGACTCGGTGGATTCCTAACACAAGAGGGACATGCTGTTGCATACGAATCTAGAAAGCTGAAAATACATGAGAAGAACTACTCTACTTATGATTTAGAGTTATTAGCAATAATTCACTATTTAAAAATGTGGCGTCATCACCTTATTGGCGGAAAATTTACCTTGTTGACAGATAACATGGGTTTGAAATATTTATTAGATCAGACAAATCTGAATGCTAGACAAGCTAGATGGTTAACTTTTCTAAGTGAATACGATTTCAAAATTCAGCATATTAAAGGGAAAGAGAACAAGGTTGTTGATGCATTAAGTCATAAATAAAAACTGAATTTTATTTTAGCCATCAGTACTCACTCAATAGATTTAGAGCATCATATTCTTGAAGGTAGTGAAACAAATGAAGAATACAGAAAATTACAAGAAAATATAGCAAATAACAGTTCTGAAAATTCTATAGTAGATTATAGTTTAAAGGAAAACAGACTGTTATTATACAAAAACAGATTGTATGTACCCAACATACCAGAAGTAAAAATTCTGATTTTAAATGAGATGCATAAAAGCCATTACTCTGGTCATCCACGTTATCAGAAAACCATCACTATGCTACGGAAAGAGTACTATTGGCCCAGAATGAAAGATGAAGTAGCAGAGTACATAGTTAAGTGTTTGGACTATCAAAAAGTGATGGTTGAACACCAACATCCGGCTAGATTGTTGTAGGCATTTCCTATACCTAGCTGGAAAGGGAAGTAATAAGCATAGACTTCATTACCGGACTACCCAAAAATTAAAAAAAAATTAAAAAAAATGACTCTCTCATGGTGGTAGTGGATAAACTTAGCAAGGCAGCACACTTTATACCTATGAAAACTACTCATAAGGCTCCAGACATTGCAGAAATATTTATGAACCAGATTTTTCGATTACATGGTATACCAAAAGTGATAATTTCAGATCGTGACTCTAAGTTTACTAGAAACTTTTGGAGGTCTTTATTTAAAGGGTTGAATACAACCTTAAACTTCAGCCCAACATTTCATCCACAAACGGATGGACAAATAGAAAGAGTGAATAAGGTATTGGAAGACTTGTTGAGAATGTATGTTAAAGATCATCCTGGTAAGTGGGAAGACTACTTGCATTCAGCAAAATTTGCATATAATAACCATTATCATGCATCAACTAGACTTAGCCCTTTTGAAATTCTTTATGGTAGAAAATGTGATACACCTGTTTCTTGCAATGACCCAGTAAATAGAGTTGTTTTAGGACTTGAATTGTTGCAGGAGTTAGATCTAATTGTGAAACAGGTACAAAGAAATCTAAAAGCTACCCAAGATAGGCAAAAGAGTCAAGCAAATCTTAAAAGGACTCATAAAGAGTTCCAGGTTGGTGAACATGTTTTCCTCAAGGTAAGACCGAAAAAGAGTTCATTGAAATTGGGAAGCTGTGCCAAGTTGGCACCCAGGTATTGTAGTCCTTTCGAAATATTGTCAAGGGTTGGACCAATGGAATACTAACTGGCTTTGCCACCAAATTTAAATATACATAATGTTTTTCATATATCATTTTTAAAGAAGTATGTACATGATGCTATTCATGTTGTAAATTGGAATGATGTACAGTTGGGACAAGACGGCAATTTTCAGGTGGAATCGGACTGTATCCTTGAAAGGAGGGAAACTCTACTTTGGAATCGCACCACTGGGCAGGTAAAGGTGCAATGGAAGCACCTTAGCCTAGAAGAGGCAAATTGGGAGTTGGAGAGTAGTATGCAAGATACATACCCAACTATGTTTCGGGAACACTCAGAGAGTGATTAACCAACATCAAGGACGATGTTCAAACTTAAGGGGGGTGTATGTCACCTACCCAAATTCTGAGAATATTATTTTATTTGCAAAATACTTTATGTCAAATTGTAATTACAAAGTTTTGTAATTATGACCAAGTTTGGTCAAGGATGAATGCAATTACTAATTATTATTATTTAATAAATTAAATTAGGAGAAAAACACCCAAGGGAACTGTTAAATGAGTGTTCACTAACCCACTAGGAGGAATGGAAGATGTTAGAAGGTATGGGACAGATGGCAGCAGTTGCACTCCACCACTAGCTGTTGGTTATGGGACAACTACCCCTAAAAATGTGGCATTATCCCCTAGGTGGGTGGTAGTGAGCAGGCAACTCATTAATGACAAGTTAACCACTAAAAGGCCTAGGAAGCCTGTTGATGTATATGTAACTTCAGAATGTATTTCACATATATGTATATTGTATTCCTATAGCGATGTTATTATTCCTCTATACGGAAGTGTCGTCATTTATATTGTAAGTGTTATAACTTATACTTGATGGGTTATTAGAACACCTTGTTTGGGGTCGGCCCTGTATAAGTCATGTGGGTCAAAGGGTTATTAGACCACCCTATTGGTGGTCGGCCCACTCAGCATTATGTTATGTGGTTAAGTTCGAGCCTACATGAGTTAGGTAAAAAAAGGCAAGTCAAGTCAAGTATAAATAGAGTGCGGGAGGCACTCTATTTGCTCACTCACTTCTCACACATGCACTCAAGGAGGAGTGGCGCACTTATGGAGGAGGAAGATCTGCTACTAGGTTATGGCTATCTCTCTTGGTTGGTCATATCATTTCTCTATCTATCTCTGAGGAAGTTATTGGGGTTTTTCACCTTTATGGTTTTCCCCAAGTAAATCTTTGTGTCTCTTGTGTGCTTGCATTATTGTCTCCATGATTGATATGCTGTAGATATGCTGTACATGTTGTTCTCTCAGTTAAGATCCTAGATCAAATTGAAGTAAATTCTGAAAATTTAACATGGGATCAGAGCTAGCCTGAAAGAAGGCATGATATGGCATGTATGACACTTGTTGCACTTACGATGCTAGCGCTTGATATAGCAAAAACCAGTCATCGTAGCACTTTTGCTATAAATCCGTTTTGGAAAAGTTTTCGGATCTGAAATTGTTACAGGACGAAGATTAAATCTCCAGGTACCTTGTATCCAAAGGAAAACCTCTAATTCATTGTACTTTGTGATTTATGATCTGTACAATATAGGCTTTTTGCCTCTTCCAGATCTGAGTCAAAATCAGGTGACCTTGGGAAAAATGTCATATCTTGGGCTAGGAAGCTCCAAATGAAATTTCGTAAAAAGTGACAGGTATTAAACAGTCTGTACTATCTCATAAAACGTTTTCAGAGGCCGAAGTTGAACCAATGACATGTGGCACTCCGTACAAGTTTGCTCTCCTGTATTATCCCATAAATAGGTCATGTTGCGACACTTGGCATAACTCTCTCTCAGAGAGTCCAATTGAGGTCAGACCTGTCAGGATGGAAAGATAATAGGATGAGCTATCTCAATAAAGTTTTTCAGAGGCCTAAGTTGAAACAGTGACACGTGGCACACCGTACAAGTTTGCTCTTCTGTTTTATCCCAAAACAGGTCACGTTGTGACATTTGACATAACTCTCTCTCAGAGAATCCAATTGAGGTCAGACCTATCAGGATGGAAAGATAACAGGTCAGGCTATCTCAGGAAACTTTTTCAGACCCTGTGGATTGAAAAGTTTGGAGTTACACCAGATACAATCAGGTACATATTTCTATCAAAACAGAATTATTTTTGAGTACCTTCATTCATGGCTTTCGGAATTTAGGGCTTCGTAGAAAGTTGGAATTTTTGTAATCCGAGACCACGGCTGGATGCTAATCATCAAAATAGAAATTTAGAGACCAAGATCAGAATTTTTGGTTGGACAGAAGGCCGGGCTTGATTAGACCCTAGTTCAGGACTTTGATCAGAAAAGTGGAAAATTAGGGCTTCTGTAAAAATGGGAATTTTTGAAATCTGTGACCACGGCTGGAAGCTCCTCAGAAAGATAGAACCTTAGAGCTTTGGATCAAACCTTTTGATGGGGCAAAAGAGTGGGCTTCATCAAACCCCAGTTTAGGGTCACGTCCAGTGAATTCAGAAGTTTCAAAGGCAAAATTGAGGAGTGAAACTTTGCAGTTTTCAAATTCTGAATATACCAATTTGATCAGCTCATCAAGGCGCATATTTCTATCCTTTCGGGAGTTTGAAATTCAAAGTTTGAATTTTTGGGGTTTCTCTGACAAACCCATATCCAGCTCCAGGTCCATTTCTTGCAAATCAAGTGGATTGGGTTAATCCTAGAAGAAGATGGATTGATCATCTGCATGAGTGAAGAAGTTCCTGTTTCAGAGGGAGATGAGGCTAAGGCCTTACATAAGAAGATTACAAGCGATCTCGACAGGTATGACTCATCGAGGTATGTTTCGATATTTGTCCATGATTAAGTTTATGGTATGTTTGTCTTCATGTTATTACGGTCAGTACAATCTTGATTTTAGACTTGTCATATCACCTTAATAAAACTATGAATGCACAATAGAAAATATTCATTGATTAGGGTGTCGACACTTATGATTGTACTAATGCATTATGGTGTTGTATGAGGTTTATGTTGTCTACTAACATGAAAGGTACACCAAGAAAGACAAATCATGTTCTGGTCCAAGAACATATGGTCATGATAACATGAGGACAAAGATTCATCCATTGTCATGGATCTCATAGAAGATCCATTTACGAGGTATGTATAACTTGGTTTTGTAATGGTTAACATATGAGACATGCAGGTTACTAGCACAAGTCACTGAAGAGAACCAAAAGACATTATGCGGGTATGTTAGACATAAACTAGCTAGCATGCTAATCGAGGTATGTTTTCCTATATCAAGCTAGAATCCTACCTTGGTTTAGGATCTTATACTGTTGTGTTGTTGATAATGATTATTCATGAAGTCATAAGTTTGAATAATCATGGTTGTATGCATATTATGTTTCTTACCATAATTGATGATATGACTAACCAGAAGAATCATGAAGGTATAGGTTTGAATAATCACAGGTTTTATGCATATTATATCTCTTATCTTAATTGATGATTCAACTAACCCGAAGAGTCATAGGTTTGAGTAATTATAGGTTTAGACATGTTATGCTTCTTATGATTTGACTAACCATAAAAATCCTACATAAATACTAATGCTTATTATTTCTGTTTGAAATGATCATGAGTATACATGCTTGAGATTATTGTGTTTTAATAGTATACTAATGAATGTATGATTTTATATGAAATCACAAGGATAACACAATCATGATACTAATAAGCATGCATAGGGACCAAGGATGAAAATGAGTTCAAGAATAGGTAATTCAAGAAGCAAAGATCAAGAAGGAGCACACTCCAGTTGTTCCTACAAGAAAGAAAAGGAGCACACTTTAGTAGTTTCTGCAAGGATGCAGATATTCAGAGGGAGTTGACCATCTTTCTACATTCCACAATAGAAAGGTGTAGAAGAAGCTACTTCAGATTAGGACTCCAGCATCTCCTGCAAGGAAGCAAAGACTCAGAGGGAGTCCACCCAACGAACAAACAAAGATAAGTATTTTAATTATCATTTCTTGCATATGTGTTTGTTTTAAATAAAATTGTTCAATGATGTATATGCTCATGTTCCTAGACTTAGGATATGTATTGTGCATATTAGAATAGTTGCATTGATGAACAGTATACTACTAATATACATGGGTAAGTGGCCTATGGCACTGTACAACATTCCATTGCTACTTATCTATAATGAAACCTCTTTGCTGACATTTTGGGAGTTGTGCACACTCTTAACAATGTTCTGGTAGAGATTGGAAGGCATCTAGAAAGTTACGGGATATGGATAAATGTTGTATTGAAGCATTGGCTAAGATAATTGCATGACTGTATGGCATATTTCTTTATGTGTAAGAATTTGTTCTGAAAACTATGAGATGTTTTCTAAACATGCAATTTAACTTGTTGTGTAGGAAAGATCGTATGCCATCTCCTACAAAACAAGAACTACAACATTTGTTCCAGCAACAAAGATATCTATTGAAGATATTGAAGTTCCCAGGATCTGGGATGAAGAAATGAAATGCCATGATCCGTCGATCATGAAGAATGATGTTTGGGATGTAATCCCAAGACATTAAGGGAAGTTTGCTATGACTTCCAAATGGAACTATCAGATCAAGCATGTTGCAGATGGCAGCATTGAGAAATATAAAAGTGATGAAATAGAAGATACACCAGATGGATTCAAGACAGCTTCCTTGAATGGTGTAGTTGAAGAAGAAGTGTATGTAGAGCAGCCACTTGGTTCTGAGACACATGATAGGAAATCATATATGTGCAGAACTTGGTATGGTGAAGATAGATTGATAGCCGACACGCAGCGGAAGCTTACTACCGAGTTCGAGATGAAGAACTTGGGGATGATGCACTATTTGTTTTTGGCATGGAGGTGTGGCAGAGTGCAGATAGAATCTTCCTTGAACAAGGGAAGTATGCAGTAGAGATCCCAAAGAGGTTCGGGATGATGGATTGCAAGGCCATGGCCACACCTATGGCATCAAATCTGAAGCTTCTATGTGATGCTTCATCTGAGCCGATTGATGTCTCTATGTATCGCCAGATGATTGGGTCCTTAATGTACCTGACGAACACGAGACCAGACATTTGCTTTGTTGTGAACACATTGAGCCAGTTCCTGACGGATCCGAGGAGTGTTCACCTGGTTGCTGTAAAGCATATTCTGAGGTACCTGAAGGGTACAATGGATTATGGGCTCAAGTATGAAGCAAATCAAAAGTTTAACCTACAGGGTTATGTTGATTCAGATTGGGCTGGCAGTGCTGCAGATAGGAAGAGCACATCTGGGTGCTGCTTCAGTATGGGATCATGTGTGATCTCTTGGTTTAGCAGGAAGCAGTCCTGCGTAGCACTGAGTACAGCTGAGGCAAAGTATGTTGCAGCCTGCTCAGCTAGTTGTGAGGCAGTATGGCTACGGAAGCTACTGTCTGAGTTATTTGATCTCCCGTTGGAGGCTACTGGTATCTTTTGTGATAACCAGAGTTGTGTGAAGCTATCCGAGAACCCAGTGTTTCATGACAGGTCGAAACACATAGAGATCAAATATCACTATATCAGGGATATGGTGCAGAGAGGAGCTATGAAGCTTCTGTATGTTGCGACGGACGAGCAAATTGCAGATGTACTGACGAAGCCACTAGCCAGAGTGAAGTTCGAGTACTTCAGAGAGAGGCTTGGCGTTCTTCAGATCGAGGACACTTCGAGGAAGAAGTGATGGACACATTTGCTGAATCCATTCCAAGCATGTTGGAAGGAGGATCCTTCACATGGCTGTGGATGTAAGCGCTGGATGATGAGCATCAGGTTGATGTTCTGGATTCTGCTGGATATGATCAGTTGGATCATTTATGTATGTATGCATCATGTTGGATGCTGGATATGATCAGTTGGATCATTTATGTATGTATGCATCATGTTGGATGCTTGGACCATGTATCTGTATATGTATCAGGTGGATACATTGTATGATCAGATGGATCATTTATGGTGATATGTATCATGTATTTGTATTTGTATCAGGTGGATACATTGTATGATCAGGAGGATCATGGATGATGATATGTATCAGGTAGATACTTGGTATGCATCAGGTAGATGCATTGATGATCAGGTAGATCATGCAGCAGGATGTTGCAGTGATGATCAGGATGATCATGGATGATGAGCTTCAGGATGTTGCTCCAGATGACATGCAGCAGGATGTTGCAGTGATGATCAGGATGATCATGGATGATGAGCTTCAGGATGTTGCTCCAGATGACATGTAGCAGGATGTTGCAGTGATGATCAGGATGATCATGGATGATGAGCTTCAGGATGTTGCTCCAGATGACATGCAGCAGGATGTTGCAGTGATGATGATCAGGATGATCATGAGTACATCAGGATGATGTATATTGAGTATCAGGTTGATACTTTGTGGCCGTGGATCAGGTTGTGCAGATGAGCATGTCTGGGAGATCCTATAGGTCGGAGTTGTGTACCCGTAACAGCCTGGGATGCTCTTTCGAGACATTGCTCTGGGAGGACATGTAATTTGTGCCCTGGGAGATCTCAGGTCGGAGTTGTGTACTCGTAACATCCTGAGATGCTCTTGCGAGGTTTTGTCCTATGGCATGTAATTTGGGCCCTGGGAGATTTCAGGTCGGAGTTGTGTACCCGTAACATCCTGAGATGCTCTTGCGAGGTTTTGCCATGACCACATGTAATTTTTTCCCTGGGAGATTTCAGGTCGGAGTTGTGTACCCGTAACATCCTGAGATGCTCTTGCTAGGTTTTGTGGTGGACCACATGTAATTTGTGCCATGGGAGATTTCAGGTCGGAGTTGTGTACCCGTAACATCTTGAGATGCTCTTTCGAGGTTTTGTGGTGGGGTCACATGTAATAGCCCCCTGGGAGATCCTACAGGTCGGAGTTGTGTACCCGTAACATCCTGGGATGCTCTTTCAAGGTTTTTTGACGCACGTAATAAGTCTTGAGGATTCCACTGTATGGCCAGTGATGACGAAGACCTGCAGGTGGTGGGCCTACATCCAGTATGAAAAAGGACTAGCTCTGTAGAACTTCCTATGACGAGCAGATTCAGAGATTGATTGAGATAGCAATAGCAGTGACGATGATGATGACTCGATGATGATTATCCAATGACGATGATCCAGAGAAGATGACTTGTGCTAGAAGAACTGTGCTAAGAAATACCTTCCTAGTTAAGAGGGAGTGTTGATGTATATGTAACTTCAGAATGTATTTCACATATATGTATATTGTATTCCTATAGAGATGTTATTATTCCTCTATACGGAAGTGTCGGCATTTATATTGTAAGTGTTATAACTTATACTTGATGGGTTATTAGACCACCTTGTTTGGGGTCGGCCCTGTATAAGTCATGTGGGTCAAAGGGTTATTAGACCATCCTATTGGGGGTCGGCCCACTCAGCATTATGTTATGTGGTTAAGTTCGAGCCTACATGAGTTAGGTAAAAAAAGGCAAGTCAAGTCAAGTATAAATAGAGTGCGGGAGGAACTCTATTTTCTCACTCACTTCTCACACATGCACTCAAGGAGGAGTGGCACACTTATGGAGGAGGAGGATCTACTACTAGGTTATGGCTATCTCTCTTGGTTGGTTGTATCATTGCTCTATCTATATCTGAGGAAGTTATTGGGGTTTTTCACCTTTATGGTTTTCCCCAAGTAAATCTTTGTGTCTCTTGTGTGCTTGCATTATTGTCTCCATGATTGATATGCTGTAGATATGCTGTACATGTTGTTCTCTCAGTTAAGATCCTAGATCAGATTGAAGTAAATTCTGAAAATTTAACACAGCCTACATAAGGCAACTCGAATTGGGCAGGCAGCCCCTTACAATATTTTCTGTAGAAATATTCCTCAAGCGCATCAGGTGGTCACTAAGAGATTCGAATAGGGAGGCTATGTGAGAGTGCAACTGTAAGTCTGTTAATTATACTGAGAAGGAAAACCAAAGGTGCTGGTGTAGGTCTTTTTGACTGTTGAGTCTTAAGGACTAGACAATCTACATTCTATTGCAAGTAGATGTACTAAGGCTTCTACAGAATCTTCCTCCTAGTGGTTTAGTGAACAGGCTCGGGGGTCCTAAGGCAAGTAACTTGGTTGTCTTCAGGAATTGGTTGGGTGGAACAGGTTCCTTGGGCTGTTTGTTTCTCCTACAGTCAACCAGGTTTTACTGTTCCTACTTTGTTTACTGTTAAATGTTTCTGCTTAGTAGAATTATTAAACTCTGTCATGAAAAAGAAATGATTTTAATCTTCTGATGTAAGTATGATTCTGAATGAAAAATTTTGGTGAAATAATTGAATCGATAACCATCTCTATATTTTTCCCCATGTTGTTCTCTACATCGTACTCCAGTATAGAGAAGTAAATTAAGGAAAGATGAGAGATAGGAAGAATGCTATTGATTGGATAAATGATTACAGTAGTGTTCTTGTTAAAATTTTGTCCTATGTTTAAACACAGTAATCATTACAGTATAGCATCAACAGTAATATAGAATTCATCTAATTAATACATGAAAGAAAAACACAGTATGTTTCTGCACAGTTCTATATATTTCTTTTAACTCTATTTATTTTAGATAGTAAGCAAATGCAATCACTATTAAACATTTCATGTTCTTCAAAGTAATTGTATTTTCAATAATTATAGCAGCTGCAAGAACTATTCTCTGTATAGATTGTTTACAACTAAACACTTATTATTTCATTTCTAGTTATCACTGTTTCACATGTTTTGCTCTGGTTCGAACTCATACAAATACTTCCATCTACACAGTAGTATCAAACCCTAAGATACTACAAACCCTAGTTATGTTTACACAGTTTTATTCCCAAGCTTTTCATGGAAAACTTTAGACCTTTCTTTTCTGAGCCTTATAGCTATAGATTTATCCAAACCCTAACTATCATTTGAGACTACTACAAGACAGTATTCATCAATTAACAGAAAGCACGATTCTGTACTAATGTCTTTTGATAGCTCATAACCCTAGTAAGAACACATGCACAACATCGAAAACATTTAATACACAGGTTACGTTTCGGTACAAAAATTAGTACAAACCAGATAGCAAACAAAAGCTACAGGAAGGTTTGCATTCGTGAATCAAAATCAAACATTGTTGCATAACCATTTTCGAAACCATATAATAGTTAAACTATCTCATTAGTTTTCCAAACATGAATAGAAATAACGAGAACGAAGTACATGAATACAATTTTACACAGAGTTATCAACTTTTATTAATTTTAAAAACAAGTTTTTCTATTTTAAAAACTAACCATTGTCTTTCGAAAAGGGGAACCCTCAGCTCTCTTTTCACATTCAAAAAGTATAACAGAGTTTACATTACGGACCTGTCAAGGTTCCAACATTTCACAGAAGTTTAAACCCTTGTCAACCAAAACATTTAAACGAGGACAAGATCCATAAAACTACACAGGTTTTTACCCTTTATTTCTATAGCAGCACAAAAAAAATTGTGAACTTCTTATCAACGACACAGCAGGCATAAAATAGCCAAATAACAACTTAAACAAATGAAGGTTACCCCGTGTACAGCGTGTATCAAACTAAGACCCTAGAACTCAACACTCAGCCATCACCGAAAACAAAGCCGAATAGTTCCAACTCTTAGCATACGACAGTCACCAACAAAACGATGCAAAAAGGGCACCGATGAGGTTTTTGAGAACCACCGAAGCTTACCAGGAAGCAGTAGCAGCTTTCCATTCTCAAATCCTTTGCACAGGAACCATCCTTCGAAGTGGTACCTGCAAAATTTACATTCGGAGAGGTTAAAAACGAGAATATACAAGAATACAAACAAGCAACACAACAATATTCATTATCATGAACAATTACCTTTTTAATCGAAGTTTGGAACAATGGTACACCACACCAGCAAAAGAACGACGAGGCCTGGTGACAATAAAAGTAACCACGAATTCAAAACTCAGAACACAATTTTCACATGGAGAATCCGAACCCCATGCTCAAATCACTCTCCAAAACTGATAGAAGAAACACACACATCTAGTAGAACTGTATCGTGGCTCTATTGCACAAATGCGTAAGCCTGAAACCTATAAACTTCATCACTTAGGTCCTGGGTTCAAGACCGAGGAAGGAGTCCTCTTCTCTGAGAAACCAACAACCCTACATTGCAGCATTCTGTCGGCCCTACTAACCTCCCACTAAGCGTAACAATGAAGAGAGGAAAACCAAATGTCATGACTTACCAACGCTTGTTTAAGTTTTCATCCACCACCCTAGATCCTACATAGATCAATGATGGATAGTTTCCATTCCAGGCACGTTGATTTTCAAACCAAGATTTGCAATCAATTTTGCATTGATTATTCATCTACCATTTTTCCAAGTAAGCAGATCGAGAGCCAGTGCATGGCATAGCTCAACTCATTTTAATACTCATTTCAAACACAGTCCACGTGATTACCATACAACTAGGCTTCCACATCATTTAACTGTGGAATATGTTAATGCTAGGCCTGTCAACGCAGCTTGGGAAGCATGCCGAGTTAATACCTGTCAACATCGAAATGATTGCAATATTATAACCGTAGATAGAATTTCATATCAATCTCTATAGTCTTTTGTTATGCGTCATAATATGGTATGATATGCTAAGGTATGGTGTGAATGTATAATCACCTTATAATGTTAACGATTCAATTACTAAGGCTCGGGTATATATATATATATAATAGAACTAGCCATGTATATATATTGTTAATCAATTAATAATGGATACCATAGATATGGTTAGGTTTCTAACTATGCCAGAAGTAGCATTAGATACTTTAAACATTATAGATTTAACACCATAGCTATAACTTTCCAATTCATAATAATAATGTGAGCCTATAGATAAAGTTAAGTAATACACATTTAATATGCTAGCCATGTATTGCAAAGTTTAATTGTTAAACATGATACCTAAGGCATAGTTTAAATGATGACGTTATACATTATAATGCAGAGTTCATAACACTAGTCACTAGACCGTTCATATACATTAACTGTGTAATGATAATCAAATAATGAATTCAAAACTTAGAATAGTCTAAGTTCTGTAGAACCAAGACGTAATAATAGTTCCAGATTATAAATACTATCTTCTACAAGCCTTCTAATAGCTTCATCAATATATATTGTTATCACTGGTTTTATAATAATGACAATAGTCGCAATATAATAATTGCAACATTATAATAAATACTTGGATGACGTAAAATCATAACACTAAAGAGTTTTGAAAGTTAGTATACAAACTAGTCTAGAACCAAGTATCCATACCTCCAGTAACTTGTTTCGCAAGGAAGTACTTAGCATTCTAATTTTTACATTGACGATGATTTGAAAGACACATGTACTCTTAACACATGTTGTCATAGAATTTCTTACCTATGCTCTGCACATGGAAACAAGATTCAAATGCCTTAGCTAAATGTAGCTAAGTACACTCCAGGGTACCTCGTAGGACCCCTTCGTCAACATACAAACAAACTGTCAGCATATCATCAAGAACATCACAAAAGTACAAATTGTGTACAACATCTAATCATATTCAAAACTTAAGCAAATTTGTAAACTGTATTCTTATGCATAATCATAAAAAGATCTCTCGTTAAGGAGATTAACATCCGCTTAAATATAAAATGGAAAATACAATTATATCATATTTATTGGAGAAGTATGACGTGTCATCGTTACTAATTATCTTAGTTAAGAAATTTAATTAATTTCTATGTTCCGCATTAACAACTTCGATAATTATGGCTATTATAAAAAAAATTAAATTCTGGTATATTTTGGGATGTTACAATACCCCCCCTCGAAATAGACTATAAGGCACACACAAAAATAAATGCTCCAAACTCAAGCAGGTGTGGCACTTGGTCATATGTCTAAAGGTATATTATTCTTGGGAAGAAGTGGATCATGCTCAAAAGGCATGTGCTTGTATTTGCTCTTAAGATCGAATGTGCTGAGAACAAATCCAAAAGTATGAGGATGATCCTTGAACCTGTGATTCAAATCAGCTGAGGTGGGATCAAATCTATGAATGTGCAGATAGTATTTTGTCTTCTCCTTCGAACCATCATGGGTGAGATTATGCCAAAAAGAACCACCACATGATTGCTTGAAATCCAAATTAGATTTAAGACTTGAAGAATGGTTTCTTGAGATCTCCTTTGAACCAGCAGGGGTGATATCAAAACGATCATATGCATGAGAAATTATCCCAAGTAGTGATTGCTTAGAATCCAAATTAGATCCAAGACTTGAATCATGGTTTCTTGAGATCTCCTTTGAACCATTAGAGGTGAGATCAAAACTAGTAAGTGCATGAGAAATTATCCCAAACGAATGGAAATGGTTTCTTGAGAACTCCTTTGAACTAGTAGAGGTGAGATCAAAACCATGATATGCATGAGAAATTATCCCAAGCAAATGGCAATGGCCATAATCTTCAATAACCTTCTGAAAGCATAAGATAATGATCATATAGTAGTACATAAGAGGTGAGTGATCAAGGAGAGCGAATGCATTACCTCCAATGGCTGATTTTACCTCCGAAACATTCAATAAATCATGATGCAAACCAACAGACTTTGGTGCAAGAGAGGATTTAGGACCTTCTACAATTTCTAGAGTGTGAGCTGGCACAGAATTCGAAATAGAAGAAATTTGGAGCATGAGTGTAGAATCTGCAAGTTCTTCTTCTTTGTGGACAACTTCAATATGAGATATGTTTGATACTGGTTCATGATCACTGAGATCGTCAAGGAGGGAAAATGCATCACTTTGCTTGCTCTCGAAAGGGTTTGGACCAATCCCTTCATTCTGTCTGCCCAATCTTTCATCCAGATGGGCCCATAGCTCTTTTGGAGATTCAACATCAATGTATTGGTGTATCATGCCTCTAGGCATAGCAAACATCATGGTTGCACGAACATGGTCATCTTTATTTAACCAATCAATCTCTTCTTCAGAGGATTTGAACTCTCTTTCAAAACAATAATCAAAGAGACCATTTCTCTTCAATTGTGCTATCATCTTTGGTTTCCATTCATCATAGTTGAATGGAGAAAGAAGATCATAGTTGAATGGAGGAGGATAGATTTCTTCTGAATACATGGAAGCTGTAGAAGACCTGCAAAAACAATATAAATATCTGCAACTGCTAATGTTGCAAAAGTGCAGAAACTGCTGCAACTACTACACTCGAAATCTTGATAATAACCTGCAAAAAACTCTCAAGAATGGAGATAAACAATACTCTCAACATGCTCTAATACCATGTGAAAATACTCACAGCAAATCTAAGAGCTAATGTACACCTCACAATGAAAGAATTTAGGAATAAGATTAAGACGGTCAATGCAGTAAAATGAGCAACATAATAATGATGTAGTAGAACTCGGATATAAGCAAAATAACTTCACACACACTAATTCATTAATCACAAATGGACAAATAAATAATACAATGCATGAGGATTCGAAATGCCAAGGTGGAAATTTGAATTAGCCTTCATGGAGTGATCAAAATATCACTGGAGTGTCATCAAAGCACAATTAGAAGTCTATCTCATCATCAACGGAGTCATCAATGCACAAGTAACTTTCAACCGTCAGTCAAACTGAGTCTAACTGAGTGTGGTAGGTGTAACTGAGTGTAACTGGCACATGGAGACACTAATTGAATGAAGGAGTCCCAGTGGAGGGTGCATGAGGAGATAACTGAAGTCAGAATGAGCAGTCTAGTCACATTGGAGGTCCATTAGAGTGGTAAGGTCAGTTAAGAGTGAGTCAAGCCTAAAATCAAGGAGAGAAATCAGTTAACTGAAGACAACTAGACTGGTAGGTGAAAAAGGGAGCCTGTCAAGTGGATGGTGTGATGTGGGCACATCACTGGCTAGGAGGGATCAATTTGAGTGGATATAAGCTCTCGAGTGTTGGAAGACTAGGGATTAGGTGCTGGAGGTATCAACCTGATGACTGGGTGGCATGCGGATGCATGCAATGCATGCAAGACTGAAAATGCAAAGGATGAAAATGTTGGTAGGACTAGGATGGAGTATAGGAATATCCTAACACCCCCCCTTAATCCATCTTGGGCCCTGGTAACTAAGACCAAAGGTCAGCCAATACAATGAATAATAACAGCAAATAAACCAAGGAAATGAGGAAAACCTCATGGGAAAAGTACCCCTCCTCAAAATAGACTATAAGGCACACACAAAAATAAATATTCCAAACTCAAGCAGGTGTGATGCAAACTCAAGCAGGTGTGATGCTTGGACATATGTCTCGAGGTATCTTCTTCTTGGGAAGAAGTGGATCATGCTCAAAAGGCATGTGCTTGTACTTGCACTTCAGATCGAATGTGATGAGAACAAATCCAAAAGTATCAGGATGATCCTCGAACCTGTGATTCGAATTAGCTGAGGTAGGATCAAAGCTATGAATGTGCAAATATTCCTTTGTCTTCTCCTTCGAACCATCATGGGTGAGATTATGCTAAAAGGAACCATCACATGATTGCTTGAAATCCAAATCAGATTTAAGACTTGAAGAATGGTTTCTTGAGATCTCATTTCAACTAGCAGGGGTGAGATCAAAACCATCATATGCATGAGAAATTATCCCAAGTGGTGATTGCTTAGAAACCAAATTAGATCCAAGACTTGAATCATGGTTTCTTGAGATCTCCTTTGAACCATTACAGGGGAGATCAAAACCAGTAAGTGCATGAGAAATTATCCCAAGCGAATGGAAATGGTTTCTTGAGATCTCCTTTCAACCAATAGAGGTGAGATCAAAACCATGATATGCATGAGAAATTATCCCAAGCAAATGGAAATGGCCATAATCTTCAATAACCTTCTAAAAGCATGAGATAATGATCATATAGTAGTACATAAGAGGTGAGTGATTAAGGAGAGTGAATGCATTACCTCCAATGGCTGATTTTACCTTCGAAACATTTAATAAATCATGATGCAAACCAACAGACTCTGGTGCAAGAGAGGATTCAGGACCTTCTGCAATTTCTAGAGTGTGAGCTGGCACAGAATTCGAAATAGAAGAAATTTGGAGCATGAGTGTAGAATCTGCTAGTTCTTCTTCTTTGTGGACAAATTCAATATGAGATATGTTTGATACTGGTTCATGATCAATGAGATCATCAAGGAGGGTGAATGCATCACTTTGCTTGCTCTTGAAAGGTTTTGGACCAATCCCTTCATTCTGTCTGCCAAATCTTTCATCCAGATGGGCCCATAGCTCTTTTGGAGATTCAACATCAATGTATTGGTGTATCATGCATCGAGGCATAGCAAACATCATGGTTGCATGGACATGGTCATCTTTATTTAACCAATCAATCTCTTCTTCAGAGGATTCAAACTCTCTTTCAAAACAATAATCAAATTGACCATTTCTCTTCAAATGTGCTATCATCTTTGGTTTCCATTCATCATAGTTGAATGGAGAAAGAAGATCATAGTTGAATGGAGGAGGATAGATTTATTTTGAATAAATGGAAGCTGTAGAAGACCTACAAAAAAAATAGAAATATCTGCAACTGCTACTGCAGCAAAAGTGCAGAAACTGCTACAACTGCTTCACTCGAAATCTTGATAATAACCTGCAAAAAACTCTCAGGAATGGAGATAAAAAATAGTCTCAACATTCTCTGATACCGTGTGAAAATACTCACAGCAGATCTAAGAGCTAATGTATACCTCACAATGAAATAATTTAGGAATAAGATTAAGAGTGGTCAATGCAGTCAAATGAGCAACATAATAATGATACAGTAGAACTCGGATAGAAGCAAAATAACTTCACACACACTAATTCATTAACCACAAATGGACAAATAAATAATACAATGCATGAGGATTCGAAATGTCAAGGTGACAATTTGAATTAGCCTTCATGGAGTGCTCAAAATATAACTCCAGTGTCATCAAAGCACAAGTAGAATTCTATCTCATCATCGGTGGAGTCATCAATGCACAAGTAACTGTCAACCGTCAGTCAAACTGAGTCTAACTGAGTGTGGTAGGTGTAACCGAGTGTAACTGGCATATGGAGACACTAACTGAATGAAGGAGGCTCAGTGGAGGGCGCATAAGGAGCTAACTGAAGTCAGAATGAGCAGTATAGTCACATTGGAGGTCCATCGGAGTGGTAAGGTCAGTTAAGAGTGAGTCAAGCCTAAAATCATGGAGAGAAATCAGTTAACTGAAGACAACTGGATTGGTAGGTGAAGAAGGGCGCCTTTGTCAAGTGGATGGTGAGATGTGGGCGCATCATTGACTAGGAGGGCTCAATCTGAGTGGAAATAAGCTCTCGAGTGTTGGAAGACTAGGGATTAGGTGCTGGAGGTATCAACCTAATGACTAAGTAGCATGCAGATGCATGCAATTCATGCAAAATGCATGCTGCATGCAAGACTGAAAATGCAAAGGATGAAAATGCTGGTAGGAATAGGATGGAGTATAGGAATATCCTAACACCAAATGTGTACCTACAGCAAACTGAAGGTAATTTTTTTATTATAGTTCTTTATGTTGATTATATTTTGATAACAAGTAGCACTCTTAGTTCAATAGACATGGTAAAAACCGCTTTGAATCTAGATTTTGACATGAGCGATTTGGGCTTGCTAAAATAATTTTTGGGGCTTGAGATTGTTAGTTTTTTAGAATTTACTTCAATCCGATCTAGGATCTTAACTGAGAGAACAACGTGTACAGCATATCTACAGCATATTAATCATGGACACAATAATGCAAGCACACAAGAGACACAAAGTTTACTTGGGGAAAACCATAAAGGTGAAAAACCCCAATAACTTCCTCAGAGATAGATAGAGCAATGATACAACCCAAGCATAAGAGATAGACATCTCCTAGAAGCATATTCTCCTCCTCCACAAGTGTGCCACTCTCCAAAGAATGTGTGTGAGAATAGAATGATGAAATAGAGTGCCTCCCGCACTCTATTTATACTTGACTTGACTTGCCTAATAACCTTTACTAGGTCGGCCTCAACTTAACCACATAACACAATGCTGACTGGGATGACACCGAATAGGGTGATCTAATAACCCTTTGACACACATGGCTAACCCCCACTAGGGTGGTCTAATAACCCTTCGACCCACATGACTTATACAGGGCCGACCCCAACAAGGTGGTCTAATAACCCATCAAGTATAAGTTACGACACTTACAATATAAATGACAACACTTCCGTATAGATGAATAATAGCATCTCTATAGGAATACAAACACTTATGTATAGAGGAATAATACCATCTCTATAGGAGTACAATATACATATATGAAATACATGGGTGAAATACATTGCGAAGTTACATATACATCAACACTCCCTCTTAACTAGGAAGGTATTTCTCGACACAAGGCTTCTAGCACAAGTCTTCTTCTCTAGATCATCGTCACTGGATAATTGTCATCGAGTCATCGTCATCATCACTGTTGCTGCTATCTCAATCAATCTCTGAATCTACATGTGATAGGAAGTTCTACAGAGCCAGTCCTTTTTCATACTGGATGTAGGCCCACCGCCTACAGGTCTTCATCATCACTGGCCATACTATGGAATACTCAGGACTAATTACGTGCCTCAACAAAACCTCGAAAGAGAATCCCAGGACTGATTATGAGCACACTGCTCAACCTATCGGATCTCCCAGGATCTTTTACATGTTGACCTTCACAAAACCTACTCAGAGCATCCCAGGATGTTACGAGCAAACCGCTCTACCTGTTTGGATCTCGATAGAGCATCCCAGGCTGTTATGAGCACACCGCTCTACCTGTCTAGATTTTAAAGGATCTTTTCTATGCGAACTTTCACAAAACCTACTCAGAGCATCCCAGGATGTTATGATCAAACCGCTCTACCTATCTAGATCTCGATAGAGCATCCCAGGATGTTACAAGCACACCACTCTACCTGTCCATATTTTAAAGGATATTTTCTATGCGAAACTGTAGCAAAACCTACTCAGAGCATCCCAGGATGTTACGAGCACACCGCTCTACCTGTCCGGATCTCAATAGAGCAACCCAGGCTATTACAAGCACACCGTTCTACTTGTCTGATTTTTAAAGGATCTTTTCTATGCTACCTGCACAACCTGTCCACGGCCACAGTGTATCAAACTGATACTCACCATTCATCATCCTGATGTACATCATCACATGATCAACCTAATCATCATCATAGCCTCAACCTGATGCATATCATTTGGAGCAACATCCTAAAGCTTGTCATCTGTGATCATCCTAATCATCATCATAGCATCAACCTGATGCATATCATCTTGAGCAACATCCTGAAGCTCATCATTTGTGATCATCCTGATCATCATCATAGCATACAAAGTATCTACCTAATACATATCATCATACATGATCTACCTGATCATATAGTGCATCCTCCTGATACATACATCAATACATGATCTAACTGATCATACATAAGTGCATGATCTACCTGATCATACAATGCATCCACCTGATACATACATAAGTACATGATCTACCTGATCATACAATGCATCCACATGATACATACATACATGATCCACCTGATCATATCAATCATCCAACATGATGCATATGCACATACATGATCACACTGATCAAAGCATCCAACTGATGCATATACAAAGCAGTAAATAGAGCATCGTCCTAATGCTCATCATCCAATGCTTACATCCACAACCATGGGAAGGATCCTCCTCTCACCATGCTTCGAATGGCTTCAGCAGATGTGTCCATCACTGCTTCCTCGAAGTGTCATCGATCTGAAGGACACCAAGCCTCTCTCTAAAGTACAAAAACTTCACTCTGGTAGTGGCTTCGTCAACACATCTGCAACCTGCTCATCCGTCACAACATACAGGAGCTTCACTGCTCCTCTCTGCACCATATCCCTGATATAGTGATATTTGGTCTCAATGTGTTTCAACCTATCGTGGAACACCAAGTTGGCAGAAAGCTTCACACAACTCTGGTTGTCACAAAAGATACCAGTAGCCTCCAGCGGGAGATCAAATAACTCAGACAATAGCTTCTGGAGCCATATTGCCTCACAACTAGCCAAACATGTTGCAACATACTTAGCCTCGACTGTACTCAGTGCTACGCAGGACTGCTTCCTGCTAAACCAAGAGATCACACCTGATCCCATACTGAAGCAGCACCCAGATGTGCTCTTCCTATCTGCAGCACTGCCTACCCAATCTGAATCAACATAACCATGTAGGTTAAACTTTTGATTCGCATCATACTTGATCCCATAATCAACTACACCCTTCAGGTACCTCAGAATATGCTTTACAGCAACCAAGTGAACACCTTTGGGATCTGTCAGGAACTAACTCAATGTGTTCACCGCAAAGAAAATATCTAGTCTCATGTTCGTCAGGTACATCAAGGACCCAATCATTTGACAATACATTGTGACATCAACCAGATCAAATGAAGCATCACACAGAAGCTTCAAGTTCGATGCCATAGGTGTGGCCATGTCCTTGCAGTCCATCATCCCGAACCTCTTGAGGATCTCTACTGCATACTTCCCTTGTCCAAGGAAGATTTTATCTGCACTCTGCCACACCTCCATGCCTGGAAAGTAGTGCATCATCCACAAGTTCTTCATCTTGAACTTGGAAGCAAGCTTCCACTATGTGTCGGCAATCAATCTATCCTCACCTGTAACAAACAAGTCATCCAAATACAAAAGTAGTATCACTGGATTGCCTTCCTCAACCTTGTAGTAAAGGTTGGAATTCGCTTTACTCTTGGTAAAGCCCAAATTGGATAGAAAGCTGTCTATCCTACCATACCAAGTTCTACACATATATGACTTCCCGTCATGTGTCTCAAAACCAAGTGGCTGCTCCACATACACTTCCTCTTCGATTACACCATTCAAGAAAGATGTGTTAAATTTTCAGAATTTACTTCAATCTGATCTAGGATCTTAACTGAGAGAGCAACATGTACAACATATCAATCATGGAGACAATAATGCAAGCACACAAGAGACACAAAGATTTACTTGGGGAAAACCATAAAGGTAAAAAACCCCAATAACTTCCTCAGAGATAGATAGAGCAATGATACAACCCAACCATAAGAGATAGACATAACCTAGTAGCAGATCCTCCTCCTCCATAAGTACGCCACTCCTCCTTGAGTGCATGAGTGAGAAGTGAGTGGTCAAATAGAGTTCCTCCCGTACTCTATTTATACTTGACTTGACTTTCCTTTTACATAAATCATGTAGGCTCGAACTTAACCACATAACATAATGCTGACTGGGCCGACCCCCAGTAGGGTGGTCTAATAACCCATCAAGTATAAGTTACGACATTTACAATATAAATGATGACACTTCCGTATAGAGGAATAATACCATCTCTATAGGAGTACATACAACATACATATATGAAATACATTCCGAAGTTACATAGACATCAACACTCCCTCTTAACTAGGAAGGTATTTCTCAACAGAGGTCTTCTAGCACAAGTCTTCTTATCTGGATCATCGTCACTGCTGTTGCTATCTCAATCAATCTTTGAATCTACTCATCATAGGAAATTCTACAGAGCCAATCCTTTTTCATACTGGATGTAGGCCCACCACCTGTAGGTCTTCATCATCACTGGCCATACTGTGGAATCCTCAGGACTTATTATGTGCATCACAAAACCTTAAAAGAGTCTCTTGACTAGCAAGAACTCTAAAGAGCATCTGAGGCCTTTTTCATCCTGTCTAGATCTCCAGGACTTATTACATGCAACCCCACCACAAAACCTTGCAAGAGCATCCCAGGCTGTTACGAGCACGTAGCTCTACCTATAGGATCTCCCAGGGCACAAATTACATGTGGTCATGGAAAAACCTCGCAAGAGCATCCCAGGACTGATTACGGGCACACAGCCCAACCTATCGGATCTCCCAAGGAACCGAATTATATGCCATAGGACAAAACCTTGAAAGAGCATCTGCCATATATCCCAGGGCACCGAATTACATGCCATAGGCAAAACCTTGAAAGACTATCTACAGATCTCCCAGGGCACCGAATTATATGTGCTCCCAAAGAAAAA
Source organism: Larix kaempferi (assembly GCA_027924585.1). NCBI lineage: Eukaryota > Viridiplantae > Streptophyta > Pinopsida > Pinales > Pinaceae > Larix > Larix kaempferi. The sequence goes on along the minus strand of BSBM01000118.1, from coordinate 6,649,943 downwards.
CCTTGAAAGAGCATTTTCCAGATATCCCAGGGCACCGAATTACATGCCATAGGAAAAACCTCGAAAGACTATCTGCAAATCTCCCAGGGCATCGAATTACATGCTCATCTGCACAACCTGATCCACGGCCATAGAGTATCAACCTGATACTCACCATACATCATCCTAATGTACACACGATCATCCTGATCATCATCACTGCAACATCCTGCTACATGTCATCTAGAGCAACATCCTGAAGCTCGTCATCCATGATCATCCTAATCATCATCACTGCAACATCCTGCTACATGTCATTTGGAGCAACATCCTGAAGCTCGCCATCCATGATCATCCTGATCATCATCACTGCAACATCTTGCTGCATGTCATCTGGAGCAACATCCTGAAGCTCGTCATCCATGATAATCCCGATCATATAATGCATCTACCTGATGCATACCAAGTATCTACCTAATACATATCATCATACATGACCCACCTGATCACACAATGTATCCACCTGATACAAATACAAATACATGATACATATCACCATACATGATCCACCTGATCATATAATGTATCCAGCTGATACATATACAGATACATGGTCCAAGCATCCAACATGATGCATATACAAAAATACATACACATGATCCAACCGATCATATCCAGCATCCAACATGATGTGTACATACATATAAATGATCCAACTGATCATATCCAGCATCCAACATGATGCATACATACATATAAATGATCCAACTGATCATATCCAGCATCCAACATGATGCATACATACATATAAATGATCCAACTGATCATATCCAGCATCCAACATGATGCATACATATAAATGATCCAACTGATCATATCAAAGCAGAAACTAGAACATCATCCTGATGCTCGTCATCCAGCACTTACATCCACAGCCATGTGAAGGATCCTCCTTCCAACATGCTTGGAATGGCTTCAACAAATGTGTCCCTCACTTCTTCCTCGAAGTGTCCTCGATCTGAAGAACACCAAGCCTCTCTCTGAAGTACTCGAACTTCACCCTGGCTAGTGGCTTCGTCAGCACATATGCAATCTTCTCATCCATCGCAACATACAAGAGCTTCACAGCTCCTCTCTGCACCATATCCCTGATATAGTGATATTTGATCTCTATGTGTTTCGAACTGTCATGAAACACTGGGTTCTCGGACAGCTTCACACAACTCTGGTTATCACAGAAGATACCAGTAGCATCTAACGAGAGATCAAATAACTCAGACAGTAGCTTCCGTAGCCATACTGCCTCATAACTAGCTGAACAGGCTGCAACATACTCTGCCTCAACTATACTCAGTGCTACGCAGGACTGCTTCCTGCTAAACCAAGAGATCACACCTGATCCCATACTGAAGCAGCACCCAGATGTGCTCTGCAACACTGCCAGCCCAATCTGAATCAACATAACCCTGCAGGTTAAAATTTTGTTTCCTCTCATACTTGAGCCCATAATCCACTGTACCCTTCAGGTACCTCGGAATATGCTTTACAACAATCAGGTGAACACTCCTCGGATATGACAGGAACTGGCTCAATGTGTTCACCGCAAAGCAAATATCTAGTCTTATGTTCGTCAGGTACATCAAGGACCCAATCATCTGACGATACATAGTGACATCAACTGGTTCAGATGAAGCATCACACAGAAGCTTCAGGTTTGATGCCATAGCCACGCAGTCCATCATCCTGAACCTCTTGAGGATCTCTACTGCATACTTCCCTTGTCCAAGGAAGATTTCATATGCACTCTACCACACCTCCATACCTAGAAAGTGGTGCATCATATCCAAGTTTTGCACATATATGACTCCCTGTCATGTGTCTCAAAACCAAGTGGCTGCTCCACATACACTTCTTCTTCAACTACACCATTCAAGAAAGTTGTCTTGAATCCATCTGGTGTATCTTCTATTTCATCACTTTTATATTTCTCTATGTTGCCATCTGCAACATGCTTGATCTAAGAGTTCCATTTGGAAGTCATAACAAACTTCCCTTCACGTCTTGGGACTACATCCCAAACATCATTCTTCATGATCGACGGATCATGGCATTCCATTTCTTCATCCCAAATCCTAGGAACTTCAATATCTTCAATAGATATCTTTGTTGCTGGAACAAATGTTGTAGTTCTTCTTTTGTAGAGATGGCATATGATCTTTCCTACACAACAAGTTAAATTGCATGATTAGAAAACATCTCATAGTTTTCAGAACAAATTCTTACACATAAAGAAATATGTCATACAGTCATGCAATTATCTTAGCCAATGCTTCAATACAACATTTATCCATATCCCGTAACTTTCTAGATGCCTTCCAATCTCTACCAGAACATTGTTAAGAGTGTGCACAACTCCCAACGTGTCAGCAAAGAGGTTTCATTCTAGATAAGTAGCAATGGAATGTTGTACAGTGCCATAGGCCACTTACCCATGCATATTAGTAGTATACTGTTCATCAATTCTATTATTCTAATATGCATAATACACAACCTGATTCTAGGAACATCAGTATATACATTATTGAACAGTATTATTTAAGAAATGACAATTCAAATATTTATCTTTGTTTGTTCATTGGGTGGACTCCCTCTGAGTATTCGCTTCCTTGCAGGAGCTACTGGAGTCCTAATCTGAAGTAGCTTCTTCTACACCTGTTTGATGTGGAATGTAGAGAGATGGTCAACTCTCTCTGAATATCTGCATCCTTGCAGAAACCACTAGAGTGTACTCCCTCTTGATCTTTGCTTCCTGGATTACTTGTCCTTGAACTTATATTCATTCTCGATCCCTATGGATGCTTGTTAGTATCACCATTGTGTTATCCTCTAGGTCTCATACATAATCAAACATTCATTAGTATAATCACAATAATCTCAAGCATGTATAGTCAGGATCAATTCAAACATACATAATAAACATTAGTATTCAAGGTTTCAGGGAAGTCTTCTTTTACTCATGCATATTCTTATTTGATCATAGGACTCTTTTGGTTAGTTAAATCATCAATCAAGCTAAGAGATATAATATGCATAAAATCCGTGATTACTCAAACCTATACCTTCATGATTCTTTTGGTTAGTCATATCATCAATTACAAGATGCATACCGCCATGATTATTCAAACCTATGACTTCATGAATAATCATTATCAACAACACAATAGTATAAGATCCTAACACAAGGTAGGATTCTATCTTGATATAGGTAAAACATACCTGGATTAACATGCTAGCTAGTTATGTCTAACATACTCACATGATGTCTTCTTGTTCTTCTTCAATGACTTTTGCTAGTAACCTGTATATCTCATAGGTTAACCATTATAAAACCAAGTTATACATACCTCGAAAGTAGATATTCTATGTGATCCATGACAATGGATGAATCCTTGTCTTCATGTCACCATGATCATATGTTCTTGAAGTAGAACATGATTTGTCTTTCTTGGTGTACCTTTTATGTTAGCAGACAACATAAACCTCATACAACACCATAATGCATTAGTACAATCATAAGTGTCAACACCCTAACCAATGAATATCTTCTATCATGCATTCATAATTTTGTTAAGGTGATACGACAAATCTAAAATCAAGATTGTACTAACTGTAATAACATGAAGACAAACATACCATAAACTTAATCATGAACAAATATCGAAACATACCTTGATGAGTCATACCTGTCGAGATCGCTTGTAATATTCTTATGTAAGGCCTTAGCCTCATCTCCCTCTGAAACAGGAACTTCTTCACTTATGCAGGTGACCAATCCATCTTCTTCTAGGATTAACCCAATCCACTTGATTTGCAAGAACTGGATTTGGAGCTGGATTAGGGTTTGTTAGAGAAACCCCAAAAATTCAAACTTTGAATTTCAAACTTCTGAAAGGATAGAAATATGCGCCTTGATGAGCTGATCACACTGGAATGCTTAGAATTTGAAAACTGCAAAGTTTCACTCCTCAATTTTTCCTTTGAAACTTCCAGATTCACTGGACGTGACCCCAAACTGGGGTTTGATGAAGCCCACTCTTCTTCCCAATCAAAAGGTTTGATCTAAAGCTCTAAGCTTCTATTTTTCTGAGGAGCTTCCAGTCGTGGTCACAGATTTCAAAAATTTTCATTTTTACAAAAGCCCTAATTTTCCACTTTTCTGATCAACGTCCCAAACTAGGGTCTGATCAAGCCCGGCCTTCTGCCCAACCAAAAATTCTGATCTTGGTCTCTAAATTTCGATTTTGATGAGTAGCATCCAGCCATGGTCTCTGATTACAAAATTTCCAACTTTCTCCGAAGCCCTAAATTTTGGAAGCCATGAATGAAGGTACTAAAAAGAAATTTTGTTTTGACAGAAATATGTACCTGATTGTTTCTGGTGTAACTCTGAACTTTTTGCTCCATAGGGTCTGAAAACGCTTCCTGAGATAGCCCAACCTGTTATCTTTCCATCCTGATAGGTCTAACCTCAATTGGATTCTCTGAGAGAGAGTTATTCCAAGTGTCGCAACATGACCAGTTTATGGGATAATACAGGAGAGCGAACTTGTACGGCCTACCACATGTCACTATTTCAACTTCGGCCTTTGAAAACTTTTTTTGAGATAGTACAGTCTGTGTACTACCTGTCACTTTTTACGAAATTTCATTTGGAGCATCCTAGCCCAAGTTATGACCTTTTTCCCAAGGTCGCCTTATTTTGACTCAGATCTGGAGGAGGCAGAAACCCTATATTGTACAAATCATAAATCACAAAGTACAAGGAATTAGAAATTGTCCTTTGGAAACAAGGTACATGGGGATTTCATCTTCGACCTATAAATATTTCAGATCCGGAAACATTTCCAAATTGGATTTATAGTGAAAGTGCTACGATGACTAGTTTTTTCTATATCAAGCCCTAGCATCGTAAGTGCAACAAGTGTCATACATGCCATATCATGCCTTCTATTAGGCTAGCTATGATACCATGTTAAATTTTCAGAATTTACTTCAATCTGATCTAGGATCTTAACTGAGAGAACAATATGTACAGATATCAATCATGGAGACAATAATGCAAGCACACAAGAGACACAAAGATTTACTTGGGGAAAACCATAAAGGTGAAAAACCCCAATAACTTCCTCAGAGATAGATAGAGCAATGATACAACCCAACCATAAGAGATAGACATAACCTAGCAGCAGATCCTCCTCCCCCATAAGTGCGCCACTCCTCCTTGAGTGCATGAGTGAGAAGTGAGTGGTCAAATAGAGTGCCTCCCGCACTCTATTTATACTTGACTTGACTTGCCTTTTACATAAATCATGTAGGCTCGAACTTAACCACATAACATAATGCTGATTGGGCCGACCCCCAATAGGGTGGTCTAATAACCCTTTGACCCACATGACTTATACAGGGCCAACCCCAACAAGGTGGTCTAATAACCCATCAAGTATAAGTTACGACATTTACAATATAAATGACGACACTTCCGTATAGAGGAATAATACCATCTCTATAGGAGTACATACAACATACATATATGAAATACATTCCGAAGTTACATATACATCAACAAGATGTCTAGCGTATCTTCCATTTCATCACTGCATCCAGAGAAAGTACTGATATGATGGAAGTGTGCCTGACTATAGGTGTAGAAGTCTCTTCATACTCAATCCCTTTTTCTTGGAGAAGCCACAAGCTACAAACCTCGCTTTGTATTTCTCCATGCTACCATCTGCAGCATGCTTGATCTTATAGATCCATTTGGAAGTCACAGTAGACTTCCCTTTAGGTCTTGGGACTGCTTCCCAAACATCATTCTTCATGATCAACTGGTACTCCTCGATCATGGCATTCTTCCCGAATTCTGGGAACTTCAATATCTTCAATAGATAACTTTGTTGCTAAAACAAATGTTGTAGTCCTTCTTTTGTAGGTGATGGTATACGATCTTTCCTACAAAACAAGTTAAATTGCGTGATTAGAAACATCTCATAGTTTTCAAAACAAGTTCTTACTCATAAAGAAATATGTCATACAGTCATGCAATTAATTTATCCAATGCTTCAATACAACATTTATCCATATCCCATGACTTTCTAGATGCCTTCCAATCTCTACCAGAACATTGTTAAGAGTGTGCACAACTCCCAACATGTCAGCAAAGAGATTTCATTCTAGATAAGTAGAAATGGAATGTTGTACAGTGCCATAGGCCACTTACCCATTAGATGCATAGTAGTAGTATGATGTTCATTAATGCAATTATTCTAATATGCAAAAACACACAGCCTAATTCTAGGAACATCAGTATATACATCGGTGAACAGTATTATTTAAACAATCAATTATGCAAGAAATGATAATTCAAATACTTATATTTGTTTGGTTGTTGGGTGGACTCCCTCTGAATCTTTGCAACCTTTCTGCAATTCCATTTTGATGTGGATTGTGAGAAGTGGTCGACTCCCTCTGAATATTTGCATCCTTGCAGAAACTACTGGAGTGTGCTCCCTCTTGATCTTTGCTTCCTGGTTACCTGTCCTTGAACTTATATCCATCCTCGATCACTATGCATGCTTAGAAGTATCATTATTGTGATATCCTCGAGATCTCATACATAATCATACATTTATTAGTATATTCTCAATAGTATCAAAACACAATAATCTTAAGCATGTATAGTCATGATCATTTCAAACAAAAATAATAAGCATTAGTATTCAAGGACTCTTATGGATAGTCATATCATAAATTAAGGTAAGAAACATAATATGCCTAAATCCGTGATTACTCAAACCTATACTTTCATGACTCTTCTGGTTAGTCATATCATCAATTAAGGTAAGAAACATAATATGCATACACCCATGATTATTCAAACCTATGAATAATCATTATCAATCATGCCATGTATACTTATATAAGAGATCCTATCACAAGGTAGGATTCTAACTTGATATAGGAAAAACATACTTGGATTAGTATGTTAGCTAGTTATGTCTAACATACCCACATGATGTCTTCTTGTTCTCTTCAATGACTAGTGCTAGTAACCTGCATATCTCGTAAGTTAACTATTATAGAACCAAGTTATACGTACCTCGTAAATAGATCTTCTATGTGATCCATGACAATGGATGAATCTTTGTCTTCATGTCACCATGGGTCATATGTTCTTGAACTAGAACATGATTTTTCTTTGTTGGTGTACCTTTCATGTTAGCAGACAACATAAACCTCATACAATACCATAATGCATTAGTACAATCATAAGTGTCAACACCCTAATCAATGAATATCTTCTATCATGCATTCATTATTAAGGTGATACGACAAGTCTAAATTTAATCAAGATTGTACTAACCGTAATAACATGAAGACAAATATACCATCAACTTAATCATGAACAAATCTCGAAACATACCTGGATAAGTCATACCTGTCGAGATTGCTTTTAATCTTCCTATGTAAGGCCTTAGCCTCATATCCCTCTAAAACATGAACTTCTTCACTTATGCAGGTGACTAATCCATTCTCTTCTAGGATTAACCCAATCCACTAGATTTGCATGAACTGGATCCGGAGTTGGATAAGGGTTTGTTAGGGAAACCCTAAAAATTCAAACTTTGAATTTCAAACTTCTCAAAGGATAGAAAGATGCGCCTTGATGAGTTGATCAACCTGGTATACTCAGAATTTGAAAACTGCAAAATTTCACCCCTCAAATTTTCCTTTGAAACTTTCAGATTCACTAGACATGACCCCGAACTAGGGTTTGATAAAGCCCACCCTTCTGCGCAATCAAAAGGTTCGATCTAAATCTCTAATCTTTTATTTTTTCGAGGAGCTTCCAGCCGTGGTCACATATTTCAAAAATTCCAATTTTTGCAGAAGCCCTAATTTTCCACTTTTCCGATCAAAGTCTCGAACTAGGGTCTGATCAAGCCTAGCCCTCTTCCCAACCAAAAATTATTATCTTGGTCTCTAAATTTTGATTTTGATGAGTAGCATTCAGTTGTGATCTCCGATTACAAAAATTCCATCTTTCTCCAAAACCCTAAATTCCCAAAGCCATGAATGAAGGTGCTCAAAAATAATTCTGTTTTGACAGAAATATGTACCTGAATGATTATGGTGTGACTCCAAACTTTCTGATCTGCAGGGTCTAAAACTTCTACTTTTGGTAGCCTAACCTGTCATCTTTCCAACCCCATAGGTCTGACCTCAAAAGGATTCTCTAGAGAGATTTATGCCAAGTGTCGCAACGTGACCTGTTTATGGGATGAAACAGGAGAGAGAACTTGTACGGCATTCCACATGTCACTGGTTTAGTTTCAGCCTCTGAACAAGTGACTTGAGAAATTACAGTCCATGCACTACCTGTCACTTTTTACTAAATTTCATTTGGAGCTATATAGCCCACGCTATGACCTTTTTTCCTACGTCACTGATTTATGACTCAGATTTGGAAGAGGCAGAAACCCTAGATTGTACAGATCATAAAACACCCAGTACAATGAATTAAAAGTTTTCCTTTGGCCACACGGTACATGGGGATCTAATATTCAACATGTAGAAGTTTCATATCCAAAAACTTTGCCAAAATGGATTTGTACCAAAAGTGCTACGATGACTGGTTTTTTCTATATCAATCCCAAGCATCGCAAGTGCAACAAGTGTCATACATGCCATACCATGCCTTCTTTAAGGCTAGCTCTGATACCATGTTAGTTTTTTAGAATTTACTTCAATCTGATCTAGGATCTTAATTGAGAGAACAACATGTACAACATATCTACAACATATTAATCATGGACACAATAATGCAAGCACACAAGAGACATAGAGTTTACTTGGGGAAAACAATAAAGGTGAAAAACCCCAATAACTTCCTCAAAGATAGATAGAGAAATGATACAACCCAAGCATAATATATAGATATCTCCTAGTAGCAGCTTCTCCTCCTCCACAAGTGCGCCACTCTCCAAAGAGTGTGTGTGAGAATAGAATGATGAAATAGAGTGCCTCCCGCACTCTATTTATACTTGACTTGACCTGCGTAATAACCTTTACTAGGTCGGCCTCAACTTAACCACATAACACAATGCTGACTAGGCCGACACCCAATAGGGTGATCTAATAACCCTTTGACCCACATGGTCGACCCCCACTAGGGTGGTCTAATAACCCTTCGACCCACATGACTTATACAGGGCCAACCCCAACACGGTGGTCTAATAACCCATCAAGTATAAGTTATGACACTTACAATATAAATGATGACACTTCCATATAGAGGAATAATAACATCTCTATAGGAATACAAACACTTATGTATAGAGGAATAATACCATCTCTATAGGAGTACAATATACATATATGAAATACATGGGTGAAATACATTTCGAAGTTACATATACATCAACAGAGATTGCACAAAATTTTGATGGTATCACAATATCTCAGCAAAAATACATCTCAGACCTGTTAAACAAGTTCAACATGTTAGAGTGTAAGGTAGCCCCCTTTCCATTCCTCTTAAGAATCAGTCTTGAGGAGGGAGATTCTACATTGTATCATCAGTTGATCGGTTCTCTACTTTACTTGACACACTCAAGGCCTGATATATCTTATGCCCTAAGTAATGTATCAAGATATATGCAGCAGCCCCATAAGCTCCATTAGCGGGAAGCCAAGAGGATCTTACACTATGTGCATGATACTCGACACTTTGGCATACACAATGGTGCAGATTGTGAGCTAGATTTGATTGGGTATACAGATTTAGATTGGGTGGGTGATAGTATTGATCGGAAGTCCACTTTCGGTTATGTTTTCATGATTAGAAATGGGCCTATTTGGTGGTCAAGCAAAAAGCAGGCAGCCATTGAATTATCTTCAGCTGAGGCAAAGTATCGAGGAGTGGTCAATGCTTGCATTCAGGCAGTTTGGTTGCAGGGTATTTTGTCAGAGTTTGATATTGGTAGTACTACTTCGAATGTCATTTTTTGTGACAATCAAAGTGTTATCAAGATCTTGACGGATCCAGTTCATATATAGAGGACCAAGCACATCGAGATCCACATGGACTACATCCAAGAGTTTGTGCATGACATAACCATTGTTTTGCAATATTTCCCTACCGACGAGCAAATTGCAGACATCTTCACCAAGAGATTCACTAAGAAGAAGTTCCCTTACCTCCGTTCACTATTGGGGGTGATTTCCATCATGGTGGAGACAGATTATATCCTTCTATGTTCAGCTTGAGGGGGGTTTCTTCCCATTGGGTTTTCCCTCTTTCCTCACTTACATTTATTTCTAGCATTTTTGGATTATTGTATTGGGGTGACCTTTGGTCTCAGTAACCAAGGCCCTATTCAGTTATTATTTTTTACATCATAGTATAGCTCTAGGAGGGGTTTTAGGATATCTCATCATTTAGTTATGTACCTTGCATGCATCCCAGTGACCAGTTTGATGCCTCCAGCACCTTATCCGCAGTCTTCTAGCACCCGAGAGCTTCTTTCCATACAGTTTTAGTCCTCCTAGTCAGGAAGGCACCCACTTCTCACCTACCTCCTGAGAAAGGTTCCCTTCTTCACCTACCACTCCAGTTCACTTTCGTTAGTTGAGTTCTTTCCTTGATTTGAGGCTAGATTGACTCTCAATTGATTGTATCACTCCGTTGGACCTCCAGTGAGACTAAACTACCTATTCTGACTCCAGTTAGATCCTCGTTCTCCCTCCACTAAGCCTCCTTCATTCACATAGTGCCTACATGTGCCAGTTACACCTATCACACTCAGTTAGACTCAATTCGACACCTGGTTGACCGTTACTTGTGCATTGATGACTCCACTGATCTGATGATGAGGACTCCTAGTTGGAGCCGAGCTATTCCATGCAGTATATTCGAATGACCTCCTTGGTTAATTAGAATTGCTCAGTCATTGTTACTGTATTGTATTGTATTCTACTATTATGAGTTCAATAGAGCACTGTTGCAAGCCTTTTGCACAATTTACACCTATTTTCTTATTTTCATCTATTGTAATTGATTTACTTGTTAATTAGATTTGTTGTGCTTAATTTCACAGTTTTTTTGGTGGGAGTAAGAAATTTGAATTTAAACTAAATGTGCTCATGTTTCTTAGCACTAAGACTGAGCCTCATCACTTGTCTAGGTGTCATCTCTCTTACTATGTGTTTTATTCAGAGTTAGCTTCGGGTTAACCAAACATGTGCTATGCAATATGGTAAACCATAGCTAATTAGGGAATCTCACCTATTTTCTCAATATGCATGTTTTTTACCACTCATTACAATATGCTACACACAATCTTTTTTTAATGATTTTTAGACCCATGTAGCATTTTTTCTACATATTCCAAATATGTAATTTGTTTTTAAAAATATTATTTTTTTCTATTTTTCTTGTGCCATTACTCAACTCAAAAAATACACTGTTAGTGTTTTTTCCATAACTTTTTCATTTCGCAAGCATTTAAGAAAAATTGTAGGCTACATTACTAGACACTGACCTCTACATGCTAAAAAACAAAACGGTTTCATTCTAATTGAAATAAGAAGTTCAAAACTTGCACCCATGATTGGTGTATTGTCTTCAAGGTTGGATCACTTAGATAATTAAAAATAAAAATAAAAGTTATTAAATTTATTTTGGAAAAATAGTTCCACACTAGTACTATTTGTTAATTATATATCAGCCAGTTTTTGTATGTTGAATCAATCATTTAGGAACTCAAAGGATACACCCAGAAAGGCGTATATCTTATCATTTGCCTAAGAAAAAAGTACCTATTATAAAATATCAAACCTGAGATAGTTATGAAAACTTTCACTAGATATATTTTTATATTCAAAAACATGATTTAGTTTCCTACATTTAATTTATTTTGCTCAAAGAAAGATTAATTGTGTAACTATCTCAAAATATCCATGTAAGTTTAGGGATGGTTTTTTTTTTCATTTTTCTATTACATTTAACATGTCAAAAGAGACCCTCATTAGCTTCCACCAACCCAAAAAGAAAAGTAGGAAAAATACATAATTTTGTATTTCAAATCATTGCCATGTAATATAAAAAGAAAAGAAAAAAAAGATAAATAATATTATATTTCACATCATGGTGTGGTAATATTAATAACACCGCAAGTATACCTCTAACCCCCTAGCAGCCCCCCACTCTCTCTATCTCTCTCATACTCCCCTTCCCCCAAACCATCCCCCTCACTTTATCTCTCGCATACTACACCTACCCCTAACACCCCTCTCTCTACCTCTAACCCCCTAACACCCCCACTCCCTCTCTACCTCTAACCCTCTAACACCCACCCCTCTCTCTCTATGTCTAACCCCCCTAACAACTCCCCCTCTCTCTCTACCTCTAAAACCCTAACACCCAACCTTTTATCACTACCTATAACCTCCTAACAACCCCTCCTCTCTCTATCTCTCTCATACTCCCCCAACCCCTAACATCCCATCTCTTTCTCTCTCATACTCCCCCTACCCCTTACCCCCCCTCTCTATATATCTCCTACTCCCCCTGTATATAACCCCTAACAAACCCCTCTCTATATATCTCCTACTCCCCCTATACATAACCCCCTAACAAACCCCTCTCTACCTCTAACACCCTAAACCCCACCCCTCTATCTCTACCACTAACCCCCTAACATCCTTCCTCTTCCTATCTCTCTCATACACCCCCTGCCCCCAAACCACCCCCTTGATCTATCTCTCTCCTACTCCCCCTACCCCTAACACCACCCCTCTCTACCGCTAACCCCCTAACACCCCCCTACCTCTCTCTACCTATAACCCCAACATGCGCTCCTCTCTCTACCTCCTAACCCCTAATAGCTCTTCCGGGCCCTCTCTCTCTACCTACATCTCCCTAGCACCTATCCCCTCTCTCTACCTCTAACCCACTAACAATCCCCCCTCTCTATTTCTCTCATACTCCACCAAACCCTAACCCCCCTCTCTCTATCTCTCTCATACTCCCCCTAACCCTAATGCTCCCTCGATATCTCTCTCCTAGTCCCCATGTCCCTAACCCCCTAATACCCATCACTCTCAAACTCCCCCTACTCGTACACCCCCCTTCTCTTTATCTCTCTCCTACCCCCATTCTATACCTTTAACCCCCTATCTCTCACCCCTCTCTCTCAGCCTATAACCCCTAACACCCCCATATCTCTCTACCTCTAATATCCCCCCTCTCTTTATCTCTCTCATACTCCCCTTACCACTAACCCCCTATCCCCCCTCTCTATCTCTCTCATATTCCCCATACCCCTAACACTTCCATAACTCTAACCCCCTACCCCTAAAACCCCCCTCCTCTCTCTAACTATGACTCCCTAGCAAATCCTCCTCTCTCTATCTCTCCCACACTCTTCCTACCACTAACTCCCCCCCCCCCTCTCTCTATCTCTCTCCTAATCCCCCTACCCCTAACCCCTAACACCCCCCCTGTCCAACTCTAACCTGCTAATACCTGCCCCTCTCTCTCTACCTCTAACCCCCTAACACCCCCCTCTCTCTATCTCTTTCATACAGCCCATACCCCTAACCCCCATCTCTTTATCTCTCTACTACTCCCTCTATCCCGAACCCCCTAACATGCCCCCTCTCTAACTATAACCCTCTAACACCCACCCCTCTCTCTCTAACTCTAAACCCCTAAGAGCCCCCCCTCTTTATATATATCTCCTACTCTCCCTATCCCTACATCTACCCCCCCGACCCCTCTATCTCTCTCCTATTTTCCCTACCCCTAACCCCCTAACACCACCCCCACCCGCCCCCTACCTTTAACCCCAATAACGTTGCTAATTCTTAGTATCATAAACAATAAAGTTATAATGGTGCATATCATGCATGTGATTTTGTCAATAGAATCATGTGCAGATTTCTTAGATTTATATCCCCTGGGCATTTAGTTTTCCACCAAAATTTTCAAGTTCTAAAACCAAAGAGGACGAAGGAAAATATAATTATCAATACTTTTCCAGTTCAAGATATTATGGTAGGGAAATAATAAAAGTATATATATATAATGTAATGTTCATTAGTAAAAAAATAATAATTGCGAAATAAAAAACTATGAACCTCATAACACAGTTGACATATGTAATCTTTGTTTTTGTGGGACCAATGCTCTAGGCATATCCTGTTAGCATACTATGGAGAAAATAACGTATATTTTGGATCAATAATGCAATAACAAACACTCAATAGTGATAAACCTTTGACAACACCATAAAAACCACTATTATCTATCCCCCTAAACCCTACACCTTCAAGGTTCTAGAACAGGCACATGGATTCTCCATATCTCCTTTGTTGTCTTATTCCTAACAAATATGGCATTCATCCAATGTAGCATCTCCAATTTCCATGAGTGGTTTATGTTTTTAATGACATATGTTGCTAGGAACTCAAGCGGCTCTTCAAAAATTTTAAAAAGAAAACAATTACCAATACCAAAATAAGAACGCACAGGTATGAAAATACTTCTCAAACTGAGGCAAAAATACCTTCCTTTCTTCACCTAACCACCACCCATATCTCTGCCCCCCAACCCCCCTAACAACTCCCTCTATCTAATAGGGTTCAATTCGTCTTCCAAATCTAAAAACCCTAGCCTCCAAAGTCCAAAACCCTTGAAATCCCATCTCCCCATCTCCCCAAAGGACAAGCCGAGCATTGAACTTGGAAATTGAGATTGCCTTCTTCCTTTAGACTCAAGTTTGGAAAAACCTTTACCACATAATTCTATATGTCATTCAAACTTGACAGCCAAGTATTAGGGGAAGTATGAGAGAGATAGAGAGAGGGGGGTAGTCAGAGGTAGAGAGAGAGGCGGGTGTTAGGTGTTTAGGGGTAGAGAGAAAGGGGTGGGTGTTAGGGGGTTAGGGATATTGGGAGTAGGAGAGATATACAGAGGGGGTTAGGGGTGGGGGGAGTATGAGAGAGATATAGATAGGGGGTTAAGGGTAGGGGTTTAGAGGTGGAGAGAAGGGGGTTAGAGGTAGAGAGAGGGGGTTTGTTAGGGAATGAGAGGTAGAGTTATGGGAGGTTTCGAGGTCGATGGTTAGTGATAGAGAGGCTTTAGGGGGTTAGGGGTAATGGGATTAGGAGAGATAGAGAGAGGGGAGTGGATGGACATTACATTATAATTTGTAAGTAGATTCCTTGAATAGAATATATACAAAGATTATTCTGTTATCTACAATTTCAATTTTAATGTAATCATGTCTAGATTAAAAATATATTGCGGGCCTATATCCTAGCAAATTAACAGTTAGGAATGTAGTGTTTTCTATCGGAAGTAAATTCAATAGGATGCAATAAAATGGATGAACATGGTGATCATGCATAACCATTTTATTTGCATGCATAGCACATGCATAATCTGGACATGGTCGAGCATCAGAAGCTCAAGATGGGAATAACTATGTGGACTTGTTTTGGGATCGGTGTTGGTGTTCCAATCTTTGTAGTGGTATTGCAGCAAAAGAAAAAAGCATATGGTTGATTATGTTCAATCCATTTATTTTAATCCTTACTTTGAATCATTAATGAATGTGATGGACAATAAAATAAGTCAGTACAGAAGTATTTTTGGTTAGAATTTTGGTCTACCTTGGAACGTCTATTTTGGGAGGAAACATTAAATGGAAAATTAGTTTCCCAGGATTCTTTTATGTTATTCGGATCTTTTGGCTTGGTTTTCCATCACTGAAATTGAAGTTTGTTTGGTAGTGTGTGTTTGAATTTATTTAGAGACTTTACTTTCTTGCAGAATATTATTGCAATCCTATTAATGTGGGCTACCTTTTTATTCCCATCCATATATATACATGTTACATGTTAAGCAATTGATCATTGTGATATTTTCTAAATGTGTATCTGAATCTCTTTGTTCTTGATTTATGCAGGATGTAGGTTTCAACCAAATTTGAAGGAGTTTGCTATACTGAGTCTCTTATATACATTTCAGGCTTGTTTATTTTTTCATATTTATTCACTATCTATGATTTGGGATACACTGTAAGCATATTTCAAGGATGATCCATAAATATAAGTTTACCCCAATCTAAAATACTTAGAAATTGAGTTATGGAAGGTATGCGATAGATAAGTTTTCTTTGTGTTCAGTCATTTACATAAACTATTTTCATATAATAAATGTTCCTTGGTTGCAATTACAGGTTAAATCAGGAACATTATTTGATAACATTTTAGTGTGTGATAATCTTGAATATGCAAATAAGTTGGCATAGGATACATGAGAGAAACATAATGATGTAAGTTGTTTATTGGAAACTATATTATTTATTTCTTTACTTTATTTTTCTAGGTATGAAGGTCATCACACTTTTAATATGTGAAAACTGCATTTCATCGGGCTGAAAAGGAATCTTTTGAAGCAAAATAGAAAAATCAAGATGAGATTACTCTATTGTGTAGTCAAAAAATGATTTCCACTTGTGCACTATTGAATCATTTGTACCTCAACTACTAGTATAATTCAGTTGACTTCATTGCCCTGATTGTTGCCTTTAAACATACTCAAGAGGAAACTAAGGATTCTGAGGATGGCAAGACAACTGTAATTTACTATGGTTAGTATGCCCATGAATGGAACAAAATCTTATGGACTCAATGAATAAATACTAAACTCAGCTTCCACTTTGAGTACACTATCTCTTGAAATCATAAGACCCTCGTTTGAGGTAGTAAACAAAAACGACTCCTCTTTTAATTTATCTTCTTGGTAAAGCCTATCTAGTCTCACATTCCCTATTTATGTAATTTATCTTCTATTGCAACAATGACTATTTTCAACATATGCAAATTTGTGGCATATAGCTAGCCAACATCAATGCCATAACAATTCTACATTATCTAAATCACTCATAGAACTTCTAGTAAAAATACTTTGATCTCAAACACCATATCAAAGAGTTTCAATGTTGGGATCTATTACAGGTCAAGACTCTTCTTGATGCCCACAAATACTTTCTAGTATTGCTTTCATGCTTAGACTTGCACAGATTAAGGGAATGAGGTGCCTAGATCTGGATTTGAATCTCTTTACATCTTTTCCTACTGTTGTTTGGAAACCTGGAACAACCATTGACATTACTCAAACACCCCAAATCAACCCAGCATTAGAGATGGTGTATCTCACTAATGTTGGAAGGTGACTTCATATCCAGAATGCTAACAAATATGCCCATATTTAATGATCTGGTGCCCATAACTTAATTTTAGGTTACTTGAACCCAATACACTGCCCATAATTACTTCTTAAGGTTGTTGTTCATAGGAAATTCCTCCTAGATATCCTTATAACCCTAGCATCCTTAAATTTATGTCCCTTTCCCCACCTCTCATATCTCTCTTCTCTCTCTCACCCCCTTTATCTCCATTCAATACTTAAAAACATAAACTTTTGAAGTTCATAACACGCGCACATTATGTGAATAATAATTCCCAAGCGCTTTGTATATACAAAAATGTGCGTTCGTTTCTTCTAACATTAAGCGCACCAACCAAAATATTTGAATTTAAATAGAACGTGCACACGTTCCTGAGCACCTAATAACCCCCTCCTATCGCTCCCACGTGTCAACCACAGTCCTAAGTGGTTGGTTCGGACTTACCAAACCTATACTATAGAATTTACTGAACCATAGCTAATTAGCCATTTCCACCATTTTTTCTCAATACGCATGTTTTTCATTGCTCTCTACAGGATGACATACATGACCATTATTGACGAAATTTTAGTCATAGATAGCATTTTTTATGCAGATTCCAAATATGTAATTTTCTAAAAATAATATTGATTTTTTCTATTTGTTTCCTAATTTACTTTTGTATTCACTCCTTAAGTCAAAAAACATGTTGT
This sequence comes from Larix kaempferi, assembly GCA_027924585.1. Lineage (NCBI taxonomy): Eukaryota > Viridiplantae > Streptophyta > Pinopsida > Pinales > Pinaceae > Larix > Larix kaempferi. The sequence continues at coordinate 6,631,954 of BSBM01000118.1, read as the reverse complement.
TAGTGTTTATTCTGTAACTTTTTCATTTCACAACCATTTTTAAATGCAATATCCTGAATTTTGACTAACTATTTCTGATATTATATACTACGCTTTAGGCCCAAACACATATGATTATTTTTTATTATTGGGCATAAGCCCTAGTGCACATGATTCACTTCTTTTATAGATTTACATATTGGGAGTGGACCCTAGCTGATGCAGATTGTTGTTATATACTGGGCAAAAGGCCCCAATGTATTGATTTATGTTTTATTATGAGAATTGGGTACAAACCCTAATATACTAAGATGATCTTTTGTTACATACTGTGCAGAGTTATGTTTACATGATTGATTTATATGATCTTTTGAGCATAGACTCAGGAACACACAAATAACCTATGTACTGGGCATAAGCCCCGATGTACCTGAAGGATTTTATTATATACTAGGCGTAAAGCCTCGATGTACGTAGAGTGTTCGGCATAATCCCTGGAGCACTCCAATCTTGATAATGGATACCAGATCCGAGGCCATTTGTACATTCTATATGTGCTTCACAACCACATTGTAGTACTATTGTTGATTAGTATGCTCTATAATTGCACTAGTGTAATTCCCATGTGAGAGTGTTGAGTTAAAGCTCTGAAGAGCACTCAAGGTTACTTGATCTTAAAAGTGTTGAGTCGAGAAGACTCTGAATGGCACTTCTATTTATCACATTTATTTAATTTTTTTAAACGAATCATTTTCTCTCTATCATCAAGGACTACAGGAACTACCATGTTAAATGAGGGAATCCAACATGCAAGAGAGATACCTAGAGGTACCTAACGTAGCCAACTATCCAATCTTACCAAAATACCCTGTCCAAAGAGTTGGACCTTTTACTTAATATTTAAAAGAATTATTATGGTATGTACATAATTAAATCAAAGAAGTTACCATGATTAAACTTTTGAAGAATTAGATTTATTTATTCTTATGTAAATAACATGCATAAAGGTTATGCATAAGATAGTTCTCATGTTGTTATTATTGTTAATATTATTAATATTATTATTATTTTTAAGAAAAAAGAAAAGATTACTTATATAAATAAAATGCATAAAGGTTATGCATAAGATAATTCTCATACTTATTATTACTATTAATATTGTTAATAGTATTATTATTATCTATGAGCTAACGTAAGTTACATCTAAATTTTAACAAAATAAAGGTCCTAGATAAACTAGGAGTAAATAATTAATAAAATATCTTTCATATATATTATAATTCAAAATTAAATTAAAAACTGAATATTATTATTTAAACTCAAAAAGATATATTCCAAACAAAACTCACCTATATAAAGAAGGGAAGATCCTAAGAGAGGGTTCATATTTTTCTACTATCATTCTCTTATGATAATAGACGATAATTATTCCACAGAACTGAAGCAGCCTACTATATTTTCTAGATCTGATCAACAGCTTACCCTAGGGCCTCTACTTCGCTTATTGCATGTTGGAACCAGATCGGGGAGATCCAGTTAGAACCAGGAATTGTTTAAGGGTGATGGTTGGTAGGAACATGGTAGCCCCGAAGCTATCCAATTAAAGATCATCCTACAGGTCAACTAGGTCTATATATTTTCCCATTAAATAGTGTTTGAGTGTGCAGGTTCTGCAAGGGAAAGACCAAGCTTCAAGAACCAGGTATGAACTACAAAATTTCCATACAGTTCAAATAAAAATTTAGGAATTAAAATAGGAATTATTATGTAGCATTTATGTTTCTGTACATTACAGTTTTATCTCTTCTTTCTTTATGGAGCAAGGGCAAATTGGCATGGGCTCTCAGGGTTTACATTTTAGGATCAAATTTCATTTAATATTTTCATTTAATTCAAGCTTCTACCCTAAATGTTTCAAGGATCTAGCAAGGCTAGTGTAGCTAGCATGTGCTAGATATCTATATAGGTAGAATCACTATTGTAAAAATTTTACTTAGAAGTGTCGATAGTTGAACTATTAATCTCTACACAAAACAAAATCACATTATTCTTCCAAACCCTCATGCTATACTCTTAACTTATTAAATTCCAAGAAAGATAGGGTCCAACTGTTATCCATGAATATTTAAAACTCAGCTTTCCAAAATAAAGGATCCACGAAACCAACGAAAGTTGAAACTTAGTCTACCTCATCCATTATTTTAAACAATAAAAATAATGTAGATCAAAGCTTCGAAAACTACCCATCAGCATAGCACAAACAAGAATCGTTAGAATATTTAAATCTACAACTTAAAGAGAACACCCACTCTACATAAGTTTTCCAAAACAAACAACTATCAACATGAACCCCCTGGTTAGGGCTTTCAACATTTCGATGTACAATTTAGTTTTACAAGATAGGACCCATGAGAGTTTTTCACAAAGCCAACTTAGTCAAACTCAGTCCTCTCTCTTAAAAGAAATAAACAAAATCAACGCAGGTCAAGATATCAAAACTCTTTTCCAAATTCTTTTAAGAATAATCATTTGATATTGCCGGTGTTGATAGATACACAACATTACTTGACCACATCATTAAACTTCCAAGCAAACAACTCTCAAACACGTTTTTTCCCTTTCTAGGGTTTCCAATACATTCAATACTTCCTCAGCAGATTTAAAACTTAAAGTCAGATGAGACCCAAACATTTCAGAATAGAGATCAAACTCATATCCTAGCTCCACGTTTTTCTTAAAAAAAAAACATCCATTAAATAATATCAACCCACCGAGAGTTCAAAACAGAGTTGCACTATAAACGATTCATTTTCACCTTTTTATCAATAGAAATTCTTCATGCTAAAGCTAAAACGCAGAGTCCTCACCATCAGGATTTACCAGGGCATTTCAAGATCTTCCTCTCTGCCAGAGGCATGATTGTTATCCACTTAAAACCCTACACCTAAATACTTAAAACGAAACTTACAGAAGTATCAACTTCAACAAATATCTTGGCTAACAAAACATCAGCGACATTTTAATTCATAGAATCCCATACTCAATGGAGAAAATGATTTAAAATCCAATACTATCATTAGATTAAAAATCCCAAAACTTAAACGTTGTGGGTACTTCCCATTAAAGCTTAAAAGACTTTACAAAGCCATACATTCATATACAATAGCAGACATGAAACCCTCATCCTATATTTATCAAAATAAAACCATCATAGACTTTAAACGACAGTTCATATTTCCCGGGAGAGTCCACAATCAACTACACCATAATCGTTTCCCTCTCAGCAAATGTCCAGGCCAGAAGCAACCCAAGTAAAACTTTGAAAATTAATTACAGAGAGCCCAAAGGGGCACAACGAAGTTACATTTAAAAACTCAAGCTACAGAGATCTCAACTCTAGCTGCGATAGGAAGGAATGAATGCTGGGAGAACATGGGCTTACAAGACTTATGCCAAACCCCAAGCTTCCTGTTACTCATTAGCATCCAACGCCGGGGGTACCATAACCTACTACCTGCCAGTAAAGTCATAAAGAGCCAGGCGTTAAATCAATAATGAAACAAATACTTCCAGGATGAGTAGTGAAAGAAATAATTTAAGCTATGGACGAAATTTTACCTGTCAGTGGATCATAGCATCATCCATCTCCCTTTTTTGTAGTGACGAGTGCACTGACCATGAGCGTAGCTCAGGTCCGAGCACTCTCAAAACCAGACGTAGCAAGAAACTACCCTTAGCTAAAAAACATGAAATGACAAGCGTAGTTGTGAAGACCAAGGTAAAAACCCTATTTCCAAGCTGGCAACAAAACCACGTGAACATCACATGTAGCATTTAAAACTACAACCAACAACCATTAATGCTTCAATATTTTACCCATAAGATATAGTTAAATTCATGATGGTATCAAACCCCATTCGTTTATGTCATGGCTTATTCTCAAGGGTTAAGCCTTAGACCCTTTTTCAAAGCATAGCACTAGAACCCTTGTTAGGTAGTGGAACTAGGTGGTTTAGGGATGAGTTCCTTTTTTATGTACACCTGCAAAACATGAACCCAGTAATGCTTTAGCAAAGAGGTGATAAGTAAGCCCGAGCAAACCCAAATATCCATTCCTTACATCTCAACAGCCCACTAGTAGCAGGACTACCAACTCAAGACTGAAGCATAAGAGCTTTTTTTTACGTTCGTAATTTCTCTAAAATGCCCACAGAAAATCTGAACCCCACATAATGGTAAATAATAATAAATGTTAATAATGATAAGATGATTTACAAGAATTAATGTCGAATATTTTATACCCTGAGTGGGAAGGGAGGTGACTTTTCAAGTCACCTCTTGAGTAATTAATTAATTACCCTAATTAATCTATTTAGTATTAAATGTTAATGTTTATAACATTTATATTTGTTACATTGCCTACCCCTTAAGGGAAGTTTTATCCTCAAAGCTTTATTGGAAACAAATGATTTTTTTGTTTGAACCGACATCTCTAGATCCTTTTTTTAGTACTGGCGACACTTGATGAAATGAGGTGATATGAGTTACGAATCCCAAGGGAGAACTGTCACATTATCTCTGATGTGGTCCATCCGAGATCTAATTTTATCTGAGCTATTTGATCGCTTTGTAGAACGTAACTTTTTTTTTTATGCTTAGTGTTTTGATTCGATGTTCTTGCTTGTCTGACATCGTAATTTCTCTATGTATGTTCATTTTGACCCTATCGTTGGTCAAAATGACGTTTATAATTTGGGTGATGATAAGGAGACCTTTTTGTCTATTCTTTTGCTTCGTTTTCTTGAGTTGGAAGTTGTATTTTGATCCCTTGATGTTTAAAGGTTTCATTTTGTAGCTTTTCCAACTTGTTTTCTAACTGCATGTTATCATTTTGACACTTCTTAATCAATTCTACTTGCAATTTTCTGTCATCTTCAAACTTCTTAAGTTGTTCCTTAAGATCTTTGTTATGACTTCTCGTGCAGATCCTTTCTTCCTTCTTGTCTAGAAGTTTTCCTTCAATGTCTTCCGTAGATTGTTCTGTCTTTCGACGACTTTTCAAATTCTTAATTTTTGTGACTAGTGTCTTGTTATGATTAATTAATCTGAAAATCTCTTCGGAATTGTTGGATAGTGCTTTATTACTCTTTGTGATCTCTGACTTATGAGTCTTTTTAGACTCATCATTTTGTTTTTGAAGAAATTTTATGTTGTCGATATTGGTCGATCACTGATTCTTTATCCTCTAATTTCTTTTGTATCTGTGCCATTTCTTCGTCCTTGTTGCAAACAATTTTGTTCAAGCATATTATTTCTGCTTTGTAATCATTTATTTCTTTCTTTATATCTTGATTTTTCAATTTCTGATTGAAATCGTTTTCATTTTTTAATTCCTCAATTTGCGTAGATAATCTCTCAATATGGATTTTCAGATAATTATTCTCTTGTTCTATTAATCTCTTAAACATATCTCGCTTCATCATGTCAAATGCTTCTTTTAGTCCGGACTGTAATTCTGCTTTAAAATTCACCATAATTCCTGGCTTGGACGATAACTTGGTCTTCTTGATTGATTTTTTTTTTTTACTTGGTCTTCTTTTGACTTTGATTCCTTTAGCAATAGATAGACTCTGGCTTCTTCAACGATAAATTGTCTTCGACTTTTTCGATGATAGAAGGTCTTTGAACTCTTTAACTAGTTTTCCTTGACTTCTTTTTCGATGATAAATAGTTTGACTTCTTTTTCTTTTTCTTTGACAATAAGTAGATACAGAAACTGTAATAATTCCCAATATGTCTCTCTTGGAAGAACCTTCTTTGACTATATTTTTTTTTCTTATCAAGTCAAATAACCTTTTTTTTCCAAAAATAATTATTACAAAATAATTATTTTTTTATTTTTTATTTTTTATTTTTATTTATAATAATAATTATTAATTAATTAATAATATTATTATATTAATGTTTTATAAACTATATATGTATATATATAGTTTTTTTTCCTCCAAAAAACTAATTTTTAGTTGGATTACGAAGAGTTCAAGCCTTTGAAATAATAATAATATGTATTATTATTACTATAGTTATATAATAAATATAATAAAAATGGATTATTATTACTACAGTCATATAATAACTAAACTCATCCTAATTAAGGTATGAGTTATTATAAATAATGGTTTTTTTATAAAACCAAGGCTAGTTTTATAAAATCAAGGCTGGTTTTATAAAACCACGGGATGGTTTTATAAAACCAAGGCAATGTGTGGTTTTATAAAACCAAGGTTGGTTAAATAAAACCTATGTTGTGTCTTTTTTTCTTCTTCTCCCTTTTTATGTGGTCTTCTTTCTTGTTCTCTCTCTTTTTTTTTACTTCCCTTTTATTCCCTTCTCTTTTTTTTTCTCTCTTTTAATAATTTTGTTTTCTTCAATAAGGATGGTTAAAAGCCTAATGTAAGGTTAAAAACCTAAATCTCAAATAAACTTTGACAAGTTGGCCACAAGCCGGAATCAACAAGCGAAGCATAAAAGCTTCTTTTTATGTTAGTAATTTCTCTAAAATGCCCACAAGCAATCTGAACCCGACATATTGGTAAATAATAATAAATATTGATAATGATAAGATGATTTACAAGATTTAATGTCAGGTATTTTATACCCCAAGTGGAAAGGGAGGTGACATTTCAAGTCACCTCTTGAGTAATTAATTAATTACCCTAATTAACCTATTTAGTATTAAACGTTAATATTTATAACATTTATATTTGTTACAAAGACATTCATACTCTTCTCAGAAAAGGTCCATCAAGCCTGAATTGATAATATAAACAAGTTCAACTTTTAAAAATGGAACCAAGCATGCATTAGAGTTAAAATCAACGAGATAATTATAGACGAACATTAAAATTTGTACACTAGTATTAATCTGGACATCTAGACCATCAATGTTGTGCTCACATTATCATACTTCATCGCTTCCGCAGAAAACAAACAAGACCAACTTCCATACAACACAGTTTTGTCATTCCTTCAACAAAGACTGATGTAACTACTCAGTACTGAAGTTAATTTGATATATATTACTGGTTAGACAAATTATAGCTGTAAAAGAAAAAAAATTTAATTTTGTATTGTTTTTAGGGACATTACAAGTGGTATCAGAACCCAGCTACAATACTAAGTGACCAATGGACTCATTACGGGAAAAACATCCGCTGCAGCTACTTATAAATAAGAAAACATACATTTATGATTTTATTTTATATGTGTATATGAACTAGCATATTTCTGTTCTTAACATTGATACGACATTGCAGGTACAAACACAGTCCAAGTATGAATACAGAAAAAGACAGCATCATACATGGGAATTTGAACTCTCCACCATGAGAGAAAGAGATCGTGGTGGAATTAAACTCATATTTAATGAAATCAATGCAGAATCTATAGGAAGAATTCCAAAGTTTCATAGATGACAATATACAGGGAAGATGAGAAAAACAAGCTATAAATGAGGGTCTGCTTCAAAGCTTAACAGGGACAAAGCACCACGGACAGCCCACATTCTCAGCAAATACATTCAAAGGGAGAAATTGTCACACAAAGAAATATACCAGTCCTAAAGAAGAGGAGCAGGAAGAACACATACCTAAGTCAATGGAAGAGGACTATAAGAGCTCTTCCAATGATGATGGTTTACCACCTCCTTGCAAGAAAAGGAGAAAACGTGATGATGGTTTATAAGGAGAATTCAGAAAGACTAAATCCCCAACGTATGACAGAGAGATAAATACCGGGGATAAGGATGAGGAGTGGCTATTAGGGATGAACAAGTATTTCAAAGTCCACAACTATTCTAGTGAAATGCAAGTCGGACTGGCCATTTACAACTTAAATGGTAAAGCGGCCAGATGGTGGAGAGACTTGAAACACACCAAAGGGCAAGATATGAGGGACATAAAATGGGATGCTTTCAGTAGAATATTTCAGTACAAATACATGTCTGAAAGATTCTTTGAAAAGAAGATCAAAGAATTCCATGAATTAAAAATAAGCTCCCTAACTATGGAAGCTTTCATCAACAGATTTTTAGGTCTACTGCATTATGTTTCTTACATAAGGGATGAAAAATTCAAGACACAACAATTCTTGGGATGTCTACCACCAAATTTTAGAGAAAAGATTGAATTTGACATGCCCAAAACCTTAGATGTGACTTTACACAAAGCAAGACTCTGTTATGAACATGGACAACCAAGGAACGATAACATAAATAGAAACAAAGATAGGTTCAGAACCTTTTCAGACAACCGGAGACCAGGTTTTAGACCACCACCTTACCGGAAACAAAACAAGTTTCCCTACCAACAGAGGCTTCAACTGACCTCATGCACGGCCAAATGCACCCCCACCGCATGCCAATAGACCAGCTTTCAACAAAGGGCCAAAGGCTGCACCACCAACCATTACTTATTGGAAGTGTCGAGGGCCCCACTACTTCAGAGATTGCCCCAACAAGATGAACGGAGTTTTACACAATGTCCAAGCAAACCCTACAATAGGGGACATGGCCAGAACACTGAATTTATGTTGCACTAGATGGCCGACAAGCATACCACCAGGCCACTGTGGTTGAAATTGAGGGTAAGATCTCAAACACAACCATTTCAGTTTTAATAGATCCCAGTGCACGCCGAAGTTATGTCTCCCCTAATATTGTTGATACTTGTAAGTTAAACCGAGTAAGTCATGAGAAACCATGGCTGGTACAACTAGCCACTAGTACCAAATGAAAAGTCTCTGAACTAGTTAAAATTATGAGATAGATTTGAATGGGTTCCCAACTAGAGTAGATTTAAACATTCTACTGCTAGGATCTTATGATGTAATAATAGGCATTAACTGGTTAGAAGAACATCATGCCCCGCTAGACTAATTGAACAAATCAATACTATGCACGGATAACCAAGGGAATCATAAGACCATTCAAGGTATCCCTAGGAAAGTGTCAGTAAGATAGATATCTGCCTTACAAGAAAAGAAATGTGTAAGAAAGGGTTGTAAACTCTTTGTAGTCAACATTTGAACTGTAGAAGCTGATAAGGAACATAAGATCGAAGGCTTCCCAGTCCTTGTAGAATTCAAGGATGTATTTCCTGAGGAAATACCTGGGCTACTGCCCAAACAAGAGCTAGAGTTCTCCATAGAGTTATCACCCGGTTCCGTACCAGTTTCCAAAGCCCCTTACCGCATGATTCCACCTGAATTGGTGGAACTCAAGCTTCAATTACAAGAGTTGATCGAAAAAGTTTATATCCGACCAAGTGTGTCTCGTTGGGGAGCACCGATACTCTTTGTCAAAAAGAAGCATGGGACGATTTGGATGTGCATCGATTACCGCCAACTCAACAAGTTGACCATCAAGAACAGTTATCCACTCCCTAGAATTGATGACTTGTTTGATCAAGTCGGAGGAGCAAAATCTTCTCAAAGATCAACTTACGATCTGGATATCATCAGGTGAGAATCCGTGAGGAATACATCAGTAAGACCGGGTTTCAAGCCCAATACAGCCATTATGAGTTTGTGGTAATGCCTTTCAGTTTAACTAATGCACCTTCCAACTTTATGTGCATAATGAACAACATCTTTAGTAATTACCTATACAAGTTCGTTCTAAACTTCATCGACGATATTCTGATATATTCCAAGAATGAAGAAGAACAGGAAGAACATCTCCGGAGAGTGTTATGAGTACTATGAGAGCATCAATTGTACGCTAAGTTTAGAAAGTGTGATTTATACAAACCCCAGATACAGTACCTAGGGCACATCATTTCGGAGAAAGGGATAGAAGTCGATCCCGGGAATATTAAAGCCATAGAGGAATGGCATACCCCCACATGCATAACTGACATAAGATAATTCTTAGGGTTAGCTAGGTACTACCGAAAGTTCATTGAGAAATTCTCTCGAATTGCATGTCCTATGTCAACCTTGCAGAAGAAGACAACCAAATTCCTTCGGACAGAAAAGTGCAAGTAAAGTTTCCAAAAGTTAAAGCAACTTTTGACTAGTGCACCCATCCTATGGATTGTTGACCCCGATGGGGACTTCATGGTTTTCATAGATGCAAGCAAGGAAGAGATCGGTGGATTCCTTATGCAAAATGACTTCGCTATCTGTTATGAGTCAGGGAAGTTGAAGGAACATGAACAAAACTACCCCACACACGATCTTGAACTAGCCGCCATTATCCACGCCTTGAAGATGTGGAGGCACTATCTTATGGGAAAGAAGTTCCTATTAAATATAGACAACATGAGTCTGAAGTACTTATTTGACCAACCTAACCTAAACGCTAGACAGGCCAAGTGGCTATCCTTCCTGAGTGAGTACCACTTCGATCTAAAGCACATAAAGGGAAAGGAGAACAAGATCATCGATGCTTTAATTCGACGGGCACATATGTTATATGAGGTGACCATGAGTCATACTAACTTGGATTTACACCACAAGATTAGAACGGCATATCGGATTGACCAATTCTATGTCGAGATTCTTAAAAGGAGCCAAGAGGATAGATTATTCCAACAACAAAAGGAGTATAAGATAGACAATTCGGTACTGCTGTGGTCGAAAGAGAGACTTTATGTTCTAGAAAGTAGAGACATCAGACCTAACATCCTCACAGAAATCCATTAGAGGCCCTATTCAGGACATCTGGGATATCAAAGATGATATCAACAATGAAGAAACACTTATTTTGGCCTAAACTGAAAGCCGACATAGCTTTATTCATTGCTAAGTGATAGGAGTGTCAACTGGTTAAGGAAGAACACCAACACCCTTCGGGACTACTACAACCATTACCCATCCCTAAGTGGAGTGGGAGGTCATCAGTATGGATTTCATAACGGGTTTACCAAAAAGGTAAGAGGCAGAATGAGTCCATCTTTGTAGTAGTAGACATGTTATCCAAAGCAGCACATTTTAAACTAGTAAAATCTAACTACAAAGCCGTTCACATCGTGGACATCTTCCTAAATGAGATTTTACGATTGCATGGGATACCCAAGGCAATCATTTCCGATCAAGAAACGAAGTTCACTAGAAACTTCTGGAGAGCATTGTTCTCTGGTTTGGAGACACAACTAAAGTTCAATATAACGCATACCACCCCCAAACCGACGGATAGACGGAATGAGTAAACCAAATCCTTGAAGATATGTTGAGGATGTATGTTATGAACAAACCCACAAAGTGGGAGGATTATTTGCACCTCGCAGATTTTTCTTACAACAACGGATACAAAATTTTTTCCAAGATGAGCCCGTTCAAGGTACTCTACAACAGGAAGTGCTAGACACCTGTAACTTGGGATAGTCCAGTAGATAGACTTATGCTAGGCCCCGACTTACTAAAAGACTTGGAGCAGCTAGTCTCTAAGGTACAAAAAAAATTGAAGGAGGCATATGACCATCAAAAGATTTATGCGGATAAGAAAAGGAAGACAAAGACTACCAGGTCGGCGAACATGTTTTCCTAAAGGTGAAGGAAAACTAAATCTCCTTGTATCCGGGCAATGCGGGAAACTAGCCCCCAAATTTTGTGGACCCTTTGAGATACTGGCCAAGAAGGGGCCAATAGCATATGAGTTAGCCTTACCAGCTCATGTTAAAGTTCATAATGTTTTTCATGCATCCTTATTAATGAAATATGTATATGATACTAAACATGTGGTTGATTGGTCCTTATTACAGGTGGAACCCGAAGGGAAATTCATGCCGGAGCCTCTCCACATTCTGGACAAGAGAGAGGTACAACTTGGAAGAAGGACCATCACCCAGTTTAAAGAGCAATGGAGGCACTTCGGACCAGAATAGGCTACTTGGGAAAATGAGACAACCATGAAAGAGGCATACCCTACCTTATTTCATGATTTCATTTCTAGTCCCTAGAACATCGGGACGGTGTTGTTATAAGCGGGGAGGGATGTAATATCCTGAATTTTGACTAACTATTTCTAATGTTATATACTAGGCTTAAATCCCCAACACATATGATTATTTTTTATTATTGGGCATAAGCCCTAGTGCACATGATTCACTTCTTTTATAGATTTACATATTGGGTGTGGACCCTAACTGATGCAGATTATTGTTATATACTGGGAAAAAAGCTATATTGTATTGATTTATGTTTTATTATGAGCATTGGGTACAAACCCTAATATACTAAGATGATTTTTTGTTACATACTGTGCAGAGTTATGTTTACATGATTGATTTATATGATGTGTTGAGCATGGAATCAGGAACACACAGATGACCTATGTACTAGGCATAATCCCCGATATACCAGGAGGATTTTATTACATACTGGGCATAAAGCCCCGATGTACGTAGAGTGTTGGGCATAATCCTTGGAGCACTCCAAGCTTGATAATGGATACCAGATCCGAGGCCATTTGTACATTCTAAATGTGCTTCACAACCACATTCTAGTACTAGTGTTGAGCAGGATGGTCTGGAATTGCACCAACATAGATCCATCTCAAACCTGGATCTATCAAGCACCGAGAGGGATCCAATTTCTTGAGGTGTATTTTTTTTTGTTTTATCTTAAATTTTTTACACATTAAGAAAAAAAATTACCCCTCAAGAAATTGGATACCTCTCTTTTAATTTTTTAATTATTTTTTATTTTTATTTTTGATAAGTTATGAGCGAACATGAAATTTTTAATTACTTTTGACTTTTTATAAGTTATGAGCTGACATGGAAATGTAACGTGACAAATGTGACAAACATGATAAACATTACAACATCTCCCCTATACTGGGTTGTAACATAACATGACAAATGTGACAAACGTTGCAACATCTCCCCCATACTGGGTTGTAATGTAACATGACAAATGTGACATGTGACATGTGACATTCGTTACAGGATCTCCCCCATACTACAAACGTGACAAATGTGACATGTGACATGTGACATCCATTACAGGATCTCCCCCATACTATTACTTTTTACATTTTATTACTTTTGAAATCGTTACATGTGACATGTGACATGTGACATCCGTTATAGGATCTCCCCCATACTGGATTGTAAGCACCTCATTTACACTCGGTACAACTAGCATAACACCCATGTGAGAGTGTTGAGGTAAAGCTCTGAAGAACACTCGGGGTTACTTGATCTTAAAAGTGTTGAGTCGAGAAGACTCAGAATAGCACTTCTATTCATCACATTTATTTAATTTGGTTAAACGAATCATTTTCTATCTATCATCAAGGACTGTGGGAACTACCATGTTAAACAAGGGAATCCAACATGCAAGAGAGAGACCTAGAGGTACCTAACCTAGCCAACTATCCAAGCTTACCAAAATACCATGTCCAAAGAGTTGGACCTTGTACTTAATATTTAAAAGAATTATTATGGTATGTACATAATTAAATCAAAGAATTTACCATGATTAAACTATTGAATAATTGAATTTATTTATTCTTATGTAAATAACATGCATAAAGGTTATTCATAAGATAGTTCTCATGTTGTTATTATTGTTAATATTATTAATAATATTATTTTTATTTTAAAAAAAAAAGATTACTTATATAAATAAAATGCATAAAGGTTATGCATAAGATAATTCTCATATTTATTATTACTATTAATAGTATTAATAGTATTATTATTATATATGAGCTAACTTAATTTACATCTAAATTTTAACAAAATAAAGGTCCTAGATAAACTAGGAGTAAATAATTAATAAAATATCTTTCATAGATATTATAATTCAAAATTAAATTAAAAACTGAATATTATTATTTAAACTCAAACAACTATATTCCAAACAAAACTCACCTATATAAAGAAGGGCAAATCCCAAGAGAGGGATCATCTTTTCCTAATATCATTCTCTTATGGTAACAAAAGAGAATTATTCTGCAGAACTGAAGCAGCCTACTATATTTCCAAATCTGATTAGCAGCTTACCCTAGGGCCTCTACTTTGCTGATTGCATGTTGGAACCAGATCAGGGGGATCTAGTTAGAACTAGGAATGGTTTAAGGGTCATTGTTGGGAAGAACATGGTAACCCCAAAGTTATCTAGTTAAAGATCATCCTACAGGTCAGCTAGGTCTATATATTTTTCCATTAATTCGTGTTTGAGTGTGCAGGTCCTGCAAGGGAAAGACCAAGCTTCAAGAACCAGGTATGGACTACAAAATTTCTATACAGTTCAAATAAATTTAGGAATTAAAATAAGAATTATTATGTAGCATTTTGTTTCTATACATTACAGTTTTATCTCTTCTTTCTTTATGGAGCAAGGGCCAATTTGCATGGGCTCTTAGGGTTTACATTTTAGGATCAAATTTCATTTAATATTTCCATCTAATTCAAGCTTCTTCCCTAAATGTTTCAAGGATCTAGCAGGGCTAGCCTAGCTAGCCTATGCTAGATACCTATATAGGTAGAATCACTATTTTCAAACTTTTACTTAGAAGTGTCGATAGTTGAACTATTAATCTCTATACAAAACGAAATTGCATTATTCTTCCAAACCTTCATGCTGTACTTTAAACTTATTAATTTCCAAGAAATCTAGGGTCCAACTATTAACCATGAAGATTTAAAACTTGGGTTTCCAAAACAAAGGATCCATGAAACCAACGAAAGTTGAAACTTAGTCTACCTCATTCATTATTTTAAACAATAAAAATAAAGCAGATCAAAGCTTCGAAAACTACCCATCAACATAGCAAAAACAAGAATCGTTGGAATATTTAAATCTACAGCTTAAAGAAAACACCCACTATGCATAAGTTTTCCAATACAAACAACTATCTACACGAACCCCCTGGTTAGGGATTTCATCATTTCGATGTACAGTTTAGTTTTACAAGATAGGACCCATGAGAGTTTTTCACAAAGCCAACACAGTCAAAATCAGTGCTCTCTCTTAAAAGAAATAAACAAAATCAATACAGGTCAGGATATCAAAACTCTTTGCCAAACGTTTTTAAAAAGAAAAAATGGATATTGCCGGTGTTGATAGATACGCAGCATTAATACCACATCATTAAACTTCCAGGAAAACAACTCTCAAACACGATTTTTCCCTATCTAGGGTTTCCAATACATTCAATACTTCCTTAGAAGATTTAAAACTTAAACTCGAATGATACCCAAACATTTCAGAATACCGATCAAACTCATATCCTAGCTCCACGTTTTTTCTTAAAAAAAAAGCATCCATTAAATAATATTAACCCACAGAGAGTTCAAAACAGAGCTGCACTATCAACGATTCATTTTCACCTTTTTATCAATAGAAATTCTTCATGCTAAAGGTAAAACCCAGAGTCCTCGCCCTCGGGATTTACCAGGGAATTTCAAGACCTTCCTCTCTGCCAGAGGCATGATTGTTATCCACTTAAGACCATACACCTAAATACTTAAAACTAAACTTACGGAAGTATCAACTTCAACAAATAGCTTCGCTAGCAAAACATCAGCGACATTTTAATTCATAGAAGCCCATAATCAATGGAGAAAACGATTTAAAATCCAATACCATCATTACATTCAAAATCCCAAAACTTAAATGATGTGGGTACTTACCATTAAAGCTTAAAAGACTTTATAGAGCCATACATCCATCTACAGTAGCAGACATGAAACTCTCATCCTATCTTTATCAAAATAAAACCATCGTAGACTTTAAACAACAGTTCATATTTCCTGGGAGAGTCTACAATCAACTGCACCACAATCGTTTCCCTCTCAACAAATGTCTAGGCTAGAAGCGACCCAAGTAAAACTTTGAAAATTAATAACAAAGAGCCCAAAGGGGCACAACGAAGTTACATTTAAAAATTCAAGCTACAGAGCTCTCAACCCTAGCTGCGACAAGAAGGAATGAATACTAGGAGAACCTGGGATTACTAGACTTATGCCAAACCCCAAGCTTCTTGTTACTTGTTAGCATCCAACGCCAGGGGTACCATAACCTATTACCTGCCAGTAAAGTCATAAAGAGCCACGCATTAAATAAACAACGAAAAAAATACTTACGGGATGAATAGTGAAAGAAATTCTTTAAGCTATGGAAGGAATTTTATCTGTTAGTGGATCGTAGCATCCTCCATCTCCCTTTTCTGTAGCAAGGAGTGCACTGACCATGAGTGTAGCTCAGGTTAGAGCACTGTTAAAACTAGAAGCAGCAAGAAACTACCCCCAGTCAAAAAACATGGAATGACAAGCGTAGTTGTGAAGACCAAGGTAAAAACCCTCTTTCCAAGCTGGCAACAAAACCATGTGAACATCACATGTAGCATTTAAAACTACAACCAACAACCATTAATGCTTCAATATTTTACCCATACGATATAGTTAAAGTCGTGATGGTATCAAACCCAATTCATTTATGTCATGGATTATTCACAAGGGTTAAGCCTTAGTCCCTTTTTCAAATCATAGAACTAGAACCCTTGTTAGGTAGTGGAACTAGGTGGTTTAGGGATGAGTTCCCTTTTTATGTACACCTTCAAAACATGAACCCGGTAATGCTTTAGCAAAGAGTTGCTAAGTAAGCCCGAGCAAACCCAATTATCCATTCCTTACCTCTCAACATCCCACTAGTAGCAGGACTACCAAATCAAGACAGTCATACTCTTCTCAGAAAAGGTCCATCGGGTCTGAATTGATAATATAAACAAGTTCAACTTTTAAAAATGGAACCAAGCATGCGTTAGAGTTAAAAGCAACGAGATAATTAAAGATGAACATTAAAATTTGTACACTATTATTAATTTGGACATCTAGACCATCAATGTTGTGCTTACATTATCATACTTCATCGCTTCCGCAGAAAAGATACAAGACCAACTTCCATACAGCACAGTTTCTCATTCCTTCAAGAAAGACTAATGTAACTATGCAGTACTAAAGTTCATTTGATATATATTACAGGTTAGAAAAATGATAGATAGCTGTAAAAGAAAAAAATTAATGCTTACTGTTTTTAGGGAAAGTACATTAAACAATATTGTATCTTGCACTAGTAGACACCGATCTCTACATGCTATAAAAAATACAAGTCAAAATAATTGCATTAATACCTTCAAAGGCTGCACCCACATTTTACATATTGTTCTCGAGGTTTGATCACTTACATAATTAAAAGAAAAATTAAAACTTTAAACATTTAATTTTGGAAAAATAGCACTGCACTAGGGCTACGGGTTCTATACATGTCTACCAATTTTTGTAGCATGAAACCATCATTTAGGCACTCAGAGTTTGCACGCACAAAAACACATACCTTATCATTTCCAAAAAATAAAAACGGACTGTTAGAAAAGATGAAATTTGACATAGTTATGTAAATTTTCAATACTTAAAACTTAAATATTTGGAAACATGACTCAATTTCCTACATTTCATATTTTTTACTCGATGCAAGATATCTTGTGTAAGTATCTAAAAAAACCAAGTAAATTTAAGGATGCCTGATTTTTCAGTTTTCTATTGTATCTAACGCACCAAAAGTGGCCCTCATTAGCTTGCACATGCCCGTAATCTTGACAATATAATGTTGGGCGTATTTTGAAATCCTAATTTGTATTTGTTTGGTATTACTTGTATGTTCAATATTTAAAGTTATTATTTGATAATGTAAGTAATTTATCTACTGATTTCAGATGAAAGAGTGCTTGACTGGTATATATTCATTTCCTTGTATTTACCAATATATGTTTCCTACTAACTTGGGAAGATAATTTTCACCATTGTAGTTTTTGTCTCTTAGAAAAGTTGAGCCTTCCATTCCACATTCTTTTTCCCATTCCCTGTACTTGTTTTCATTGCAAGTAAATGATGCACAAACTTGATCCATTTTACTAGTCTTAAACTTTAGTGTTGCACTTAGCAGAGTAGGCTTCTATTTCGAAACTCTTTCCTATATGTACCATAAATGTTTGTGGTAGTATTTTTAAGTATATTATTGCTTAGAATATTTTAAAGTACTCTTTTTTTCAGATTGTTACACCACTACATGGCTTTTCAACATTTGGAAAAGCTGGATGATGATGACCTTGTAATCTTCACATTAGTGAATTTGTCTATAAAGGTGTTGAGATAGGATGGTGCGCTATATTATTTATCATAATATTATTGAGAGTGCTTGGGAAAATACTTCTCAATAAAATGCACTAGTGCATGTGCACATTTTTCCCACGGAACATCGTTTCTATTGAAACACTTATGCGTTGCTAGAGCGATGAACTTGACCCCCTATTTTCGTTGAAACCTTTTCATCACTGTAGAAACACTTAGAAAATTTTGTCTTTATGGCAACAAGAAAGTGATGAAACATGGCTTGAGTGGACTCTAATGAAAAATACAATTAACGCTGCTATAATGACGAACGCCCGTCTCTATAGAAATAGTAAGTCATCTCTATACCGACTGGTCTCCATCACTATAGCGATGGAAAGTACTTGTTATCTTCTTTCTTGGGTAACAATATGTTGCTCCATCTGTATATTTTTATCCTTCAATTGATTGTAGAACATTTGAAAGTTGTGTTGTGCAAAAGCCAAGTTGTAACACTTGTTATCACTTATGTAGAAGTGATACTGCTTCAATATAACCATGTTGTCTTCAGTACTATCTGCCCCATGTCTATAGGTGATATGGACCATTATGTTGACCTGGTCTGAGTGATAGTATTGACTCTGAATCTCATTTTGCAGTTGAATGTTAAATTTTCAGAATTTACTTCAATCTGATCTAGGATCTTAACTGAGAGAACAACATGTACAACAAATCTACAGCATATCAATCATGGACACAATAATGCAAGCACACAAGAGACACAGAGTTTACTTGGGGAAAACCATAAAGGTGAAAAACCCCAATAACTTCCTCAGAGATAGATAGCGCAATGATACAACCAGAATACAAGAGATAGTCTTCTCCTAGCAGCAAAGCCTCTTCCTCCACAAGTGCACCTGTGAAGAACCTGCAATAATTAATTAATACAAATACATGAGATATCAAAAATAATAGAACTCAGAATCACTTATATATTGATCACGGGCCACTTCGAGGGGGCAACCTCCTTTGAGCAAGCTCAATACAATTAACTTCATGGTGCCTTCATAGACCTAAACACACACTTATATACTAAGTCTAGGTGCCAATACCATGGGTCAATACTATGTGTCAATACAAACCATGGGCTAAGTCTAGGCGCCAATACTATGAGTCAAAACCATGTGCCAGTACAAACTATGGATCAACAAAACTATGGGCGACTTACAAAGCATATGCGCCAACAACAATAACACAAACTATGGATCAACAAATACTACGGGACGACTTACAAAGCATATGCATCCAACAACAATATACTAACAAATTAAAGACATGGGTTCCTAACATCCCCTCTCCCTTAGAAAAAGCTTTGTCCTCAAAGCTTTAGATGTGGAAATTGATGCAGAATCTGAAGGAGTGGGTCCCCTGTAGCATCCTTGGGTTGCATTCCATGCCACTAGCGCCTTTAGAGTTTCAAGGAGGATTGCGTGGAAGGCTGTAGATGAAGAAGAAACATATCAGTGATGTGAAAAGTGCGCTCAGAATGGTGTTGATCGACTTGTTGTTTCAGTCGAATTCTTTCCATGTGAAAATTGTCCTGCAGAATGAGAAGAAGCTGATCACGGTTTCGAAGAATTGAGTCAATTACCTGAACTGGGGAGCTGCTGAAGGTGTATGGAAGAAGAACTGGTGGTGCCTGTCTAGAGACTGCTTCATATGGTGTCCTTTCAAATGTGGTACTATACCACTGGAGCGCTTCTAGGAAATCCATAGAAATAGTTGTCCAAATCTGTGGAGGGATGGGCAAGGGTTCGAGCAGTCTCGAAAGGAGGGTCGTTTCACCCTTGTTGACCTAGAAAGTATCATAGTCAACCACCATCCGTTGAATTTTCCTTTCGAGTCCATGCTAAAAGAAGTTACATTGTTCCTGGTCATACGCTTTGAGGAACCCAGAGTTCCCTACTGATGAAGAAGCATGGAGTTCATAGAAGAGATAGCCCCGTTGAACATATTGCAACCAATTTAGAACAAGCAAAGAAATAGCTGTAAGAGAAACTGGGTCTTCAAATGTGCGAGGAGGAGCATCTTCCACCATATTGTCCTTACCCTTCTTGTAAGTGATCGCATAGGGATAACCCCTGAGTTGGATAACCCATTTCAGGTGTGTTGGGTAGGAGACCCATTGTTCCAGAAAAATTTCCAAACTCTGGAGATCAGTCTTGATGCAGAAATAATTCCCTAATAGGTATGGTTGCCACTTCTGTACTGCATGCAAAATAGCCATCAGTTCCTACTGAGAGGTAGATGTGGCTAAATTCTTACTGGAAATGTCTCTTGAAGGCGGCAAGCTCATTGCTTCAGCAAAGACACCTGCATATCTATCCAAGGAAGTAGTGGAGACCGTTGATGGGTGCATCTGAATGGAATGGTGCTGAGCGATGACACCATGTGAATTCTTCTTAAGGATTTTTTCCAGGCGATGTGAACTGATGATTCAGAGAGACCCTGGTTGTAAGCCCATTAATTTGTGTTGTGCCCCATTGACTGAAAATTGCATCCAAAGTTCTGCAAAATCCCATAAGATGGGACCAAGTGTGTGTAACCATTGAACACCCAAAACCACATCACATCTGCCTAAGGATAAGGAAAACATGTCAAAGCGCAGGTTATAATCTTCCATAGTGATACACACATTGTGACACTTCCCCTTGCAAGGTAAGGTGCCCCCATTGGCAACCATGACTTCAAAGTTGGAGCAAGGATGGACAAAAAAATCAGCCTGTTTGGCAATCCGAGGGTCAATGAAGTTATGAGTGCTACCAGCATCAATGAGTATGATAAGAGGGAGCTTCTTGAAGTATCCCCTGACTTGCATTGTTTGTGGGGTGGTGACACCGGTTACAGCATGGAGAGAGATCTTGGGTGGGTCGTCCTGAGATGGGGTGTCAACAGGAGGGTGTTGAATGTCAACTTGATCATCTACTGTATCTGGAGATTCTTCATCAAGTTCTGAGGTTGGTGGAGAATCCACATCCAAGAGATAGAGCTTTTGTTGAACACATCTATGTCCTCGAGTGAATTTCTCATCACAATTATAACAAAGCCCTTTTTCTTGGTGGGCCTACATCTCTGTTTCAGACAAATGCTTGATAGGAGTTGGTTGAGGAGCAGGCGTGATGGGAGGTCATTGGGAACCCATATTTCTGAACGGAAGAAAGGTGGGTTTGGAGCATTGTTGAGCTGGGATCTTTTCCTCTACCAACTTAGCCAACCCTAGGACTTCCATCATTGTGTTGGGATAGAACATTTTGACCTCTGAGCGGATTTCATCCTTGAGACCACTGATAAAACAACTCCTGTAGAATTCATCAGACAATCCTTCTGTGTGATTGGCCAGTTTCTCAAATTATGTCTGATACTCTCTCACTATGCCCATTTGGTGAAGTTTAGTGAGTGCTCCTGTGAAGTCATGAAAAGCACTAGGACCAAATCGTGGCAAAAGGAGTTGGCAAAAATCTGTCCAGTTTGGCTCGGGATGAGATTTGATGTACCAATGGTACCATTGAAGGGCTTCCTGTTCCAAATGAAATGATGCAATTGGAACTTTCTGGACATCAAAAGTATTATGTAGACTGAAATATTGTTCTACTCGGTATATCCATTTAGTCGGATCAGTACCATTGAAGCGAAGAAAATCAAGCTTCGGCCCATGAAAATTGCTGGAAGAAGAGAACCCGGTGGCTGCAAAAGATTCTGGTTGTCGTTTATTGTTCATGGCTGAATGTTGAAGATGGAGGTTGAGAAAGTTTTCATCCAGATCTTGGAGTTTGGTTTGGATGGCTGCAAGTGCTTCCTCCATGGTGTGTGCTCCTACATGGGTGACAACCATAACCAGGGTTTTTTTTTTTGGAATGGGTAGAAAAACACAAACAGAAGCTGATTTAGTAAAGGGAAATTTGGATTGGAGAAAAAATCGGATGGGTAATTGGGGTTTGACTAAATTTTGGACACTGTCGAAATGACAGGAAAGCAAGAAAGGGGGATTTCAGAAACAGGGTGAAAAAATGAGAAAATTTGGCAGAGAGGGACAAAGAAGCAGAATTAGAAAAGGAACTCTGTGGGAAAATTTGAAGGTGATTGGGTGAAATATGAGGAAGTTATGGAAAACCCTAAAAATAGACAAATGTGGGATTTCAAGCTTTGGGAAGTGGAATTGGGGATAGGGTCCTCAGGAATGAAATATGCAGAATGGGATTATAGGGGTTCCCGGGAGGTTTCAAGGGAAACAGAGTGAAAACAAGGGAGATATGGAGAATTTTTATTTTTATTTTTTTTAGAATGGAGTGGCTATGGCTCGGAAGGGATCTGAAACAGATAGATCTGCAACGGCCCGAAAGTGAGCGAAAACAGAGGGATTTGAAACGGCGCTAAATGGATTTAAAACGGATGGATCTGGAATGGCTTTCAGAATGGATCTGAACGGCTGGATCTGAAACAGCACAGCAGTGATCGACAACAGTTCAGCTGAAAATAGATATGGACCTTAGGTATGTGCGGCTTCTTAACAATTCAGGGGTTTCACTCGGCCACCAATGTTGTCTAACGGCTTGCGTATTGGGGTAGTACCCGTCACTCCATGGCTCAAGTAAAACTGATAACCGCTTTGTACAAATGATAGCTCTTGGTTTACCTCACGGGTGGGAACTAGTCAATCAGGTAGGGGTCATTGCCCTTTTCGCTGACAGGTCCTCTCAATGGGCTAGCTGCTTCGGGGTTCCTGTGGTACTCCTCACAATGATTTTTAGGGCTTATTCCCAAGTACTTCCCAGAGTTAAGTGGATAGGGATTATTCCCAAATCCGAACCTGCAACAGATGCGAAAAAAAAATTGGCAGAAATTTCACCCAGCGAGCCCAAGAAAGTGCTCTGATACCAGATGTGAAGAACCTGCAATAATTAATTAATGCAAATACACAAGCTATCAGAAATAATAAAACTCAGAATCACTTTTATATTGATCACGGGCCACTTCGAGGGGGCAACCTCCTTTGAGCAAGCTTAATACAATTAACTTCATGGTGCCTTCATAGGCCTCAACACACACTTATATACTAAGTCTAGGTGCCAATACCATGGGTCAATACTATGTGTCAATACAAACCGTGGGCTAAGTCTAGGCACCAATACTATGAGTCAAAACCATGGCCCAGTACAAACTATGGATCAACAAAACTATGGGCGACTTACAAAGCATATGCGCCAATAACAATAACACAAACTATGGATCAACAAATACTACGGGACGAATTACAAAGCATATGCATCCAACAACAATATACTAACAAAGTAAAGACATGGGTTCCTAACAGCACCACTCTCCAAAGTGTGAGTGAGAGAATAGAATGTGTAAAATGAGAGAGACACACTCTCTATTTATACACTAACTTGACTTGACCTTTACTCAACTAGGTTGGCCTCAACTTAACCACTTAACATAATGCTGACTGGGCCGACACCCAATAGGGTGGTCTAATAACCCTTCGACCCACATGACTTATACAGGGCCGACCCCAACAAGGTGGTCTAATAACCCATCAAGTATAAGTTACGACACTTACAATATAAATGACGGCACTTCCATATAGAGGAATAATAACATCTCTATAGGAATACAATATACATATATGTGAAATACATTCCAAAGTTACATATACATCAACACTCCCTCTTAACTAGGAAGGTATTTCTCAACACAGGACTTCTAGCACAAGTCTTCTTCTCTAGATCATCGTCACTGGATAATCGTCATCGAGTCATTGTCATCGTCACTGCTGCTACTATCTCAATCAATCTTTGAATCTACTCGTCATAGGAAGTTCTACAGAACCAGTCCTTTTTCATACTGGATGTAGGCCCACCACCTGTAGGTCTTCATCATCACTGGCCATACTGTGGAATCCTCGGGACTTATTACGTGCGTCACAAAACCTGGCGGTAGCATCCCAGGCTGTTACGAGCACTCAGCTCTACCTGTTGGATATCCTAGGAGCACATTACATGTGACCTATCACAAAACCTGGTTGAAGCATCCCAGGCTGTTACGAGCACACATCTCTACCTGTCGGATCTCCCAAGAGCACATTACATGTGATCTCACCACAAAACCTAGTTGAAGCATCCCAGGCTGTTACGAGCACACAGCTCTACCTGTCGAATCTCCCAATAGCACATTACATGTGGTCTACTACAAAACCTGGCTGAAGCATCTAAGGCCTTGTTCATCCTGTCTAGATCTCCCAGGAGCAAATTACATGTGGTCATGGAAAAACCTAGCTGAAGCATCTAAGGCCTTTTTCATCCTGTCCATATCTCCCAGGAGCAAATTACATGCCATAGGACAAAACTTCGCAAGAGCATCTCAGGATGTTGCGGGTACACAACTCTGACCTGAAGATCTCCCAGGGCACAAATTATATGTCCTCCCAGAGCAATGTCTTGAAAGAGCATCCCAGGTTGTTACGGGTGCACAACTCCGACCTATAGGATCTCCTAAACATGCTCATCTACAAAACCTGATGCACGGCCACAAAGTATCATCCTGATACTCACCATACATCATCCTGATGTACACATGATCATTCTGATCATCATCATTGCAACATCCTACTGCATGTCATCTGGAGAAGCTCGTCATCCACGATCATCCTGATCATACAATGCATCCACCTGATGCATACCAAGTATCTACCTGATACATATCATCATACATGATCCTCCTGATCATATAATGCATCCACCTAATACAAATACAAATACATGATACATATCAACATACATGATCTACCTAATCATACAATGTATCCACCTGACACATATACAGATACATGGTCCAAGCATCCAACATGATGCATACACAAAATACATACAAATGATCCAACCGATCATATCCAACATCCAACATGATGCGTACATACATATAAATGATCCAACTGATCATATCCAGCATCCAACATGATGCATATACAGAGCAGTAACTAGAGCATCATCATGATGCTCATCATCCATGATCCTCCTGATCATCATAGCATCTTCCTCTTCAGATCATCTCATTGTCCACAAAGCACAGCCCTGATGCACATCATCCAGCACTTATACCACCGACATGGGAGAACACATCTACCACCATTTGGGGAAGGCTCCATCCCTTAATTTTTCACCATGGGAGAACACATCTACCACCATGTGAAAAATGGATCAGCAATTACATCACGACCAAGGGAGAACACATCAACCATGTCAGAAAAGCTCATGTGCATCTGCATCTTCTAGACTCATCACTTCCCTTTGGAAGGAACCTCGATCTAAAGTGCACCAAGCCTCTCTCTGAAGTACACAAACTGCACTCTGGCTAACAGCTTGGTCAATACATCTGCAACCTGCTCATACATCACAACATACTCTGCTTCGGCTGTACTCAGTGCTACACAGGACTGCTTCCTGCTAAACCAAGAGATCACACTCAATCCCTATCTGCAGGACTGCCTGTCCAATCTGAATCAACATAACCCTGCAGGTTAAACTTTTGATTTGCATCATACTTGAGCCCATAATCAACTGTACCCTTCAGGTACCTCAGAATATGCTTTACAACAACCAGGTGAACACTCCTCGGATCCGTCAGGAATTGGCTCAATGTGGTCACCGCAAAGCAAATATCTGGTCTCGTGTTCATCAGGTACATCAAGGACCCAATCATCTGACAATACATAGTGATATCAACCAGCTTAGATGAAGTGTCACACAGAAGCTTGAGGTTCGATGTCATAGGTGTGGCCATAGCCTTGTAGTCCATCATCCCGAACCTCTTAAGGATTTGTACTGCATACTTCCCTTTTCCAAGGAAGATTCCATCTGCACTCTGCCACACCTCCATGCCAAAAACAAATAGTGCATCATCCCCAAGTTCTTCAACTCGAACTCGGCAGCAAGCTTCCACTGCATGTCGGCAATCAATCTATCTTCACCTGTAATAAACAGGTCATCCATATACAAAAGTAGTATCACCAGATTGCCTTCCTCAACCTTGTAGTAAAGGTTGGAATCCGCTTTACTCTTGGTAAATCCCAAACTGGATAGAAAGCTTTCTATCCTACCATACCAAGTTCTGCACATATATGACTCCCTATCATGTGTCTCAAAACCAAGTAGCTTCTCCACATACACTTCTTCTTCAACTACACCATTCAAGAAGGCTGTCTTGAAATCCATCTGGTGTATCTTCTATTTCATCACTTTTATATTTCTCTATGCTGCCATCTGCAGCATGCTTGATCAGATAGATCCATATGGAATTCATGACATATTTCCCTTCAGGTCTTGGGACTACATCCCAAACATCGTTCTTCATGATCGATAGATCATGGCATTCTTCTCGTATCCTGGGAACTTCAATATCTTCAATAGATAATTTTGTTGCTTTGAACAAATGTTGTAGTCCTTCTTTTGTAGGTGATGGTATACGATCTTTCCTACACAACAAGTTAAATTGCATGATTAGAAAACATCTCATAGTTTTAAGAACAAATTCTTACACATAAAGAAATATGTCATATAGTCATGCAATTATTTTAGCCAATGCTTCAATACAACATTTATCCATATATCGTAACTTTCTAGATGCCTTCCAATCTCTACCAGAACATTGTTAAGAGTGTGCACAACTCCTAACATGTCAGCAAAGAGGTTTCATTCTAGATAAATAACAATGGAATGTTGTACAGTGCCATAGGCCACTTACCCATGTATATTTGTAGTATATTGTTCATCAATGCAACTATTCTAATATGCAAAATACACAACCTAATTCTAGGAACATAAGCATATACATCATTGAATAACATTATGTAAGAAATGATAATTCAAATAGTTATCTTTGTTTGGTTGCTGGGTGAACTCCCTCTGAATATTTGCAACTCCATTCTGATGTGGATTGTAAGAAGTGGTCAACTCCCTCTGAATATCTGTATCCTTGCAGAAACTACTGGAGTGTGCTCCTTTGCTTTCTTACAAGAACAACTGGAGTGTGCTCCCTCTTGATCTTTGCTTCCTGGATCACCTGTCCTTGAACTTATATCCATCCTTAACCACTATGCATGCTTATTAGTATCATCATTGTGTTATCCTTGAGGTCTCATACATAATCACACATTTATTAGTATAATCTTAATACTATCAAAACACAATAATCTTAAACATGTATAGTCATGATCATTCACAGATAATAAACATTAATATTCAAGGTTTCAGGGAAGTCTTCTTTTACTCATGCATATTCTTATTTGATCATAGGACTCTTTTGATTAGTTAAATCATCAATGCATAAACCTGTGATTACTCAAACATATACCTTCATGATTCTTTTGGTTAGTCATATCATCAATTATGGTTAAGAAACATAATATGCATACAACCATGACTATTCAAACCTGTGACTTCATGAATAATCATTATCAACAACACAACAGTATAAGATCCTAACACAGGGTAGGATTATAGCTTGATATAGGAAATACATACTTGGATTAGCATGCTAGCTAGTTATGTCTAACATACCCGCATAATGTCTTCTGGTTCTCTTCAGTGACTTGTGCTACTAACCTGCATGTCTCATAAGTTAACCATTGTAGAACCAAGTCATACATACCTCGTAAGTAGATCTTCTATGTGATCCATGACAACGGATGAATCTTTGTCTTCATGTCACTATGATCATATGTTCTTGAAGTAGAACATGATTTGTCTTTCTTGCTGTACCTTTTATGTTAGCGAACAACATAAACCTCATACAACATCACAATGCATTAGTACAATCATAAGTGTCAAAACCTTAATCAATGAATATCTTTTATTAAGGTAATACGACAAGTCTAGAATCAAGATTTTACTGTAATGATATGAAGACAAACATATGATAAACTTAACCATGAAACATACATATAATCCATACCTGTCAAGATTGCTTGTAATCTTCTTATGGAAGGTCTTAGCCTCATCTCCCTCTGAGACAGGAACTTCTTCACTTATGCAGGTGACCAATCCATCTTCTTCTAGGATTAACCCAATCCACTTGATTTGCAAGAACTGGACCTGTAGCTGGATTAGGGTTTGTCAAAGAAACCCCAAAAATTCAAACTTTGAATTTTAAACTTCCGAAAGGATAGAAATATGTGCCTTGATGAGCTGATCAAGTTGGTATATTCAGAATTTGAAAACTGCAAAGTTTCATTCCTCAATTTTGCCTTTTAGATTTCTGGATTCACTAGGGAGGACCGTGAATTAGGGTTTGAGTTTCTCGGAGCTTCACCCAGACAAAAGATTTGATTCAAAGCTCTAAGATTTGATTTTTCTGAGGAGCTTCCAGCCATGGTCACATATTTCAAAAATTCCAATTTTTGCAGAAGCCCTAATTTTCCATCTTTCTGATCAAAGTCCCGAATAGGGGTTTGATCAAGCCCAGCCTTCTGCCCAACTAAAAATTCTGATCTTGGTCTCTAAATTTCGATTTTGATGAGTAGCATCCAGTCGTGGTCTCCAATTACAAAAATTCCAACTTTCTTCGAAGCTCTAAATTCCGGAAGCCATGAATGAAGGTGCTCAAAAATAATTTTCTTTTGACATAAATATGTACCTGATTATTTCTGGTGTAACTCTGAACTTTTCGATCCACAGGGTCTGAAAAATTTTCCTAAGATATCCCAACCTGTCATCTTTCCATCCCGATAAGTCTGACTTCAATTGGATTCTCTGAGAGAGAGTTATTCCAAGTGTCGTAACGTGATCTGTTTATGGGATAAAACAGGAGATCCAACTTGTATGGTGTGCCACGTGTCACTGGTTCAACTTTGGCCTCTGAAAACTTTTCCTGAGATAGTAAATTCTGTGTACTACCTGTCACTTTTTATGAAATTTCATTTGGAGCTTCCTAACCGAAGTTATGACCTTTTTTTCCAAGGTCACCTGTTTTTTACTCAGATCTGGAAGAGGCAGAAACCCTATATTGTACAGATCATAAATCACAAAGTACAATGAATTAGAGGTTGTCCTTTGGACACAAGGTACATGGGGATCTGATCTTCGACCTATAAAGTTTCAGATTCGAAAACTTTGCCAAAATGGATTTATAGTGAAAGTGCTACGATGACTGGTTTTTGCTATATCAAGCCCTAGCATCGTAAGTGCAACAAGTGACATACATGCCATATCATGCATTCTTTCAGGCTAGCTCTGATACCATGTTAAATTTTCAGAATTTACTTCAATCTGATCTAGGATCTTAACTGAGAGAACAACATGTACATAAAATCTACAACATATCAATCATGGACACAATAATTCAAGCACACAAGAGACACAGAGTTTACTTCGGGAAAACCATAAAGGTGAAAAACCCCAATAACTTCCTCAGAGATAGATAGAGCAATGATATAACCAGAATACAAGAGATAGTTTTCTCCTAGCAGCAGAGCCTCCTCCTCCACAAGTGCACCACTCTCCAAAGTGTGAGTGAGAGAATATAATGTGTAAAATCAGAGAGACACACTCTTTATTTATACAATAACTTGACTTGACCTTTACTCAACTAGGTCGGCCTCAACTTAACCACTTAACATAATGCTGACTGGGTCGACACCCAATGGGGTGGTCTAATAACCCTTCAACCCACATGACTTATACTGGGCCGACCCCAACAAGGTGGTCTAATAACCCATCAAGTATAAGTTACGACACTTACAATATAAATGACGACACTTCCATATAGAGGAATAATAACATCTCTATAGGAATATAATATACATATGTGTGAAATACATTCCGAAGTTATATATACATCAATATTGAAGAGTGTAGCTTTTCGCAAAATCGACCACTGACAGGATAGTCCCAATAGGAAATGTATCCCTACACCTTCTAAACTGCTCATCTTGCCAACGAGCCACATGTACATGCTTTACATGATGTTGTGTCTTTTCAAATAATTCCTCCATGAAGTCGCAAACCCGTACCTAGTAGATCGAAAATAAAGACATATATCAATAGATTGTTACATATGAAATCTCAATCTGAAGAAAAAATAGTATGCAATAACTCATTACCAACCCGAGAAGTGACCATTTGTATTTTTTTTCTTTTGTTCCCTCCATCAACATCATGCATGACATATTTGAATGAATGCAAGTTCACCTCCTACCTCCCAAGTTCATGCTCATCGGTCACATGTATGCATTTTTCCAATAATTCCAATCCACCACACCCTGAGCACGTCCCATCTATGCAAGTTTTTTGATATAATGTGCAATCATTTGGCCTACTACACAAAATGTTATGAATAAAGTCTCTAGATGACATTAGCGGTAATGTAGCTAAGCATTCCTGCACAAGAGTGTTATGCAATACATGAAAAATATATGTATATGTGTCATAATAGTAACCATATCCAATGTGGTATCGACAACATGTGTTACGAATTGTGTTTAACTTAACTTACCATGGTTTGCATTTTTCAAAGGATCTTTAGCCCAAGTTAAGTTTGTTATGTTCATTTCTAAATATCTCATATAATTTTGTGTGTCATATCAAGAAAATGTTTAATGTGTGGTTCACGATCCTTTGAACCCCTTCTCAATTTTAATACATCTTTTTGGTTGGAAGAAGGTCTACTGATGTCATGCCAAAAAGCTTTCACTAATCTCTTTACTGCATCAATGAGCTTGATATCAGAGTGTGGCAACCTCCCAATGAAGGCCCAAATATCTGTTTGACCGGTTTCAAGTTGTTCTCTTATAACAGAATACCTACGAAGTGTCTTCACACTAAAATTAATCATTTTGGAGATAGGTTTAAGAAAACGAAGTGCCCTAGTGCGTTTGCAAATGATTGATTGTGACAAAACATGGTGAGCCGCATTACGATCCTTTGAGAGAGATTTCTTTCCAATTGTACTAAATGCATCTACTAAACTTTTAACAATATGAGAACTTGGTTCTAATTTTTTGGTCATCTTTATCCTTAACGTTCTTCTAACAAAATCCATAGACCTAGATTTTAACAATAATAAAAATAATTTGCACTTGTCCCCATCACATTTAGAATAAAAAAATTTATCAATTATTTGTCGAGTTTGATAAGCAATAGTACGTTTAGACAACGTACCTTCAAGTGAACTAATGAGAGTTTCATCAACCTGTATACATTTCGAACTTCTTCGGCATGCAATTCTAGTGAAAGTCGACACCGCCAAATCCAGATCATGGCAAAAAGCCTTTTCAGAAAAGGGAATGTAGAAAACAACCACCTACCAGAAAATGGTGTGATTACCACCACTCATCATGGCATGATACATCTGAATGCAAATCTCAGAAGACATTTCTGGAAAAAGTGGCGACATCCGACACGTTCGATAAGACGATGGAAGAATCTGATCCAGGCGCAACGATGCTTTTGACATCGACATTGACATCGACCACTCCAGCAGCCTCAACTATCATCGATGAGGAGGAACAATAACCCATGTTCCATACATGGATATGGGTTCAAATTAATCCATTACATTTGATTGTGGGTAACGGTAGCCTGAAGAACTTCGTTTCTGAAGATCTCATGAAGAAAATAGGTCTTGTAACCACTTTGCATCCTCAGCCTTACAACATTGGTTGGATAAAGGATCGAAAGGAACTACGAATCACCCGATAATGCACACTCACCTACTTCATAAGTCCTTTTAAAGATGAAGTACTCTGCGACGTGGCACCACTCTTTGTAGCCAATGCCTTGTTTGGGAAACCTTACTTGTGGGATCACCATGGAAGTTATCAGTCACGACCTTAGAAGCTGATTGTCAGAATCCGAAATTGATGGTACGACATACCAAAACGATGACCTACACCAACGGTCTCAATGATTTCTGCTAAATAGACGAAGAAGCTCATCAATCATGCTCAAAAGTTTGCATTAATTGAAACCGCAACATTCTAGGAAGACTACAGCAGTGAGTTGAGTCACCGACCAGTGCATATCTCGACAGAAGCAATTGATCGACAATGTTCTCGACGAGTATCAGAGTTTATTTCAAGAGTCGGATGGAGTACCTCGACATTGCTAGGTAAAAAACTCCATTGAATTTTCTCCTGGTTCTTCTTTTCCTAATGCATCTGTTTATAGAAGATCCATTCTTGAAAATGAAGAGATCCGTAGACAAATCCAAGAGTTGATCGACAAAGGTCATAGTCAACCCAACTCTTCTCCTTTTGGAAGCCGAGTCATCCTTGTTCCAAAGAAAGACGGGACATGGCGCATGTGCATCGACTACAGGGCACTCAATAAAATTTCAGTAAAGAATCGCTACCCTCTACCGCGGATAGACGAGCTCACCGACTTTCTGAAAGGTGTTAAATTATTTACTAAGCTCGACCTCAAGTCGGGATATCATAAGATTCCAATTGATCCCTCAGATGTGTGGAAAATTGCTTTGAAGACCAAGGCAGGATTGTTTGAATGGTTAGTCATGCCTTTTGGCTTAACCAATGCACCTGTAAACTTCATGCGATACATGGATAACATTCTTCAACCTTTCATCGGAAAATGGGTCATTGTCTATCTCGAAGACATATTGATTTTTAGTCATTCATGGGAAGAACATGTCGGACAGCTTCGACAAGTCCTCGACACTCTCCAGCAACATCGATTCTATTTGAACATGGACAAGTGCACCTTTGCGATGAACAACATCAATTATTTGGGGTATGTTACGGGGTTCGGGATAGGGGGAGTAGGAGAGAGATAGAGAGAGGGGGGGTTGTTAAAGGTAGAGAGGGGGGGGTGTTCGGGGGTTAGTGGTAGAGAGAGAGGGGCATGTGTTAACATGTTAGGGGTGGAGAGGTGGGGTGTTAGGGGGTTAGGGGTAGGGGGATTAGGAGAGAGATAGAGATAGGGGGGTTTAAGGGTAGGAAGCGTGTGGGAGAGATAGACAGAGGGGGATTTGTTAGGGAGTTATAGGTAGAGCGAGAAAGGGGGGTTTAGGTGTAGGGGGTTAGAGGTATGGAGGTGTTAGGGGTATGGGGAAGAGGAGAGATATAGAGAGGGGTGGTAGGGGGTTAGCGGTAAGGGGAGTATGAGAGAGATAGAGAGACGAGGGGCTATTAGAGCTGGATAGAGATGGGGGTGTTAGGGGTTATAGGTTGAGAGAGACGGGTGAGAGATAGGGGGTTAGAGGTATAGAAGGGGGCCTTTAGGAGGTTAGGGGTAGGGGGAGTAGGAGAGAGATATAGAGAGGGGGGTTTTAGAGGTAGAGAGAGAGGGGGTGTTAGGGGTAGATAGAGAGTGATGAGTATTAGGGGGTTAGGGATAGGGGGAGTATGAGATAGATATAGAGGGCGGATTAGGGTTAGGGGGAGTATGAGAGAGATAGAGAGAGGGGGGGTTAAGGTTTGGTGGAGTATGAGAGAAATAGACAGGGGGGGTTATTAGTGGGTTAGAGGTAGAGAGAGGGGGGTGGGTGTTAGGGGGATAGAGGTAGAGAGAGAGGGCCCAGGGGAGCTGTTAGGGGTTAAGAGATAGAGAGAGGGATGAGTGTTGGGGTTATAGGTAGAGAGAGAGATAGGGGGGGTGTGAGGGTGTTATAGGTAGAGAGGGGTGGTGTTAGGGGTGGGGGGAGTAGGAGAGAGATAGATCAAAGGGGTGGTGTTAGGGGTGGGGGGAGTAGGAGAGAGATAGAGAGAGGGAGGATGTTAGGGGCTTAGTGGTAGAGAGAGAGGGGTGGGTTGATGAAACTCTCAGAGGTCCGTAGTGAAATATTTGTTGCTTTGAAATTTGCAATTTGTGCATAATGCATGGTGTATGGGTTAATATGAATGTTAACTAGGATGGTGCTTAGTTTGATGAACAAATGTTTGCAATGTTTTTATTTCTTTTTCTATTTTTTATCCAAGTTTTTAATGAATGATTTCATTATGTTTTATGTTGTATATATTGTTTTTATTATTATTTATTCTTAGGGTTCATAAGAAATGGATATGTTGGAGAGTGGTGCCTTGATTCAAGTAGTTGGAACTTTTTGTGTGTATATTTTTGTATTTAAAAGTGAAAGCAAAATCTATTGCATTAGTTGCAAATGTTTATAAAAAACATAGTAATAAAAAGTTATATATTTAAATATATTAATCTTTTATTTTTAAGTGAAAATTGTGAGAACAATATTTTAAAATTTGGGATGGATTAGAGTCTATTTTTTTCTTAGATTGCATTAGGATGAGGCAAGTATACTGTAGTGGTTATTGTGCTTGTTTATTAACAAACAGTTCCTAGCATGAAAAACAAATAACTTATTTCTAGCACTTAACTTGCAATCTATAAATGTTCACCAACCACAAATTACCACTATCATTATTATATCTTAATAAAAATACCATACTAACATATTACATCTAAAAAAACTTATATACTTTACTCTCTTTCTTTTAAAAATTATCCTATAAAGGCAGCGTAGCCCTAAGAAAGAAAACAGAGCACACGGTTCAAAACAGATGCAGCACAACATTAATTAATTCATTAGAACGTAGCTCGAAATATAAGCCAAGGAACAGCAGGACAATAATTAATGCATTAAACAGGTATTCGGCACTTCTAATAAACATCTTGTGGCAGGCGTGACCTAGGAATGGCCTCCAAGGGCACTGCCTTTTGCACCGTCACTCCAAACTTCTCAGCCATGTCCACTTGCTCTGCACTCATGCCCTTCGGAAGTTCCCAGTCAAATGAATGGATGAAAGAAGCCAATACCAGATGAATCATCCGACTGGCCAACGGAAGCCCTGCGCAGATTCTTCTTCCCGCTCCGAACGGAATCAGCTCGAAGTGTTGTCCCCTGTAATCCACATCACACATTTTCCTATCCATAAACCTCTCCGGAACAAATTTCGACGGCTCATTCCAGATCGCAGGGTCCCTTCCGATTGCCCACATGTTAACTAGTACTTGGGTGTCTTTGGGTATTACGAATCCCGCAATCTCACAACTAATCTCTGCTTTGTGCGGAATTAACAGAGGAGCCACTGGATGCAATCTGAACACTTCTTTCACCACTGCCCGGAGGTAAGGGAGACGATCAGTGTCACTTTCTTCCACCAATCGGTTGCGGCCAACCACCTCATCCAACTCCACCTGAGCGCGTTTCAGTTTCTCCGGATTGCATATCAATTCTGCCATCGCCCACTCCATTGTCTTCGCAGTGGTGTCAATTCCCGCCGAAAATATGTCCTGCAACAAACAATTGACTCTACGGTATTAATCCTAGTAACAAACTACAAGAATTCTTAAAATAAGATACAATCTATCACTAAATACATTGACCGCAAGAGATCAAGAAAAGAGTTACAGTTAAGTAGCCTCTGATATCGGTGAGAGTAAATTCATGGCTTCTCATGTCCAGCAGAGCGTCCAAGAGATCCTTCGGGTCCATGATTTTGCCTCTTGTGGCTAGGCGGTTGTCTATGAATTTGTCAAGAATGGCATATATCCTTTTCAGATAGATTCTAGTGTTACGTGACACACCTTGAGGATCCAACCACTGAAGAAAGGGGAAGTAGTCTGCCAAATTAGGAACAACTCCACTGACCAACAGTTTCCAAAAAGTGTCGTTGAACTCTTGGAAGGCTTGAGATTGGGGATCGAACATGTCTTTGCCAAAGGTCATGTTGCCTAATAGATTTATCGAGGACTGTAACACAATATCTCCGATACTTATACTCTTTCCCTTCATACTTTCCTGCAGAATATGCTGGATCGTTCGGGTTACTTGATCTCTTCTCACATGATTCAGGGCCTCAAGCCTCTTGGCACTAAAGAGCTCTGCATTTGATATACGTCTGAGCATACGCCAGTGAGATCCATATTGACCCCAAATGAAGGAGGACTTGTCATGGGAAAGAACCTTGACTGCTTGTATGACTGTCCGGCCTGTAAAGTTGTGGTCATGGGTTTTGAGAATTTCTTTGGCCATGGCAGGGGAGGAGGCCACCACAGTGGTTTTCATTCCGAGAGAAAGAGACATTAGAGGCCCGTATTTGTTTGCGAGGTGGAAGAGAGATTCGTTGGGGTTGTTACCCAACTGCAACAGACTTCCCACAATCGGCCATCCTGGAGGGCCAGGAGGAAGCCTGCAATACTTCTTCCTCCTCCAAAGATCCAACGGGAAGAATACGATGGTGGAGATGATGAGCGGCACAGAATACCATAGTACTAATAGAATGTTCATTGAGATTGATTAGATGCAAACGACTTCAATCCCCAACCGTGTAGATCGCAGAGAGGAATACCAGTGCTTATACTCGCGTATAAATGAAATAATGAGGCAAGTCTTATATGTATATATATAATAAAAAAAATGCGTATAGCTTTCGCTTCTTCCTCAGATTACCATAGTAACGGATGGGATAGGCTTCTTTGAGAATTGAGAGTGATGTAGTCAAACAGCTTATAGGCATCTTTGAACGTTGATGGATTATATATTCATTTATCATATGTGGTTTGGCAAAACGTACATGTCATTAGTCCAGGAAAACATTTTATTATAGTATAATATATTTTTTTCAAACTTTCCAGCCCACTTTTGCGACCGGAATAGTATATGTCGTTCAAACTTGACAGCTAAAAGCATGTGGAGTTGGTCAAAGAATAAGTACGCCACCTAAACAATGTCAGCCAGTATCATATATTTAAGTATTGGAAACAAAACTTGTCAGTCAGAAATGACTCGGAATCAGGGGTTAAAATTGACGCCCGTTTTCCCGTATTTACACTTTTTACCCGTAAAATACGGTTGGACTTGGATTAAGCACGTCAACTATGAAGTTTGATTTATTTCAAGGATCGTCAAATTGAAGGGTAGCATTAAAATTCAGCCGTATTTAAAATTTCTTATTTTATAGTTTATATTAGATATAACCCGTAAAACGATGCCCATTTTTCAAAACTATACCTACTATATTAAAAGCAGCCATCCGGCTGCATATCCATTATGTGATCTCTTCTTAAAATCCAATTCACATCAAACCGACCATCTCTTATTAAATTCTAAATTCCAGATCACATCAAATCAAATTTGGTAGCTTGCGCATCACGCATTCCTTTTCTCTAAAATATTGGGTAACAGGTTGTTCATCTGCAGTTATTTTCACCGTGTAGTGCAACGAGGGTTTGGGAGTAACACCGGGGGAATCTTCGAAATCTACACACTGATGGACAACTTCGATATTGTCTTCCAAAGAAGGATTTGGGGGAGGGTTCGATTACTACAAACAAAATTGACAGATTTTGATCATCTTCGTGGATTTTAAAGGAGGTTAAGGATTTAGACTGAGCTTCCAGGACGAACTAGGAAGGAAGATGTTAATCAATACTTAGGCCTAAGGTACAATTCATATGGATAAACTAGATGTGGTATCAGTTCATACTGGCCACTCTCCTCTTTTCATTGAGACCTACTGTCTAAGAAGGATTTCCAGCACAAACAACACAATGACCAGGATAATTTCCAGAGCATCATTACAACTAGCAGGATAACCACCAGTAGTAGGGGAATTATCGGCATTCCAATAAGCATTTCCATAAGCAGTCGAACACGGGATTTGGGATGTTTTTTCATTGCATCTGGATATGGATCCTAAAAGGCCAAGCACTTCTAAAACAGACGCTGCATCTCGATCTGTTGTTGATGTTGGTTCTGGGTTTCTATCTCAATTTGATGCTATAATTGGTGAGGATGGAGAGGAAAGTCGAGTCGCTCCCTATATACGTTATTACTGGAGCAGTTCAATGCCTGAGAAACATGCTCTTGAAATTTTTGGAGATTACGACATCCACGAATTCATACTACCAATGTTTTTTTCATGGAGGGAACCATTTATAAAATTACCAATGTTCTTTTAATATATTATAGAGAGGAAAATGGTTTTTTTACCAAAAATTGGATATGCAGAGTAAGACATTGTCGGTTCCTTGGACAGAGACTCCATGATTAATGGTGGTATATTTATTCATGTGCTGGGGCAGAATGGTTTAGCTATTTAGAAATCTACCGAGCTTTGGCGTAAACTGGATATTATTTCTTCATTTAAGTATGAAGTAAATGGGAGAATTGTTAAAGCTTGCTAAGATGGAGAGGATTCCTTTTTTCGACATTATTATTGTTTTTACGCGCCTTCTCATCGGAGTGGAGCTATATCCTCAGTTTTGATACCTGCTTTGTGTAAACCCATGGAGGACGTCGTGTGTTTCTCGTTGGTTACAAGGTTAGTGTTTTCTTTGGATTGACCTGTTTTACTTTTTTGTTTTTTGGTTTTTGCTATTCAGTATTTAAGTTTTCAAATTCCATGTTATATAATATATTCCATTACTAGTAAGATTAGGTGACTTTGTTTCATTATGACAAGTTAATATTTTGTAAATTGAGTTTTTTTAATGAAAGGTTCCTTCACATTGATTCATTTCATTCTAGTTTTGCAGGAACAAAACATTTCTACCTTAGCTTCATATCCATTAAATTTAATGCTTAAATTTTCTTTTAAAACTAGGATTTTTAAGCAAGTGAAGTTTTAGGGACTAGTGATTAGCCATTTGGCTACTTTTTCTAAATTATATAATGGAGAGTAAGATTGTTATTGTTGCTTCTTTAATTTTTTAAGAGAAGCATGCATAGATCCTTTGAACTATTGATCCAAATAGCTTCTGGTGACGAATGTTCAATTGAGAAAATACATGGAAATTCATTCTCTATGAAGAAAATTGTGCAAGGGTCTCTTTATCAAGAAAAGATTGCATTCATGTCTAGAATGATTAGAAAAATAAGGGAAACCAAATAGTTGAGTAACTTCTAGGGCTTGATCATCAATTGAGAAGATACATGGAAATTCATTCTCTACGTAGAAAATTGTGCAAGGGTCTCTTTATCAAAAAAAGATTGCATTCATGTTTAGAATGCTTAGAAAAATAAGGGAAACCAAACAGTTAGGTAACTTCTAGGGCTTGATCATTAAGTGTGTTTGGCCACAACGAAACCATGGTCAATATAAAGGCTTGATTTCTACTTGATCCAACTTCACAACTTTTTAGCAGGTAGAAATAAATTTTAATCGAAGGGTAAAAAAATCTATTAAAAGTATATGCCGGGTAGTTTTAAAAACAAAACCGTTAAAA
Organism: Larix kaempferi; assembly: GCA_027924585.1. Lineage (NCBI taxonomy): Eukaryota > Viridiplantae > Streptophyta > Pinopsida > Pinales > Pinaceae > Larix > Larix kaempferi. The sequence continues at coordinate 6,592,608 of BSBM01000118.1, read as the reverse complement.
AAAAAATTCATGATGGGCAAGGGTGCCCGTCAAATTTAACCCCTGCTCGGAATGAGTATTATATATTCAAGTATTGGAAACCACTCATGGCAAGTACAGCTTTGAACGTGCATATGTTTTACATGTTTTAGGTTTTGAAAGTGCATACGGTTGGTAGAGCTTTATTCTTAAAACATATGGATAGGTCTCGGGTGCAGGGATCAAATTTGAAGGGTGGGGTTCCATTTCACTTTGAAGGGCTATGAGATATTGAACCCTTCAATGCTGTAATGTAAAAGTAAGTCATTCTTTTCATTTGAAAATGTATTAGTACATCAAAATTTTAATGTTTACTTACGTAGTAAAGTCGAGAGGTTTTATTTTGCAGTGGATATATGTCATATAACACAACCATACTTCGCTCCGATCTAGCGGCTGGGTTTCTAGGCCACTATGCCACCTTTTCCATCTTAACAGTTTCCCAAATTGATCTTGCCTCTTAAACTTTTAACGGGTATAATAATACATTTAACTTGCTAACCCCATTCCAATCCAACTTTCATCCTTACGTCCAAAATTAATACTATTTTACTCTTTCCTGATCCGCTTGAACATGAGGAATTTATTAGTGAAACATAACTTAGGAGACACATAGAAAATCCACTTTCCAATGTTCAATGTGAATTGCCATAACTAAATTCATAGATCTTTTTTTCTGCATCAGCCACAGTTAGCTTGCTAGCCCAATTCCAATCCAACTTTTAACCAGTATAATAATATTTAATACCTCTTAAAATGGGTTCCTAGGCTACTTCAAACACAACAAACTCGATGAAGAATCGGGTTATTCAACTCTTCTAAAAGTAACATGATGCTTATTCTTGGAAAAGTTCAATCTTTGTGAATCAGTACGTTCTTCAAACTAATATAAATTCTATCCTACTTAACAATGGAAAAAATTATAATGTAAGAAAAAAAGGGAGGAAATTGTTTTATAAGCCAAAAACATTGGACGTTGCATTGTTTTATAAGCCAAAAACATTGGACGTTGAGTTTGGTCTCTATCCGTTACTAAATTAGTGAACAATAGAGATGTATGCAGAAAGGCCGTAAAAAAGGTGAAGGGAAAGAATCTGAATGGTAACTTTTTTTTACTTTGTTGAATTGAGGACCATAATTCACTTTCATGCACCTCTATCAATCAACTTCGTTTTCATTTATAATCCTCCTTTACGCAAGTATATTAGAGAGACCAGTTCAACAAAGAAGTTGGATTGGATTGAAAACTAATAGCAAGTTTCTTTGTCACTCTAATTATGTACCCTATGGCAGAATTGAATGCCAATGACAACAATATATGTTTTAATTTTTCATTCAACACTATGAATGCCACACGTACTTGGGATAGAATAAGTTTAAGCACTCCTTACATGTTACATGCTATGTTATGGTTTGAGCAAAGAGAACTATCCAACTCCAGGAAAATTGTGTTCTCAATAGCTCATTAAGGACCCTGGATGCTTCTTCTCTATAGCCCTCCCCCTAGATCTCGTTATACATACTAAATCTATGGTATGATGGAGTAGAGGATGGGTTGTAACTTGTGAAGCATAAGTAAAACGTAGGTAGACCAAGTAGAGAGGAGATGCATAGATGGTTGAAGTTCTTGTTTTATTCCAGACGAGCCGATAAGGGTAACAAAATCAAAAGGTAAAGTACCACTGTCGTTCTAAAAATCAAGATTAGAAAAACATTTTTGTCCCAGTTCGTACAGTCGAACACGGATTGTAAGTGTAGTAGCATTGGTGGTCGTCATATTAATAAATACCAAGAATATTAAACCGTTTAATAGAGGAAGGTGTCGATTCAACGACTGAGCAATTGGGGAAAATAGCTCATGTAATACAGTTTTAGACACAAAGTTTGGATTCTTGATCTAACTCATTAACTAGATGCATGGAGGTTGGCAGAGTAGGAACTTCCCCAAATCCCCAGGCTTTTTGGTAAAGCTGGGGGGTGCACTGCGCACACCTATTTCTCGTAGGGATGCAATAGTGACCAATGGAAGCTGAACGGGGAAGAACTCAATTTCAGAGTGAAAACAATGGTCTTCCTTCTCCCCTCCATTTCAGAAAAGTTAAAGGGCATCTAAATTCTCAAGAGCTTCGATCGAGCGACAATGGAAAATAGGGCAAGGCAAGGAGCACGTGGAATCATATGTGCATACACAGGACATATGAAGAAAGAATCAATTGTTGTTGTTGCTACAGTTGGGAATTGATAAATGTCATTCTAAATAGCCTTTGACGGATATTTGTGACAAACCCACTCTCGAGTCCAGGCTTTAAATTTGAAGCCTTCAAGGCCCATTTGAAGTAACAAAATTTCAGTCAAATAATAATATTGTGTTTGAACTTTGAAGTTATAGAATTTTAACCAAATAACAAAATTTTTAAATAATTGATGGGATCATGAATGGATAAAATTATGTACATACCTGTAAATTCATAGGATGTCGGCAATCTAGTCAGCCTTGAAGTTGAGCTCCTCAAAGAAAATGAATTTCTTTATATATGTTTATGGCAGGCTAGCATTGGCAGCTTCGCTCCACAAACTCTCCTGGAGGACTGGAGGAGATAGGGTAAGTGGAACTTGGAAGTAGCTCGACCATAGTGGAGTAGGGGTATAGGAAAAAACTTGTTTGTATTCATGTAATATTATATATTGATGGTCGGAGCCATGGAAGCATGGAGTTCTAGCATTGACTTGATACAACAAAGAAAACACAATGTGGGACTCGGGAGCCATAGGATTGACTTGATACAACAAAGAAAACACAGGGTGTGAGGATGGGAGCCGTAGACGATAGGATTAACTTGATACAACAAATCAAACGTAGGGCTATGGGTAGGGGCCACGGGCAGGAGCAACAGCCTGCAACATTACAAGAAGTTTCTGGATTGTGTATTTTCTCTGAAATGCCAAATTCGGGGCACATTAACATAATATATTATACATTGAATACCCAATTAACTCACTAAGTCAGAATTCACGAATTGGCATGTGATAACTGGTAACTTGGTAACTTGGTAAGCCCATTGCCAACAACACATATGATCCACCAACCAGGTTTAATAAATTTGTTGCTTCCATTAAATGTGTTAAACATGTAAGCGCTCATTGCAAATACGAGAACTTAGAAGCGTTCAAGCCATGGGATGCTTAGTGTAAGTCCGTCCACATAAGTTGGTCAATGATATTATTAGAGGCCCAATGGTCCATGATCCATGGATGATTGAACACATGGATATTGGAGAGTAACTGAGTCCCACTCCCAAGTCACCTGGCTAGTAGCCACATTCCCAATTTCCCACTGAAAACTATCGATGGGTGAAATTTGAAGCTACCCTTCTGTTGCAATTTTAAACAGTAGAGGTTAATTTAATTATTGAAGGGCTTACTATGAAATTGAATTTTTTTTGCATGGTAAAATTTGAAGTGGCCTTCTATGATGCGTAAAATGGCCTCTGAAGGGCTCTGAAGGCTTCAAATTTGAAGCCTGCCCGGGTGGTTTTAATCCTAAACTTCTGGAAAAACATGCGAAGATACATAGACGAGCAAAAAATAATTACAATAAAAAACTAATTTTTATATTCTAATTTATTGGCACCTTTAATTGGTTCATCAATCTTAAAGTAAAAGAATCGCTCCTTACTTCTAAGTTGAATCATAATTATAAACAAAAGATAATTTTTAAAAAGAAAAAGGAAAGATGTTAACTTATTTATAAACGAAGTTTTCACTAGAGACTAGAATAGAAATCTCAAATCCACTCAATTCATGAACGACTATCATGATGGATAGAATAGATTTGTATAGTAATGTATAGTACATTATAAAAGAAGTTTAAGTTTATTTATAACAAATTTAGGGTTGTTTTCTTGAATATAGGTAATACTTTTTTAGAAGCGGAGGGCGTGATTATGTTAAAAACCCTCGATCAAGGTGTTGAGCTCTATCAAGGGTTTTATTAACCTGCAATCGAGTTTCGATAGCTCGATCAAGCCATTGCATTTTTAGAGCTCAATCGTTGGTTTTAGAAAGCTCAATCAAGCATCTGCAACAGTTACAAGTATGAAAAAACAACAAACCACGGCTTATTTCACCATGTCTGTTGCATAGAAACTCAGTCAATGATTAGTAGAGAGGGGTTATAGATATAATAAATGGGTCGAGGGGTTATAGAAATCATGGAAAATATGGAGAAGTGTCTCTTATACCCATTTGTAGATATGGGTCGAGGATTAATTGGAGTTATAGATGTGACTAATCACATCTATAACTCCAATTACTCTGCGACCCATATCTACACATATAAAATCTAGAGGAATTGGCAGTACTAATGCTTTTACATGATTCTTTTTCAAGGTATTTACTATTACCCACAATTATCATTCTTTTAGTTGAAATTATGTTTTATTAAATTTGATTATCTTGTAACTCTATATGTTTGATTTTAATTGAATTTGAAGGGATCGATCATATGAATAAATATAGTAAATGTTAATAAATGTATTTATTTACAAGGGCACTCGCATAGTTAGTAGTTGGAATATATATTATGTGGAACAAGCTAAGAATACTTATTCGATGCGAGCTTTTAAAATATTTGATTAAAAAAATGTTTGGGTGCCCATATTCGTGTGCAAACATGAATATGGGCACCCAAACATTTTTTTAATAAATTTTTTTAAAAGATCAATCGAGCTACAAGCTCGATTGAGCTCTTATCTAACTGCACATAAAACCTCAATCAAGGTATTTAAAAACATGCATAAAATATCGATTGAGGGTTTTACAAACCTCGATGGAGCTCATAGCTCGATCGAGGGGTTTAAAAATAAACTTCTAGCCCCCATTTCTGGAAATTTAATTTTACTAGCATCTTTGCTAGGCCTAAACCCTCTTCTGGAATGCACCTTAGGTGGTGGACTTTATACCAATGGATTCTTCAATGTATTGTCTATCCATTGGCATATAATTTACAGGTTTTTGAGCTCATATGATACTTCTTTTTTATTATTTTCAAACTTACGCTTAAAAACCATGTTCACAACTTCTAGTCAACACAAGGAAAAATCAACAACATAAAAAGTACACAACCAAAAAATTTCAAAAATATATACGCCCCACATCAACGCATCGTCTTCAAAATGGTATTTTCTGTTTTTCAATTTGTGTAAGCAGTAAAAAAAAAATGCATACACACAAATGTGTACAAAATATGATTAAAAATTTTACTGGTCAGTTTTGAAAATTAAAAAATATATATATTTTTCCAAAATAAATTAAATAAATAATTTATGTGCCCCAGTGCATTCTATGCAAAATATGTTCATTTATTTATTTTTCCAGGAATTATGCATTTATCATTAAATTATTGTACGTGCACACAAGCTAGTTGTTAACTTTTCCTGAAATTTAAAAGAACAAACATATCATTAAATGCAATTTTGACATATTAAATAATATATATATTTTAAATATAGGTGGAAAGGAAACATAATTCCCTACAATTTGTTTTTTTGTTACATGTCAGGATTCACATGACATATATGAGTTTTGAGACAATCAATTTAATAAATGAGTAAAAAATCAAAATTTCACTGTCACTTTTGGGCAAAAAGTGTTACCCTTCTTCATGTATTCACCTTTAGAAATTTTAATCTTAGAAATTGATAGTATGTCATTTGAATAACAAGGCGTACCATGCTAGATATTACACTAGTGGATAAGTTAGCCTATGTAATATTAACTAGCTTTACATACATTAATGCCCCCCCAGGGAGTAAACATAAGAAAAATTGGTTTTTAACAATAAGGCTTGTTTAGGTACCCAAATTTTAAAATATGGTTTCCAACAAGAAGGCTTGTTTAGGTACTCAACTATTAAACTCTTGTTAGACTATTGAGAAATGTAGATTAAGATAGAACAATAGATAACTAACATGTAAATCAAAATCAACTAGTCTAATATCACATCTACACAAGCATTAAATAAACAATAACAAGTAAGAGAGGAAAGGGAAGAGAAAAGAACACATCGGATTTACATGCTAAAACCTCAAATGGGAAACATCCATGAGAATATTTGATTTTCTTTATTCTTTAGGAAACTCCAACACTTACAATCTTGAGCATCTCTAGATATGCTTATATCACCGCTTTACAATATTCACAATAGCTTTTCATGTGGCATAATATGTATCCAAATGGTCTCCTTCACCTCTATTATATAATTAGATGTACGAAATAATTACATCCCATAACACATGTGGGATAAATGATTTTCCACCCTTGTTATATAAAGAATGGTAATATGAGAATTTTACTCATGATGCATGTGGGATAACTCTTTTTACATAAGATAGAGAGTTATGAAGAGAAATATGCCTTATTTGCTAGTTAGGACATCATAACGTCTTACAACATCTCACTTGACATCATTACACATCTGATTATACATTACAACATTCCCCCTTAATGATGACAAGGGAGACAACACACAAATGGAGGAACGTGACATTACATTAACATTACTCATTTATGACAATTTCCCACATTCCCAATAAGTTGTGAAGATGTAAAAACATCACCTCTATCATGGATTTGGAGAAGATATATATTTCTTGTTCTTCCATGGGATAATAATCTAAAAGAAAAACACTATCTGCAAGAAGATCTTGATATAATGATTATCAAGGTCAATGTGTTTGGCCTTGGAGTTATACAATGAATTATATGCAAGCTAAATTGCACTGTGATTGTCACATCTTAACTTATTAGGAAAACTTGATCCAGTCCAATCTCTGTAAGAACATGTATGATCTACACTACTTCTTTAGTTTCTTCCTTAGCTTCCCTGTACTCTGCTTCACAAGAAGAAAGAGAGAGTGTTACACCAAAATCTCGTCACCATGAGCCATGTGTCAACTTTGTGCCTAATCCTTGAAGTTCCTTAGCTAAAGTGCACTGAGTTTGGGGTTTTCCCTGGGTTTTTTCCTTCTCTAAGTACACTGGTGCTCTTTCCCTTTAGACAAGGTGCGCCGACACACTTTGCACACCAACAAGGTGCACCACTGACGCTCTTTCCCTTCATGCAAGGTGTGCCAGACCTCAGTGGTGCTCTGTCACTTCATGCAAGGTGCGTCGGGGGTGTTTATAGGTGAAAAGTCGAAGCTTCAAGGCCCTTCTAGAAGCTTGTTGAGGTGGAGGGTCATTCCTAACTTCTAGGTAAGATGTTTATATCACTTAATCTCTAATTTGATTTAGGAAGGTAGATTTGTATTATGTCTTGTTTGTTCTAGATTCGCATTGAACTAGGGAGATCATGCCTTAAGTTCGCTTTCGGTAGATTGTCCGGTAACAAATTTGGAGACCATACTGGGGACCCTCCAGTATGGAGACCAAATAGTGGGGACCCTCCAGTATGGCGACCAGTATGGAGACCATACTGGGGAACCTCGAGCAAGGCAAGGGTATGGTCCCAATCCTCCTTGTCTCGTTTTACTATTGGACCCTGCGGTATATAGCGAGCTATGGTGCCTTGACAATCCTGACTTTTCATCCAGCCCTATTCACATAGTTTGCTTGTTACTTTTAGACTTGAGTAGTGTTTGATTTGTGTGGTACTTCAGGGACTCTTAGGAATTTTAGGTATGGAAGACCCTCTTGGGACTACCAACCAAGAGACCCCTTTCCAAGGTATGTCTTTTGTAGCTCCCCCTTGTAGAGGTGTTAGTCCTCCTTTTATGGCCACATTGAGTCTTCACGTATTGAATATAGGATTACCTGTGTGGTTATTCTCCAATCCCGTTGTACCAAGTGTAACGTTTGTGTCGGATCATGGTCCTTCACTACATGAGCATCGACCTTGTCTCGATCCTTATCCTTCTTCGTCGAATGTTGAATCGACTTCCCTTTCTTCCTCTTCGCTTGTCGAAAATTCTGATGTTAGTAAACGGGTGGATAAGAAGAAGACGAAAGGAAAGGCTAAGAAGAAGAAAACTAAGCAGAAGGTCACAGCTCCAACCTCTGACCATCATGTTGGGAACCCACCAACCGTTGATCATCATGCTAGGAGTATTGATGTACCTGTTTCGATTTTGCATAAACCTAAGTTCCCTTGCAAGCTTTGCAAAGGGCCCCATTTTCTTAAAGACTGTCTTGGTCTTTCCACAGTCTTAGAACAATGGTCGCAAAATTTGGAACCACCTATGTCATCAGTCTCTGGTATTCATGCTGATGATGCTCCCTCGACCAATGACTTTGTTGTGAAGAGTCAAAAGGATAAAGTCAATAATCCTTGCTCATTATGTAAGGAAATGCATCATACTTACCTTGTCCTCACATGGATGAAGCTTCAAATTTGTTGTAATATATTACTGTTCCTTGTCAATGGTTTCCAACAGGTTATCATAGGTTTCCGATTGACCCCCCACTAGTTGACCAAGTGGTCGATTCGGTTTCATCCCTGGTCGATCCCACTCTTCCTTCCAGGAGTGAATCTAAAGTGGTCGATTCAGTTTCATCCGTAGTTGATCCCACTCTCCCTTCTGAGAGTGCACATGAAGTGGTTAAGTCGGCCTCACCTCCACTCGATCCCACTCTTTTATTAGAGAAAGTCCAGACTGAAGCAGTCACCATAACACAATCTTCATCTCATTCTTATCTTCCAAGTGAGAGTGAATAGAAAACCGTTGATGTTTTCCTAGTCGGTTCAGGGGAAATCCTATCCGTTTACATAGGACCCCCTCCAAGTACTGAGGTCATTTCCTTCGATTGGAATGGGATAACCGAGCCTCATCTTCCTTTGAGTGTTCCTTTCCAAATATCTGTAGGAGTTTCTGATAAGGAAATCTTTCGTACGATAGTTGATGAGGGAGCCTCTATTAGTATTTTATTCTCAACTACTTAGCAAGCTATAGGTTCTCCTCAGCTTGTACTAGTCACTGACCGAGTTTTGGATTTTCAGAGAAGTCCTATTGGACCTTTAGGGATCCTTCCTCAGTTACCTATCACTTTAGGAGGGAAAACTGTCTGTATTGATGTTATGGAAGTCCAAGGTCCTTTAGATTTTAATCTATTCCTTGGATTTAATTATGTTTATGTAATAAAATTTGTAGTGTCCTCACTCTTTCGAGTGATGTATTTTCCCCATGATGGGAGAATTGTGACCATCAATCAACTTTCCTTCATAACACCTATTCATCGTATGACTCCTAGTCATCTGACCTCCTTGAATGTTCCACATACTTTAGTGGTTTCCTCTCCCTCGTGATGGGGGACAGTTCTCCAGCCTCTGGGAATCATGTTGAAGTTGTTCCCCTAGATTCTTATTCTAGGGGGAGCCCTACCAACCTCTGGACATCATGTTGGGTAGGTCCGACCTTCAAGCAGAGTTTCCTTTCTAGTTTCAAGCTTGTTTAAAAATGAAACCATTCGGTGTGAGCATAGTTTTATTCCCTTTCAAGCTCATTAAAAAATGAAATGGCCCTTTTCGGAGCATTGTTTTATTCCCTTTCAAGCTCGTTAAAAAATGAAATGGCCCTTTTAGGAGCATATTTCCCTTTCTTTGTCAAGCTCGTTAAAAAATGAAATAGGTTCCCATGAGCACAAATTAGTCTTTGATTCCAATCTTGTTAAAAAAATGGAATAGACCCCGCAAGAATAGTTTACCTTTGGTTTCAAGCTTGCATAAAAATGAAACCAGCTTCATGAGCATAGTTCCCTTTCTATGTCAAGCTCTTTAAAAAATGAAACAAGTCATGAGAAGAGTTCTATTCTTGTGTCAAGCTCGTTAAAAAATGAAACAGATCCTTTTGCATTGAGTGGAGTCTTCCCATAGACTTAGTACCTGAATCTTCTTTTCATTTTCCTATGCCATTTGATCTTTGTTCGTCTATGATAAACATCTTCATATTAGTAACTAGGAGTTTAATCGAGTGAATATGTAGATTAGGAGAATGAAATGAAGCTTGGGGGGCATGTCTTCAACCTCGAGACATTATGTTGAAGTAAACTCGATTTCCTCTCCACACCAAGTTGTAGTTAAGTCACTTACTTCTAGCAATCATACTAGGGGCATGTACCAACCTTTGGATATCATGATGGGAAAAAATCCACCAATGGGAATACTTTTCGAGCATACTTTCTTTTGGGCTTCGAGCTCGTTTTAAACCATGAAAATAATCCTGAGCATAGTTTATTTCCTATTGCAGGCTCGCTAAAAAATGAAGAAGACATCATGAGCATTCTTTTCACCTATCTTTGAGCTCGTTAAAAATAGTAATATGGTATTGAGCTTACTTTTCACTTTTTTTCGTGCTCTAGTTGAAACATGAAAAGTGGTTTGAGCTTACTTTTTACTTTTTCGTGCTTTGGTTCAAATATGAAAAAGGTTTCGAGCTCTTTGGATACCATTGTCGTGCTTGTTAAAAATTTGAGTAAAAAGGTGTGTCTAACGAGTATAGGTTTATCACTTTATCTAACCTCGCTAGACTACTTATGGAAAAGGAACTGTGCTGAGTTTACTTTTTCCTTTGTCGTACTTGGTCATCAACCATGACAAAGTTTTTCATGGAGTCCTCTTTAATCTCTTTTCAGACTCCCTAGATAGGAAAAGATCACCAAGCAAACTTGATGCGTTCACTCTTGTAAAAGTATTTGAATGATCATATTCCTAGTGATAGTTTACCCATTTTTCGAACCAGGGGGCACTAACAAAAAAGGAATACTCCATCCAATCATGAGTGGAAGAGTCCTCTCTCGCGTTGTTTTATCCTTTTTTGGGTGAAGAGGCTAACTTTACGAAAAAGGACCTTTGGAGTCTTCTTTAGTTCTTTTCAGACTCTCTAAACATGAAATGACGCCGAATTTACCTTCTATGGACTCGTTAAAATCTGACATTGAGGGGTCCGTCATGGGATGAACCCCTCCTTTCCCAGGTTCATAAAACATTTGGGATTGGACTCATTTATGAGATGAGCTATATTGACCATATGTTTACCCTCCTCAAGCTTGTTAAAAAACACATGGGGCACTCATCAACCATGATGGGGAAAAATGACAGATTTTGCATTACACTTTATTTTCGGAAGTACATCGTCGCTCTTGAACATGGCACTCATTTGCATTTGCATTCAACACTTGGTTAATCCGTTTGTCTTTGAGTCATACTAGTTTCACGAGTCTTGTCACTCCTTTGGGTAATCCAAATAATGTCTCCACTATCAGTCGCATTGGGGGTTAGTATCATTCTCGTCATGTCAATACTTCCAAGTCATGCCATGCCCATGTTCAAGAGATGTGCATTACTCATCATCTGCAGTCAGTACACCCTACATCATGTTGGTCTACCTTGAGTTAGTCTTGCACATTACTCTACCATACGATTCACTCCAAACATCTGCCATCAAGTTTCGTGTCGATGATGGGGGATTCATCATGGCCCTCCTTTGACGGATTCATCCTTGTCGACTTCAACACATCATTCGAAAATTGAATTTAGAAACCAATCAAGTACCTTGGGCATGCATGCCTTAATGGCAAGTTGCCTTGATTTGAACATGAGTTTACATCATTTACTCTTGATTGAAAGATCCCATCGAGTGTTCGAATACAAGTACTTTATTCACATTCGATGGTTTGTGCTGTGATACCTTGGGAGTCATCAAAATTAATGGTGATTTCCCTTGCACTTGTTAACGGTATGCATCAATGACCAGTAATCAAGTGGTTTCTACAATGTTTGACTCCAAAACATTGTAATCACATGGATAGATTTGTATCATTGCGGGTTCGACTTGAAGACCCTAGGGAGTTCATATTCTACCCAGGTTGCGATGGAGATTGTTTGAGTCATATTACACGGATCCAATTTGTATTGGTCATGGTTGTGTTTTCATCTCATCATGGATCTACGATTGTGTCTAGTAGCCACGATTGTGTTCAGTTAGTCTCTACTACCATGGATCTGCAATGTATTGGTCGACAACTATGTTATGAGTCATGTGAGATTTGAGTCAGTTGTACTGCAACATCTTCCAACCAACATCCTTGCCTTCGATTTCTTCACTCTTCAAAGCATTTCACTTGTCTTATTTTACCATCTTCATGCTTTGGGGGGAATCCTGTTACACCAAAATCTCGTCACCATGAGGCATGTGTCAACTTTGTGCCTAATCCCTGAAGTTCCCTTAGCTAAAGTGCATTGAGTTTGGGGTTTTCCCTAGGTTTTTTCCTTCTCTAAGTACAACGATGCTCTTTCCCTTCAGACAAGGTGAGCCATAACACTTTTCACACTGACACGGTGTGCCACCGATGCTCTTTCCCTTCATGCAAGGTGCGCGAACCGTCAGTGGCACTCTGTCTCTTCATGCAAGGTGCATTAGGGGTGTTTATAGGTGAAAACTCGAAGCGTCGAGGCCCTTCTAGAAGCTTGTTGAGGTGGAGGGTCATCCCTAACTTCTAGGTAAGATGTTTACATCACTTAATCTCTAATTTGATCTAGGAAGGTAGATTTGTATTCTGTTTGATTTGTTCTAGATTAGCATTGAACTAGGGAGATAATGCCTTAAGTTTGATTTCGGTAGATATTTTCGTAATTGAACCAAGATAAAATATATACCCTACAGTAGACCTTCTATCTAAATTCTCCCCTGCCCAAACAAAATTTGTATATCCAAGAAGTGAAACTGAAGCCCTACTAGAATAGAAAACGTCATAATGTAATGCCCTGTGTAAATATATGAGAGCTCTCTTGCTTTCTTTCCAATGGATTTCATGAGGCTTTTGCATAAACCCGGAGATCATACTAACATCAAAAGAGACATCAAGCATGTTGTGTGTCAAAATCAAACCCCCCACACATTAACAATAAAGAGTGGCATAACCAAGAGGAGTATCACAATAAACAAGTAAGTTTACTCCGGATTGAAATGGTGTTGGTGAAGGATTACAATTACTCATATGAAATCGCACTAGTAAATATGAAGCATAATTAGAATGATAAACAAATATACCATTAGCCATGTGCCAAATTTGAAGACCCAAAAAATAATGCAATAGGCCTAAATATGTCACTTCATATTGGTTTTTAAGATCATTCTTCAATTTATGTATCAATGAATGTTGGATTCAAGTAAGGATTAGATCATCCACATAAAGAATCACAATGAGGAAATAATCACCAACATAATTAACATATAGATTTGGATCAGATCTACACAGTTTGAAACCATTCTTAAAAAATAAGTATATTTTTTCTCATACCAAACTCTAAGCCTTTGTTTAATACCATATAAATACTTGTTAAATTTGTATGCCAAACTTGAACTTTCAGAGGTGATAAAACTAGGTGGTTGTTGCATATAAATTTGAACTCCATTTGAACAAGGAGGGTGAATGCATCACCTACAAACTCTGATTTAACCTCAAAAACATTCAGTAGATCATCATTCTGCATACCAGTAGAATCATGGGAAGTAGAGAATTTGAAACTCTCTTCAACATCTAGAGTAGTAACTGACATACTTTCTCAGAATTCAAAATAAAAGACATTAAGAACATGACCGAGGAATGGATAATATCTCTAAATGGATCAACTTCATTAATTGTATCACTTTCATCTGTGTTAGATACATGGGAAGGGGACAGTTCGAAAGTATCTTTAAATTCTAGAGCAACAAAGGAAGGAATGTCTTCAACGTGAACTTTTTGTGTTGAAACTGTAGCTTCTTCTTCATCTTGAACAACTTCATCATGATAGATGATTGAGGCTGAGACATAATTAGAGAGAAAACTTAAGGAGGTATCACTGGGCTTATTCTCCAAATAATTTGCACCAATCTCTTCAATCATCTTTCCAAATGCTTTTTCTAGTTGGGCCCATAGATCACTTGGATATTCAACAGTTTCCACGAGGTAGCGCATACTATGAGACATAGCAATACACAAAAAAGATCTAAAAAACTCTCTGGAAGATTATTTTGCTTAAAAAATCTCTGATACCATGTGAAATTATAATTCTCAGTAGATCATGGAGTTGGGTATACATCACAGAGAAGAATGAGCAAAAAAGATGAATTACAGTGAAAATTGCAGTAAAAATGAGCATACAATTAATCATGCATGAGAACTTAGATAAGAACAGAATAATGTCACATGATCCAATAACTAGTATATTCAACAATGATGTTACAATGGAGAGAATTCGAATCACTTAGGAGAATTGGATTCTTAGTCTATCTAGCATAGGAATTGTCACCTCTATCAGTGCTCTAGAGATACCAAACTCAGTTAAACTCAAACAAATATTAGTTAACTGAAGACACAATCAGTTAACTGACCAAAAGGGGCGCATTAGTGAGTTTGGAATACAAATCATTTAGAAAAGGGCGCATGAGACCACAAACCTGAGATGGGTTAACACGACTGAATAATGCACGATTCATGGCCCCCCCCGGCCATGAGGGGGATTTTTTTTTCAAAAATAGAACCCATTTTGCTTAAAAATGAAAGCAAAACACTAGTTTTTACTCAAGGGGCCAATCATGAATCCAAATCTCAAAAAGACCCAAAAACCAATACAAACAAGCCAAACAAAACACTAATGGACAAAAGGGTCTCTGCCTAGAAGGTACAGTGCAGTGGAGTCTGCAAACAAACCAAAACTCAAATCATAAATGGAGAAAAGGTGCCTGTATGGCAAAAAATGGCAGATCAACGCACTCTGTGCTTATGCACAGTGCGACGTCGCATTTCAGTAGTGCGGGAAGTGCGACGACGTCGCAGTATACCAATGTAAGGGATGTGACGACAGACTAACAGGCAAAGAACAGAGATAAAAAACAACACAGTGTCACTCTGGGTACACTGACCAGGTGCGACAGGCGAGATCTAAGTCCAAAAATGAACCAATTCTCCAAATAATGAGCATAAAAATGTTTGCAAATGGGAAGTACAAACTCAAAGGAAGGAAACCAAACTCTTTAAAGCGAAGATCTGATGGTGAAAAGGCTTAAGAGGCAAAAAGATGGCTTGGAAAAGCAATCAACTGAAACTGACATTCAGATTGAAAACTAAAACAATGTTCATTCCCCAGTATGGTCGCCAAATTTGTTAACGGACAATCTACCAAATACGGATCTAAGGCGTGATCTCCTTAGCTCAATGCGAGTCTAGAACAAATAGAACATAATATAAAACTCATTTCCTAAATCTAGTTACAGATCGAGTACTTAGATATCATACCTTTCAGATCGCAGATCCTTCTCCTTGTTGTTGCTCCAAGTCTCGTGGTCGTCAGATCTCTAGCTGCAAGACCTGTCAAGACAATATGGAAACGATACAAGCAGTACAAGATATCTAAACAATAACTGATCTAAACTAACAGTTGAGGAAGAAAGTTCTAAACATCATCAACGAGACAACATTTATGGAAAGAGATTATATTAACTGTATAGAAATGGGAATACATAGAAAAGATGGAGGAAGCTACAACCAAAGCCTCAACGTCGCATCCTCCATCCAACATGTCCAAACCAAGCCTCCAATATGGTACAAGCTTCCTAATCACCAATATGGGTTCTACCAGCATAAGGGTACCATAGACCTTCCCCTCTCCCATGGAGAGAGTTGGTGTTTATATAGGGCTAAAGAGATAGGATAGGTTGAGGATTAGGGGGAGATGCTTAAGGGATCTTTCTATAAGGTTAGGAACCGAAATGCCACCTCACCTAGAGTTTAGGGATAGGCCTCCACATCACTCATCTTCGAGAATGGGCTCGAAGATACTCTTTTATCCAAATAACTGACATCGTCGCAGGTTGCAGTAGGACAACCTGCGACGTCGCATGTTGCACAAAGGCAAACTGTGACGACCTTGAAAATTAGGTCAGTTAAGCCCTCCAGTCATGGGAAACTTCAGGGATGTGTTTTTACTCTAAAATGGGTTTAGGTAAAATAGCAAAGAGTTTACACAACGGTCAAAATGATGACATTATCACAACGGTCATGATGACAACACTTGGTCATAATGACGGTACTTGCAACGGTCATGGTGATGATACTAGTTCAGGACGACGACACTTGCAACACTTGCAACACTTGCGACACTTGCGACACTTGCACAAGGGTGACGACATTTTGGTGTAACAATATGCATAAAACCCTTGATTGCTTACATTTCTAACTTTATGAATAAACATAACCAATCATACCAAGTATACTTATATAAGGGATTCTAACACAAGGTAGGATTCTAACTTGATATAGGAAAAACATACCTGGATTGGTATGTTAGCTAGTTATGTCTAACATACCCACATGATGTCTTCTTGTTCTCTTTAATGACTTGTGCTAGTAACCTGCATATCTCATAGGTTGACCATTATAGAACCAAGTTATCCATACCTCGTAAATAGATATTCTAAGTGATCCATGACAATGGATGAATCTTTGTCTTCATGTCATCATGATCATATGTTCTTGAACTAGAACATGATTTTTCTTTCTTGGTGTACCTTTCATATTAGCTGACAACATAAACCTCATATAACACCATAATGCATTAGTACAATCATAAGTGTCAACACCCTAATCAATGAATATCTTCTATCATGCATTCATAATTTTATTAAGGTGATACGACAAGTCTAAATTTAATCAAGATTGTACTAACTGTAATAACATGAATACAAACATACCATACACTTAATCATGAACAAATCTTGAAACATACCTGGATAAGTCATACCTGTCGAGATTGCTTGTAATCTTCTTATGTAAGGCCTTAGCCTCATCTCCCTCTAAAATAGGAACTTCTTCACTTATGTAGGTGACCAATCCATTCTCTTCTAGGATTAACCCAATCCACTTGATTTGCAGGAACTAAATCTGGAGCTGGATTAAGGTTTTCCAGAGAAACTCTAAAAATTCAAACTTTGCATTTCAAACTTCTGAAAGGATAGAAATATGCGCCTTCATGAACTGATCAAGCTGGTACACTCATAATTTGAAAACTGCAAAGTTTCACCCCTCAAATTTGCCTTTGAAACTTCTAGATTCACTGGACATGACCCCGAACTAGGGTTTGATAAATCCCACCCTTATGCCCAATCAAAAAGTTTGACCCAAAGCTCTAAGCTTCTATTTTTCTGAGGAGCTTCCAGCTGTGGTCACAGATTTCAAAAAATTCTCATTTTTGCAGAAGCCCTAATTTTCCACTTTTTTTATCAAAGTTCCGAACTAGGGTCTGATCAAGCCGGGCCTTCTTCCCAACCAAAAATTCTGATATTGGTATCTAAATTTCTATTTTGATGAGTAGCATTCAGTCGTGGTCTCTGATTGCAAAAATTTCAACTTTCTCCTAAACCCTAAATTTCGAAAGCCATGAATGAAGGTGCTAAAAAATAATTCTGTACTGACAGAAATATGTACCTGATTGTTTCTGGTGTAACTCTGAACCTTTCAATCCACAGGGTCTGAAAACTTTTCCTGTGGTATCCTAACCTATCATATTTCCAACCCCATAGGTCTGACCTCAAATGGATTCTCTGAGAGAGATTTATGCCAAGTGTTGCAACGTGACCCGTTTATGGGATAAAACAGGAGAGCGAACTTGTACGGTGTGCCACATGTCACTGGTTCAGTTTTGGCCTCTGAAAAAGTTACCTGAGAAGGTTCAGTCCATGCACTACCTGTTATGTTTTACTAAATTTCATTTGGAAATTCCTAGCCCAAGTTATGACCTTTTTTTGACTGAGATCTGAAAGAGGCAGAAACCCTATATTGTACAGATCATAACTCACACAGTACAACGAATTAGAGGTTGTCCTTTGGACACAAGGTACATGGGGATCTTAGCTTCTCCCTATACAATTTTCAGACCCTGAAACCTCGCCAAAATTTATTTATAGCAAAAGTTCTACGATGACTGGTTTTTTCTATATCAAGCCCTAGCATTGCAAGTGCAATAAGTGTCATACATGCCATACCATGTCTTCTTTCATGCTAGCTCTGATACCCTGTTAGTTTTTCAGAATTTACTTCAATCTAATCTAGGATCTTAACTGAGAAAACAACATGTACAACATATCAATCATGGACACAATAATGGATGTACACAAGAGACACAGAGTTTACTTGGAGAAAACCATAAAGGTGAAAAACCCCAATAACTTCCTTAGAGATAGATAGAGCAATGATACAACCCAAGCATAAGAGATAGACATCTCCTAGCAGCAACTTATTCTCCTCCATAAGTGCGCCTCTCTCCAAAGAGTGTGTGAGAGAATAGAATGATGAAATAGAATGCCTCCCGCACTCTATTTATACTTGACTTGACTTGCCTAATAACCTTTACTAGGTTGGCCTTAACTTAACCACATAACATAATGCTGACTGGGCCGACACCCAATAGGGTGGTCTAAAAATCCTTTGACCCACATGGCCGACCCCCAATAGGGTGGTCTAATAACCTTTCGACCCACATGACTTATATAGGGCCGACCCCAACAAGGTGGTCTAATAACCCATCAAGTATAAGTTACGACACTTACAATATAAATGACGACACTTCCGTATAGAGGAATAATAACATCTCTATAGGAATACAAAAACACTTCCGTATAGAGGAATAATACCATCTCTATAGGAGTACAATATACATATATGAAATACATTCTGAAGTTACATATACATCAACATTGTGGAGTGAAGTACACAAATCTAAATCATAGGGGCTTCACTAGCGAGGCAATATCATATCACGTCCATTTATATTGGGGGTTTGAATACTCCTAAAACACTCAAAAGTATATTGCCTTGTATTAAGGGGTCAAGGGGGGGGTTTTAAATTGACATAGTAATATAAATATTGAGGGTTATTTTATTTGGGTGGGCTAAGGAATAACCTCTAAATCATGGAATGGATTCATACCTCCAAATCAATGGCCCAATTCATACCTCTAATTTATTAATCTTGTAGAAAACATGAGCTCTATATAGCTATACTTGTATTTACATGATATAAAATTGGTATATTGGCAGGCTATGGTGTGAAACATATGCAATTCTCATCTTTTCTAAGCATTTCACTGACTATTGGACTATCAATATTTTATGTTCTTTGTTGCGTTGATCTCTTGACTAGTTTTCCTTTTACACATTTTTTCTTCTCCATTAATATTTCATTGGGTGTTCCACCATCCAAAGCTACAAATTGACTAGTCTCCCTCGTAATCCTGGTGGGATCATTATTAGCACTATATTATTATTTTATTTAGCATCATCTTTTCTTATACTAACATGCGTTAGGGATTCTGTTTGTTACAACTTGATAATATGATATAAAGGGGGTATTAAAAATGGGTTGATAAAAAATCGATACCTACAATATCTGGTGAAACTAGGGGTTTTCTTAATTGGAAAGGTGTATTGGGAGGGGGGTTCAACAATACAATATTAGGAGTCATTTTCCAATATTTTGTGAAATTATAGATATTCTTTAATATCCTATGAACGATGGTGCTATGTAAGAAGTTCAATGTGTGAACCCCATGTGATCTAAATACCTTAACCAGAAGTCATTGGCTCAATGGGTTAGGAACCCAATTAAATCCGTTAGTGGTGTATCAAACTTTTGGAACAGTCTTGCTTGAACTCTCCCTTGGATCAGTAGGTGGCTTACACAGAGAGTGGGTAAAGGTAATCAAGTACTTATGGGGTTGAACCCATTCATTGGTGATGAAGAAAGTTTTGTACTTTCACCATATCTCAGAGAATATTTGGCAGACCAATTTGGATTTTGCACCTTGAATCAAATTAGGAAGCCCAACTGGTTGAGAGGTACAAGTTCATATTAGTTGATGGTTGAGGATTTGGGCCTTGTATGTAATTGGGCTAAAGAATGGACTACATATATTGATTCCCTCTCTAGAGCTGGTATAAGACTGAATGGAGAAGAAGATCAACTAGTATGGGCTTGGAATGGTGCTTCAAGACAAGTAAATGCCAAAATTGCTTATGATGCTATTTCTCAAATAAATTATAAGGGTCAATCAAAATGGTGGTATAAGAGACTTTGGAAATCGTGCATCCTTATGAGAATTATTATTTTTTTTTCTTTGCTTGGAAAATTATATAATGACATGGGACAATCTAGTTCGAAGGGCTTGGTCATGGCCTAATTACTGTGTTTTGTGCAGGGTTGGTGCAAGGTAATGATACCAAATTATGACATGTTAGTTGCAATGACATTCTGGAAAAACAGAAATATTATCATTAAAATGAATTATTAGAGGTACCTACAAAACTTTTTCGGATTAGGTGTAAAAAGATGAAACGTAGAAAAACGGATGACCTTCCGGAATATATAACTTTTATTTATGGAAAAGTGGTATAACCACCCCAAAATGTCATTATTCGAAAATTGGTATGTTATTTTGTTTCTCAAACATAATGCACATGTTTTTGTTGAGCCACTTGTTTGCTATGTACATTTTCAATTTACAAGAAAAAAAATACGTAGAGGTGTAGGCAATAGGCGAATCTTGTGCAGGGCTATTTTTCCAAAATTTTAAAAGTCAATTTTATATTTTTTTAAAATTACTGAAGTTAGTGAAGCCTTAAAACGACATGGTCAAGTGTTGAGCCACCATATCATGGTATAAAAATAATCAAAACACTTTTTTTTTTAGGTTGTAGGTATTTTCATGCTCTTGTGTGGGTTCTTTTCCGTTTTCAAAATAGGTAAGCCAATCAAAAGTTATAGGCCAAATAAACGACCTATGTTTTTTACAAATTTGACATGAGTGCAGTTAAAAATGAATTAAAAATAGAAAAGAACAACAGATGTATTAAAAAATTATATATTTAGAATATACACACAGAGCTCGAAAAGTGTGTGCAATTTCATCTGCAGTGAACTCGTGGAGGATATGCGAAACTAGTTGTGAAAAATAGAAAGTTATAGCATTTGATGTGTTCTGCCATAAATCACAAATAAATCAGAGCGAGCCTAAAGGTGCAATCTGAAGCTAATTCCAAGCCTGCAAGGGCGCCAAAAACAATTTTAATTCCAACACACGTGCGTGAACATACATGCATGCGCAAATGAGTGCACACATACCTAATCACGCGCACGTGTAGGTGCGCATACACACTCCTAAAGGCGCGCACGCGTAGGTATGTGTACGCGTTATTGTAGCCCTTTATATGGTTTATTTAATTTACTTTGTCGAGGGATACATAAAGTTGATGAAGATGTGATGATGACGAAGATGACGATGATGGAGATGTTGATGAGGAAAGGGGAGACGACAATGATGATGAAGATGTTGTTGTTGTTGATGATGATGATGATGAGATGATGGTGATGGTGATGATGATTAAGATTTTGATTATGATTACAATGGTGATGAAGATGATGATGATGATGATGAGGATGATGG
The DNA here is from genome assembly GCA_027924585.1 of Larix kaempferi. Classification (NCBI taxonomy): domain Eukaryota; kingdom Viridiplantae; phylum Streptophyta; class Pinopsida; order Pinales; family Pinaceae; genus Larix; species Larix kaempferi. The sequence goes on along the minus strand of BSBM01000118.1, from coordinate 6,571,117 downwards.
TGATGAGGATGATGATCATGATGGTGATAAAGATGACGATGATGATGATGATCATGATCATCGTCTTCATCATCATCATCACCATCACCATCATCATCAACATCTTCATCATGATTGTAATCTCCCCCTTCCTCATCAACATCTCCATCATCATCACCATCTTCATCATCATCATCATCATCATCATCATCTTCATCACCATCATCATCATCATCAACATCTTCATCTCCATCATTATCATCTTCTTCATCCTCATCACCATCATCATCATCATCTTCTTCATCATCATCATCGTAATCATCATCTTTGTCATCATCATCATCGTCATCATCAACACCATCATCATCATTGTCACCACCCTCTTCTTCCTCCTCATCATCAACATCTAGGTCATCATCTTCATCGTCAACGTCATCATCATCATCATTATCATCCTCATCATCACCATTGATGGTGATGATGAGCACAATGATCATGAATATCATCATCATCTTCATCATAATACTCATATTCATCATCATCCACCATCATCATCATCATCATCTTCGTCATCACCCTCTTCTTCATCATCATCATTAACAACATCTTTGTCATCATCATCATCATCAATGATGATGATGACGATACGAAGATGATGATGAAGATGTCAATGATGATGATGATGAAGATGGCGATGACGAGTATGAAGAGGATGATGAAGACGACGATTATGATGACGAAGACAATGATGATCGTGACCATGATCATATGATGATGATGATGATGATGATGATGAGGATGATGAAGATGGCGATGATGATGACTAATGAAGATGCTAATGATGAATATGATGATTTTGATGATGATGATGATCATATTAGTCATCATCATCATCATCTTCATCATCGTACTCATATTCATCATCATCCACCACCACCATCATCATCATCATCATCATCCTCGTCCTCACAATGATGACTATGATGATGATGATGATGATGATGATGAAGATGATGAAGATGATGATGATTATCATGTTGTTGTTGATGATGAATATGATTATGATGATGAGGATGATGTGATGCATATTCGTCATCATCATCATCATCTCCATTAGTCATCATCATCATCATCATCGTCATCATCATTATCCTCATGCTCATCCTCACAATGATGATGATGACGATGATGATGATGATCATGTTGTGGGTCATGTTATGGATGATGATGAAGATGATGATGATGTGTTGCATATTCTTCATCATCTTCATCATCAACATCATCATCATCATCATCTCCATTAGTAATCATCATCATCATCATGACGAAGATGATGATGACGATGATGATAATGATGATGAGGATGATGGTGATGACGAGTATGATGAGGATGATGAAGATGACTATTATGATGATGTAGACAATGATGATCGTGACCATGATCACATGATGATGATGACGAAGATGGTGATGATGATGACTAATGAAGATGAGTATGATGACGAATATGATGATTTTGATGATGATGATGATCATATTCGTCATCAACATCATCATCTTCATCATCGTACTCATATTCATCATCATCCACCATGACCATCATCATCATCATCATCATCTTCATCATCCTCATCATCATCCTCGTCTTCACAATGATGATGATGATGAAGTTGATGATGATGATGAAGATGATGATGATGTGTTGCATATTCCTCATCATCTTCATCATCATCATCATCATCATCATCATCATCTCCGTTAGTCATCATCATCATCATACTCATATTCATCATCATCCACCATCATCATCATCATCATCATATCATCATGAAGAAGAAGAAGATGATGATGATGATGAAGACAAATATGAAGATGATGATGATGATGTGTTGCATATTCATCATCATCTTTATCATCAACATGAGCATCATCATCAACAACATCTTCGTCATCATCATCATCATCATCATCATGACGATGATGATGATGACGAAGATTTCAATGATGATGATGATTATGAGGAAGATGGCGATGATGAGTATGATGACGAAGATGAAGATGACTATTATGATGACGAAGGGAGTGATGATCATTGCCATGATCATATGATGATGATGATGATGATGATGATTCTAATGATGAATATGGTGATGATGATCATGTTGTGGATGATGATGAAGATGATCATGATGATGAGGATGATGATGATGATGATGACGATGAATATGGTGATGATGATCATGTTGTGGATGATGATGAATATGATCATGATGATGAGGATGATGTGTTGCATATTTTTCATCATCATCATCATCATCATCATCTCCATTATTCATCATCATCCTGATCATCTTCATCATCATCATCATCATCATCATCATCATCTTCATCATCATCATCATCATCACCACCATCATCATCACCATCTTCATCATGATCTTCATGATGATGATGATCGTGACCATGATCATATGATGATGATGATGAAGATGGTGATGATGATGATGACTTTAATGGAGATGATGATGACAATGAAGATTATTTTGATGATTATGATGATGACGAAGATGTTGATGATCATGATGATTATGAAAATGATGATGAATCAGATGATGATGATGATGACGATGACAAATATGATGATGATGATGCTGATGATGATCATATTTTTCATCATCATCATCATCTTAATCATCATACTCATCATGATGAAGAATATGTGATGATGGAGATCTTCATCATCATCATCATCTTCATCACCATCATCATCATCACCATCATCCTCATCATCATCATCGTTCTCCTATTCATCATCATCTTCAACATCATCATCATTATCACCATATTCATCATCATCATCATCATCATCATCATCTTCATCATCATCACCATCATCACCATCATCACCATCATCATCACCATATTCATCATCATCATCATCAACGTCATCAGCGTTGTGATCATCATCATCACCATATCCATCTTCATCATCATCATCATCACCATATGCATCATCATCATCCTCAGCATCATGAGGATGATTATGATGATGGAGATGAGGATGATGGTGATGAGGATGATGATGATGATGGTCATGAAGATGGTGATGATGATGATCACTATCATGATGGCGATGATTATGAACAAGATGATGATGATGGAGATGAGGATGATGGTGATGAGGATGATGATGATGATGGTGTTGAATATGATCATGATGATGATGATCACTATCATCATCATCAACATCTTCATCGTCATCATCATCATCACCATCACCATCACCATCCATCATCCTCATTACCATCATTCTCATCCTCATCATTATCGTCATCGTTCTCCTCTTCATCATCATTGTCATCTCCCCCTTCCTCATCAACATCTCCATCATCATCATCATCACCATGTCCTCATCAACATCGTTATCATCATCTTGACATATTCATCATCATCATCATCATCATCATCATAATCTACATAATCCTCCTCAGCTTCATTGTCATCTCCCCCTTCCTCATCATCATCATCTTCATCATCGTCATCACCATGTTCTCATCACCATCATCATCATCATCTTGACATATTCATCATCATCATTATCACCATATTCATCATCATCATCATCATCACCATATTCATCATCATCATCATCGACGTCATCAGTGTTGTGATCATCATCATCACCATATTCATCTTCATCATCATCATCATCACCATATTCATCATCATCATCATCAACGTCATGAGGATGATTATGATGATGGAGATGAGGATGATGGTCATGAGGATGATGATGATGATGGTGATGAAGATGGTGATGATGATGATCACGATCATGATGGCGATGATTATGAACAAGATGATGATGATGGAGATGAGGATGATAGTGATGAGGATGATGATGATGATGGTGTTGAATATGATCATGATGATGATGATCACGATCATCATCATCAACATCTTCATCATCATCATCATCATCATCATCATCATCATCATCACCATCATCATCCTCATTACCATCATCCTCATCCTCATCCTCATCATCCTCCTCCTCCTCATCATCGTTCTCCTCTTCATCATCATTGTCATCTCCCCCTTTTTCATCATCATCCCCATCATCATCATCATCACCATGTCCTCATCAACATCGTTATCATCATCTTGACATATTCATCATCATCATCATCATCATCATCTGCATCCTCCTCCCCAGCTTCATTTTCATCTCCCCCTTCCTCATCATCATCATCTTCATCATCATCATCACCATGTCCTCATCACCATCGTCATCATCATCTTGACGTATTCATCATCATCTTCACCATCATCATCATCATCATCCTCCTCATCTTCATTGTCATCTCCCCCTTCCTCATCAACATATCCATCATCATCAACATCTTCATCATTATCATCACCATCGTCATCATCATCTTTGCATATTCATCATCATCATCATCTTCACCATCATCATCATCATCTGCATCATCCTCCTCATCTTCATTGTCATCTCCCCCTTCCTCATCAACATCTCCATCATCATCATCATCTTCATCGTCATCATCACCATCGTCATCATCATATTGACATATTCATCATCATCATCATCTTCACCATCATCATCACCATCTGCATCATCATCATCTACATCATCCTCCTCATCTTCATTGTCATCTCCCCCTTCCTCATCAACATCTCCATCATCACCCCTAAACACCTAGAAGCACTTAAATGCACTTAGGGATTATGGGTTAGAATAGGGCCTAAAGGATTTTATGGGGGAGTGGCTCTAAGAATAAACTGACACATTTACATTTATTGGGTAATTAATGTAGTGAACATTACCCGCCGAACTATACAACGTTCAGTAGAGGTGCGCACGCGCTCCTTGGCGCGTGCACGTCCCTGCTGAAGATGAAATTTAGAAAAACACTTGTGCTCTTCTCCTGCAATTTCTCCCTGCTTCATCGCGCTGCACAGTCCGACAAGATCACCAATTTATGTTGAATTCAATCACCATTTGGTGCTTCCTTGACCATTTGGATAGAATACACAACATTTGGGGCTCTATTTGGCTATTTGGATTGAATACACACCTCTTGGGATCTATTTGGATCATTTGAGTGAATACACAATAGTTGGACTCTATTTGGCTTCTTGGATTGAATTCTCATGCTACTTGGACACATCAAAGGAGCATTTTACATTTGAAGCAAAGAGCAATCATAATCATTGAGGTATGGTGACAATTTTATCTTGTTAAATGTATTTTAGTCTTCATTCACTTGTTTGAATGGCATCTATTTTGGTTTTTCCTCATAAATTGTATGATAGATCTATTTTAATCTTCTTAATCTTCAACATAGACAATAAAAACATCTTACCAAAAAAAAACTACAACATGCACCAAGCAATGCTTTCAAACTTTCATGAAGATAATAAAAAAAATTACTTGCATCACCATCAATAACATTTCATAATCATATTCCTCCATCTAGTAGACAAACATACTGTTGAATTCCTCATGGTTTCACTACAACAACTCACACAAACACCTAAACAATTGAAAATTCTTAGTCTTTTGGGGCTATTTTCCCTCATCCGTACCATGAAAATGAAGTGAGCATGAGCTTTTAAGATTATATGAAAACATTCTCACTAGATGTTGTACATAATAAATTGCTACATCGAGCTTTAATAATAATGCACATCGAGTTATAATATCTTGTTTGTTGTTCATTCTTGCAGGGGTGATATTTTTGTTTTTCCAAAAAACGTATTGAATATGGGAAACATATATAATAATAAAAGAAAGTCTAGAAGGACATGGCTTCCCCCTGAAAAGGCCCATGAGATAAGAGAAAATGCCAGGTTCTACATGCAAAACCATAGAAATCAAAATGTTAGTGCCTTAGATCCATCAACAAGCAATGACGAAGTGGTTGAAGTCAATCAAATCTTTCCTGATGTCGAGTATGAAGGGATGTATGTTGAACAAGTTCTTAACTGGCGACCTCCCCAAGAAGAGCACACACATGGCGAACACACTCCCTTGCAGGACCAATTTGTGAACGAAGGGCCACAACAAACCACTGACGAGACTCGTACATCCTTACCGACTCCCTTGCCTCGACTATAAACTAGACGACGAAGAACTCCCAGACGTATTCATGTGGATGAAAGTTCATTTTTAGGACTTGAAGGTAAGATGCCCAAATGCACTATTGATTTCCATTGTAGCCAGATAATCAAAGATTTTTTTGAATCCAAAACCGATGCAGCAAAATGTCAATTGTTTCTTGCTTTGTTAAAATCACATTGTCTAGTTCATGTTAGGAGAATTTTGGGCATAAAGGCAGTTAAAAGTTCATAGGCCAACAATCATGTTGTTAGAAATCTACAATTCGCATTTAATTTGATTGGAAAAACTTCTCATACAAAAGATTTTAATGCGGCCCGTTGTGTATTGTCGGAATCGATTGTAGACAAATCCACATGGAAACATCGCTTACTATCACACACATGTAAAATCTTTAAAGTAGATAGAAAGACTCTTCAAAAGTATTCTTTCATTAGAGAAAACCTTGAGACCCCAGGCCAAAAAGATTGTTGGGCCTTTGTTGGTAGGTTACCTTGTTCAGACATGAAGCTCATTGATGCTATTAAAGAACTAGTGCAAAAGTTTTGGCATGATAACACTAGACTGTCATCGAATCAAAGAGATGTTTTAAAGTTGAGAAAATGTGTTAGGGGGGGTGAACCCCATGTCAAGCACTTCCTTGACACGAAAAAAACATAACTCTATGAGAGGTTCAAGAATGAGCACACACAATTGAACTTGGGCCAAAGGTCCTTTGAAAAATGCAAACCCTAGTATGTTAGAATTTGCAATGATCGCAATACATGTTGTTGTAGATACCATGTAGGATTTGAGTACTATTATGATACATATAGACATATATTTTGTGGTTTGAATACTAACATTCTGCAGGATTTCCCATTGTTACAACCACCGAATGCATCCATAGAATTTATACATAGCATAATGTGTCCAAGACCTGAAGGACAAAAATATTATAAAAGGTCATGTTTATATGGGACATGTTCCAATTGCAGTGGATTTGCATTATTGAGCCGTTGCATCCACGCAACCGCAAAGCACAAATTTGGGAGGATGTCAGTAGAAATGCAGAACTTCCATTACATAACATATCAAGTAGATAGTTCGAAGGAAAGCAAAAAAATTGCATTGGTGAAGTCACAGGTAATCTAAGTTTGCATACTTTCACACTGTACATGTTGAATTTGTACATATATATTCAAATTGAAAATGTCACGTTGTATTAATTCCCTTGGTTTTGTGGCACCAGGTACAAATTTGCAAATTCATGAAGGAATTCTACCAAAAGACCGAGCATTATGTACATCACGTCCATGTAGCACGATGGCAGGATGAACAGTATAGACAGTGCAGGGACACCTTTCCCAAAGGAACAATATTGTCAATTGTGGACTTTGTGGAAAACTACACCCTACAGCCACATAATGAGATTCAAAGTCAATACTACCATTTAGACCAAGTTAGCATAATGGTCCATATCACGTACAGGCACACGCCAGAGAGCAGCAATGACATGAGGATAATATTGAAAGATACCAACTTCTACATCAGTGATGACAGGTGCCACGACCTGCATTATGTGCAGCATTGTTTCAAAATTTTCTATGATCAACTGAAGGAGAGAGGTATACAGATGGATCAGCATTGGATATGGTCAGACGGTTGTGTAGGCCAGTTCAAAAATGCACGTGTTTTCCAATGGTTGAGTATTTTTCACAAGACTTATGATGTGCTGCATGTATAGAACTATTTTGAGATCGAGCATGGAAAGGGAGAGCACGACGGGGCTGGAGCATGTCTCAAAACTTCCCTACGAAGGGAGGAGATGAGGTGCATGGGAGGCCCTCATATTCAAAATGTCGAATCCATAGTTCAATGGTGCAAAGAAAAAATGTCAGATCGAACCACGGAGCAACACATACCAACAGGTAGAGGACATGTTGTCAAAAGTTTCTGGAATGTAGTCAATATAGATCGATTGCGTTCTTATAGTTGTATTACTATGCAAGGCACTCATGGATTTCATTCGGTTCGAAGCTCAAACAACCCCTTATTTGAAATATGGATGCGAAAACTTGCTTGCTTTTGTGGGTCTTGTAGCAGTTGTGAGTTGGATGAGTGCGAATCAATGGATTGGGTTGATGAATGGGATCATGTATCACTTGCAGTGGTCCCACATGCAGTTGTTGAAACAATCCAGTTAGAGGAAGGCCAGTCCTCTATTTCAAATGAATATGATCATATATCTGATCTTGTATATCCAGGTAAACATTTCTGCATGCATATCCCAGTTCCCTCCTTGTTTTTGTAATTATCCAAGTTATCAAACCACTACTTGTTGGAATATGACCTTAAAATGCATTTTTGCAAGACACATCTACACAGTTGTCCCCCCGACAAACAGTGCAATTGGGATGAATTATTGGTTGGCACGATGCATCCAAGGGAAGAAAACCCTCCTTGCATCATTAACGAATAGTGAAGGAATTACCTTTCTGACTGGATCGATGGTTTTTTAGGGGGAATATCTTACAGTGGATGGAAAGGGACCAAAGAGCAATGGCTACACATACACGTATTATATACCAGGGTCACGGGTGTATCACTTTACGCACTTGATCGTCGGTACAAACATCCAACTACAGACAATGTCAACAAAGTCATCAAACAAGGTACGCTACTTACTACCTCATGCGGAGCATGAGAGGTTGTTTAAGACAATAAAAAATCGAGAGGATCCAGAAGGCCTAATTGATTAAGGTACAGAGTATAGCCATGTGATTGTTTATTCATGCACGATTAATGTTATTCATGTTAGATAGTTTATTTGATATCGTTATCTTATATTGTTTATTTCATGTCTGAGTTATCATTAAGTTATGATTTATATCCATGTGATTGTTTATTCATGCATGATTAACCCTAGAAGCACTAATATAACCCTACAAACATAATCTAGCCCTAGAAATCCTAGAAAGCTAAACTAACCCTCGAAACACTAATCTAACCCTCAGAAACTAATCTAGAATCCTAGAAACATAATCTAGCCCTAGAAATCCTAGAAAGCTAAACTAACCCTAGAAACACTAATCTAACCCTTAGAAACTAATCTAGAATCCTAGAAACCTAATCTATCCCTATTAACCCAATCTAGTGTAAAATTAGTCACAACAGATCTATTGAACAAGAATATCAATCACAAAGATGTAAAACAATTTGGAGTAAAAAATTGTGCAAGAGAGATGCATTAATGCTCTATAATCCAGAATAGTAGAATTACAATACAATACTGTCACAATGAGTGAGCAATTCGAATTAGACAAGGAGGTCATTCAAATATACTGCATGGCATAGCTTGGCTCTAACTAGGAGTCCTCATCATCAATCAGTGGTGGTCATCAATGCACAAGTAATTGTCAGATAGGTGTCAAACTGAGTCTAACTGAGTGTAATAAGTGTAACTGATGGTAAGTGGCACTAATATAGGGATGGAGGCTCAGTGGAGGGCACATGAGGGGTTAACTGCACTCATAATAGGTACTCAAGGCTCATGGGAGGTCAATCGGAGTGGTAACAACAGTTAGGAGTCAATCTAGCCTCAAATCAAGGAAAGACAACTAACTAAATGAAGTGAAACTGACCGGTAGGTGAGAAAAGGAACCCTTCTGCAATGTAAAGTGAGAAGTGGGCACCTCCCTGGCTAGGAGGGCTAAATCTGGGTGGAAAGTAGCTCTGGGGTGTTGGAAGACTGGGGACTAGGTGCTGGAGGCATCAAACTGGTGACTGGGCCGCATGCAGATGCATGCAATGCACATACTGAATGATGAGATATCCTAACATCTAGCCCTAGAATCTGTGAACCACCACACGTACCCTCAATTGGGGGTATTTGGACTTCGAGTGGGATAGTATCACTATTAGAAGGGTTTGCCACGTCACACACGTACACCACTAGAGAACTCAACTTATAGAATCCAAGTCTACATGTTTATCTTTGAATTTCGATCCTCAAACCCTAGGTCTTACCAAGATGCCCGCAACACCCAAATCTGGATATTGCCCCCATTTTCTCTACCACTCTCTCCATTTGTAGATTTAAGAATTGTTTCAATATTTGTCTAGTACTTGGATGAATATGAGGATCATTTGGGAGCTATGACTCTTCTTCATTCGCTTCTTGAGTTGGTTCTTCATTGCCTTCATCCACATAATAATGGATAATTTCATTGTTGTTCAAATATGTTGACAACGAGGGCATGTTAAGGATTTTTTCATTAGCGTTAGTAACAAAATTCATATTCATATTCATCATGGCTTAAGATAACCATTCATGCTAGGGTTTTTGGCTTTGTAATGTCATTCGTTCATTGAGGCTTCTTGCCACTTCACAACCTTCAATCATATTCAATTCAATAGCGTCATTTTGAATTGGTTCTAGGGAATATGTATGTGGTTCATGTGATGCAACAACTTCCATATTGTCTTGAGCTACTTCATCATTGTCACCTAATGGTTGGAAATGTCCTTGAGGGAGGATTTAGACCTACCTCACCCATGTTAATGCTTGAGTTTTTGGAGGTCCCTCATCACCATCTCCATAATCATCACCATCTTCATCATCATCATCATCATCATCATCTTCATCACCATTGCCATCATCATCGACGCCTTCATCATCTTCACCATCTTCATCATCATTGTCATCTCTAGGTCCCTCATCACCATATCAATCATCATCACCATCCTCATCATCATCATCATCCTCATCACCATCACCATCATCACCACCACCATCATCATCATCACCACAAGTGCCTGGTGGACTATTTTGCAAATTTGACCCCATTGTGCAAAAATTGCACACTCCCTCACTGAGCAAAACCCTAGTTTCCAAGATGGACCTACAAGGTGAAACCAGGGCCATGGGACCGGAGGAAAGGGGCACCCCTAGCACTATCCGGACATCCTGAATCCAACGGAGTCGACGGTTTGTCAATCGGAAACACGGTCTTCATTCTATGGCTCGTTCCGTCTCGCATCCAAAAGGTCTTCCGGGACACCTGCTGGATACCTGCTGGGGGCATAGAACTCCAACCGTACAACAAAATATGGTTCTAGGGAGTCCTACAAGTGTGTCTAGGCATGTTTCGGTTGGGAATGCTAGCCACAAGTTCCCTGTAGATGATTTTCCTAAGTTGACGCCAATGTGCAAAAATTGCACACTCCCTTACTGAGCAAAACCCTAGTTTCCAATATGGACCTACAAGGTGACACCCAGGCCACGGGACTGGAGGAGAGGGACACCCCTAGCACTATTTGGACGTCTTGAATTCAATGGATTCCATGGTTCATCGATCAGAGCCATGGTCTTTATTCTATGGCTCGTTCCGTCTTGCATCCAAAAGGCCTTCAGGGACACCTGCTGGATACCTGTCGCGGGCATAGAACTCCAACCGTGTAGCAAAACTTGGTTTCGGGGAGTCTTGCAAGTGTGTCTAGGGAGGTTCTGGCTGGGAACGCTAGCCACAAGTGCTTGGTGGATGATTTTCCAAAGTTGACCCCAATGTGCAAAAATTGCACACTCCCTTACTAAGCAAAACCCTAGTTTCCAAGATGGACCTACAAGGTGACACCCGGGCCACGCGACCGAAGGAGAGTGGCACCCCTACAACTATCTAGACATCCTGAATCCAATAGAGATGATAGTTCGTCGATTGGAGCCATGGTCTTCATTCTATGGCTCGTTCCGTTTCGCATCCAAAAGGCCTTCAGGGACACTTGCTGGAGGCATAGAACTACAACCGTGCAGCAAAACTTGGTTCTAAGGAGTCCTGCAAGTGTGTCTAGGGAGGTTCTGGATGGGAACGCTAGCCACAAGTTCCCAGTGGATGAGTTTTCAAATTTGACCCCATTGTGAAAAAATTGCACACTCCATCACTGAGCAAAACCCTAGTTTCCAAGATGGACCTACAAGTTGACACCGGGGCCACGAGACCGGAGGAGAGGGGCACCCCTAGCACTTTCCCGACGTCCTGAATCCAATGGATTCAACGATTTTTTCGATCGGAGCTACGGTTGTCATTCTATGGCTCGTTCCATCTCGCATCCAAAAGACCTTTAGGGACACCTGCTCGATACCTGTTGGGGGCATAGAACTCCAACCATGTAGCAAAACCTGGTTTTGTGGAGTCCTGCAAGTGTGTCTAGGGAGGTTCCAGCTGGAACATATCGATTTTAGCAGGATTTATACAATCTCTGTTGTGTGAGAAACTGAACTTAGAACTTCTCGTAGCAATGACAATGAATCCTTCATTTTGCATTTGTTAGTAGAAGAAGATCAATTTTCGACAAAACAATGTAGTTATTACATGTGGAGGTAGCAATTTCCCGTGGAAAACGAGTGTAGGGTTGAGTAGAGGAAAGATGTTGGGAAATGGGCTATTACATTAGATTTTCTGATGGGCGAGTGGTTTACAGAAGGAAATATGGCGGCTGTAGGTATCTATGCTTTTCTTCCGATGAAAATTGTAACAGGATTTCCATTTTTAATATAGGTAGATTTTTTACTAGTTTCGTCAAGAGAAAGTATCATTTTCAATAATAAGTGGAACCAGGGAATCCTTCATCGTGTTCCATTAGCCTTTTGTTCGGCATTTCGTGCTCTGATAAGTGGTAATTCACCTCTATCATCGAAAACTTGGGCCTATAGGTACCTTCCCTTTCATATTACTCGTTATCCATAGCTAACACAAGTTAGAGATGCCATTCAGACCCAATTGAAAGATAAGAAAGTGGTTTTATGTGACATCAGCTTTGGGAATAAATGTTTATGTAAACCAACATAAGCTCGGACAATACTCCCTACTTTTAAACGCATTCTGGAGAAAGAAAGAGGACAAGTTCATCAAAGCAACTTCATTAATCTATATTCTCATAATGTACACATAGTCCATCCTTATCTTGATAAACAAGAGTTTTATAATAGCTTTAATTTTTTGGGCATGGTTATATCCCTATATTCGGTTGTCTGATTGGTTGACAAGCTTGCCTGAAAATCTGTACGTTGAACTTCTTTGTTTTATTGCAAAAATTGGAAGGGATTTTCAAGTCACCTGCAAAACGCTCCTTTGTTGAAATATGTAAGTTCTTCCAACAACATAGATTTGGCTAGTGTATCAAATGCTGTTGTCCACACCAGAATTTTTCTTTCGTCAAAGGAGTCACACATATTGTGGCTAACCAAATGGTCTCGGGAACTTGGAAGTGCTGCCAAATATTATTCCATGCCTAAATCTACCCAGAAGGAAATTATAAATTTAGATCCTTGAGAATGCTTGAATCTACCCAGAAGGAAATTATAAATTTAGATCCTTGAGAAGGTGAGAAACTATATGAGTGGTTGAATCAATATCTTGAAATTAGAGAGCTTTCTATCTCAAAGTTTGTTGAGCGGCTCCTGGATGTAGTATCAGACTCAATAGACAGTAAACTTGTTATCACCACTAGAATGGCCTTGGGGTGCCCGACTAGAATTCTTGTAGCGCTCGAACCGTGGCTTGGTTCACGCATCCATCGATTCCGATGGGTTCGGGACACCGAGTTTCAGCTAGGGGACCCCCCACAGCGTCCCTTGAAGACCCGGAAGTGGTGCCAATGGGCCATCTCTGGAGCTAGGGTTTTGCTTAGTGATTGCCATTCTGAATTCGATAAAGGGGTGCATTTCTCGTATAGAGGCCCCCGGGTGTGCATGGCCACCGTGGACAGGTCCATAATAGCCACATGGACCTGTGACAGCCGACAAAATCCAATTCCGTTCGCCGGTTTGGGTTCCATGGCCCCGGAGCAAATCCCCAAAGTATCCCTAAATGGCCCCGGGGTGCCCAACTAGAATGCTCGTAGTGTCCGAACCGTGGCTCGGTTCGTGAATCCATCAATTTCGATGGGTCTGAGCCAAGTTTCAGCTAGGGGACCCCCCACAGCGTGCCTTGAAGACCCGAAAGCGGTGCCAATGGGCCATCTTTGGAGCTAGGGTTTTGCTTAGTGATGGCCATTCCAAATTCACTAAAGGGGTGAATTTCTCGTCCGGAGGCCCCTGGGCGTGCATGGCCACCATTGATAGGTCCACATTGGCCACGTGGACCTTTGGGAGCTAACAGAATCCAAGTCCACTCATCGGTTTGGGTTCCCTGGCCTTGGAGCAAATCCCCAAAGTGTTTGTGAATGGCCCCAGGGTGCCCGACTAGAATGCTCATAGCACCCGAACCGTGGCTTGGTTCACGAATACGTCTATTCGGGTGGGTCCGGAACGCCGGGTTTCAGCTAGGGGACTCCCACAGCATGCCTTAAAGACCCAGAAGCTATGCCAATGGGCCATCTCCGGAGCTAGGGTTTTGCTCAGTGATGGCCATTCCAAGACACTTTGGGGATTTGCTCTGGGGCCATGGAACCCAAACCGGCGAGCAGAATTGGATTTCGTTGACTCCCACAGGTCCACGTGGCCATTGTGGACTTGTCCACAGTGGCCACGCATGCCTGAGGGCCTCCGGATGAGAAATGCACCCCTTTAGCGAATTTGGAATGGCCATCACTGAGCAAAACCCTAGCTCCAGAGATGGCCAATTGGCACTGCTTCCAGGTCTTCAAGGCATGCTATGGGGGGTCCCCTAGCTGAAAACCAGCGTCCTGGAGCCACCGAAATCGACAGATTCTCGAACTGAACCACGGTTTGGCTGTTACGGGCATTCTAGTCGGGCACCCCGGGGCCATTCAGGGACACGTTGGGGATTTGCTACGAGGCCACGAAACCCAAACGTGCGAGTGGACCTTTATTACATCGGCTCCCACAGGTCCTCGTGGCCATTGTGGACCTGTCCATGGTGGCCACGCACGCCTAGGGGCCTCCGAACGAGAAATGGACCCCTTGAGCAAATTTGGAATGGCCCTCACTAAGCAAAACCCTAGCTTTGGAAATGGCAAATTGGCACCACTTCCGGTTCTTCAAGGGACGCTGTGGGGGGTCCCCTAGCTGAAAATCGGCATCCTAGACCCACCGGAATCGACAGATATGTGAACCGAGCCATGGTTCGTGTGCTACAAGCATTCTAGTCGGGCACCCTGGGGCCATTCAGGGACACTTTGGGGATTTGCTTCAGGGGCACAGAACCCAAACCAGCGAGTGGAATTGGATTTCGTCAGCTCCCACAGGTCCACGTGGCCATTGTGGACCTGTCCACGGTGACCACGCACGCCCGGGGGCCTCCGGACGAGAAATGAACCCCTTTAGCGAATTTGGATGGCCTTCACATTGAGGTCACATTTGCAAAATCGTCGACCGGGCAGGTATGGCTAGTCTTCCCAGCCAGAACCTACCTAGACACACTTGCAGGACTCTCTGGAACCCAGTTTTGTTGCACGGTTGGAGTTCTATGCCCCCGACAGGTATCTAGTAGGTGTCTCTGAAGACCTTTTGGATGCAAGACGGAATGAGCAATAGAATGAATACCATGGATCGGATAGACAAACCGTCCACTCCGTTGGATTTAGGACACCGGGATAGTGCTAGGGGTGCCCCTCTCCTCTGGTTCGGTGGCCCCGGTGTCATCTTGTACGCCCATCTTGGAAACTAGGGTTTTGCTCAGTAAGGGAGTGTGCAATTTTTGCACATGGGGGTCAACTTTGGAAAATCATCCACCGGGCACTTATGGCTAGTGTTCACAGCCGGAACCTACCTAGACACAGTTGCATGACTCCCCATAATCTGGTTTTGTTGCACTGTTGGAGTTCTATGCCCCTGGCAGGTATTTAGGAGGTGTCCATGAAGGCCTTTTGGCTATGAGATGGAATGACCCATAGACTGACGACCGTGTCTTGGATCGACGAACGGTCGAATCTGTTGGATTTAGGACATCCAAATTGTGCTAGGGGTGCCCCTCTCCTCCGATCTCATGGCCTGCGTGTCACCTTGTAGGTTCATCTTGGAAACTAGGGTTTTGCTTGGTAAGGGAGTGTGCAATTTTTGCACATTGGGGTCAACTTTGGAAAATCATCCACCGAGCACTTGTGGCTAGCATTCCCAGCCAGAATCTCCCTAGACACACTTGCAGGACTCCCCAGAACCAGGTTTTGCTGCACGGTTGGAGTTCTATACCCCCGAAAGGTATCCAGCAAGTGTCCCTGAAGGCCTTTTGGATGCGAGATGGAATGAGCCATAGAATGAAGACCATGGATCTGATCGACGAACCATGGATTCCGTTGGTTTCAGGACGTCCGGATAGTGCTACGGGTGCCCATCTCCTCCGGTCCCATGGCTCTGGTGTCACCTTGTAGGTACATATTGTAAATTAGGGTTTTGCTCAGTATGGGAGTGTGCAATTTTTGCACATTAGGGTCAAATTTGGAAAATCATCCACTGGGAACTTGTGGCTAGCATTCCCAACCGAACCTCCCTAGACACATTTGCAGGAATCCCCAGAACTAGGTTTTGCTTCACGGTTGGAGTTCTATGCCCCCAACAGGTATCTAGCAGGTGTCCCTGAAGGCCTTTTGGATGCAAGACGGAAGGAGGCATAGAATTAAGACCATGGCTCGGATCGATGAACCGCCAACTCCGTTGGATTTAGGACGTCCGGATAGTGCTAGGGGTGCCCCTCTTCTCCGATCCTTTGGCTCCGGTGTCACCTTGTAGGTACATATTGGGAACTAGGGTTTTGCTCAGTAAGGGAGTGTGCAATTTTTGCACATTGGGGTCAACTTTAGAAAATCATCCATCAGGCAGTTATGGCTAGCGTTCCCAGCCAGAACCTCCGTAGATACACTTGAAGGACTCCCTAGAACCATATTTTGCTGCACGGTTGGAGTTCTATGCCCCCGGTAGGTATCCAGCAGGTGCCCTTGAAGGCCTTTTGGATGCAAGATAGAACGAGGCATAGAATGAAGACCGTGGCTCGGATTGACAAACCGTCGAATCCATTGGATTCAGGACATCCAGATAGTGCTAGGGGTGCCCCTCCCCTCTGGTCCTATGGCCTGGGTGTAACCTTGTAGGTCCATCTTGGAAACTATGGTTTTGCTCAGTAAGGGAGTGTGCAATTTTTGCACATTGGGGTCAACTTTGGAAAATCATCCACCGGGCACTTATGGCTAGCGTTCCCAGTCGGAACCTCCCTAGACACACTTGTAGGACTCCCCAAAACCAGGTTTTGCTGCACGGTTGGAGTTCTATGCCCCCGGCAGGTATCCAGCAGGTGTCCCTGAAGGCCTTTTGGATGCGAGACAGAACGAGCCATAGAATGAAGACGGTGGCTCGGATCGACGAACTATCGACTCCGTTGGATTTAGGACGTCTGGATATTGCTAGGGGTTCCCCTCTCCTCCGGTCCCATGGCCCGGGTGTCACCTTGTAGGTCCATCTTCGAAACTAGGGCTTTGCTCAATAAGGGAGTGTGCAATTTTTGCACATTGGGGTCAACTTTGGAAAATCATCCACCGGGAACTTGTGGCTAGTGTTTCCAGCCGGAACCTACCTAAACACACTTGCAGGACTCCCCAGAAGTAGGTTTTGCTGCACGGTTGGAGTTCTATGCCCCCGACAGCTATCGAGCAGGTGTCCCTGAAGGCCTTTTGGATGCGAGACGGAACGAGCCATAGAATGACGACCGTGGCTCCGATCGACGAACTATTGAATCCGTTGGATTTAGGACGCAGGATAGTGCTAGGGTTTCCCCTCTCCAATGGTCCCATAACCTCAGTGTCACCTTGTAGGTCCATCTTGGAAACTAGGGTTTTGCTCATTGAGGGAGTGTGCAATTTTTGGACAATGGGGTCAAATTTGCAAAATCGTCCACCGGGCGTTTGTGGTGATGATGATGATGGTGGTGTTGATGATGGTGATGGTGATGATGATGGTGATGGTGATGGTGATGGTTATGAACAAGATGATAATGATGATGATGGTGATGATGATGATGGAGATGTAGATGAGGAGCCTAGAGATGGTGATGATGATGAAGATGGTGAAGTTGATGGTGATGGTGATGGTTTTGTCTCGCATCCAAAAGATGGAGATGGTGATGATGATGAAGATGGTGATGTTGATGATGATGGTGATTGTGATGGTGATGAAGTTGATGGTGATGGTGATGGTGATGGTGATGATGAAGATGGTGATGGTTTCGTCTCGCATCCAAAAGATGGAGATGGTGATGATGATGAAGATGCTGATGATGATGAAGATGGTGACGTTGATGATGATGGTGATGATGGTGAAGTTTAATGTGATGGTGATGGTGATGGTTCCATCTCGCATCGAAAAGATGAAGATGGTGATGATGATGAAGATGGCGATGTTGATGATGATAGTTACTAGCTTGATGGTGATTGTGATAGTGGGCATGGTGTTGGTGACAATGATGTCATGATAGTGGAGTTCAACACTAAGCTAGTAACCCTCTTTATATTTATGGCATACACGTTGATAGTTCATACAATGTTTTTGAATATCTTGATTTCCTAAATATTGACTTATTTAAAATGTTCATAACATGCATACATTTTGGTTTCCACAAGTGTTCCATGACTACGGTGATCAACCATCCTTTCCAGGGATTAGTAGATTACCATATACATAGGTACAATGTGTAGTTAAAAGCGCGCTTCTAATTTGAATTGTTACGACTTACTATGGTTTAATTTATTGTTTATTTACTAAATTGTGATATTACAAATGTATATGTAGGTGCCACCAAGAGCTGCAGGTGCCCATCTTAGTCCTGTGTTTCTGTAACGTCCCCTTCCATCAATCCGATGCAAGGAAGGAAACGTTAACCAATCTACCAGGCTTATTGGCAAAACTCAGACCCAGTCAATTTCTTTAGAAATGAATGGTTAAATAAAACTTGTGCATACCTATTCATACTTGACAAGCACAGCAGAATTAAACACTATGTATGCACACAGTTTTATCATGCAATCAACATGTAAACAACAGTCATTAATTAAGACATTGCAGAACATGGAATTAATACAACTCAATTACTAAACACAGTAGAATAACCATATTGACACACACACGGACTGGAATGCATCAACATATTTCTTCTAGGAATAATGATGAAACAGTCATACAATAATCAATCTCATTCTCATGCTATGCACAGGCTTCATGCCAACTAGTTTGAGATAATCATTTCATTCAATTTACATGAATAATTAGACCTGTAGAACATAACACATAAGGACCATAATTTAAACCACAGAGACTACTTATCTTTGAGATGAAGTTGTCCAACAACTGGCTATGTGAGAGAAACATTCCACCCAACCATAGATCTCTGTCCAGCCTCTATTCTTTCAGCTGAGAGATCACCCTCGAGCTGGGCTGTGCATCCACTAAGGAGGAACTAGACAGGATCACTCACAGCCATGGGTTCACTCAAATGGTCATGCTAAACCAGCACACAGCTGGGTTTATCAAGCATGCATTAGAGGAAATTTGGATAAAAAATGGGCCTCCTAAGGAAAATAATAAGAAAATAATAAAATAATAGTAGAGAAAGAGTAAAAAACTTTTATTTTTTGGATCGTATTTTCAACTTATCTCCTTGTAGGTTTACTCAAATTTCAAGTGAAAGGACTCGTTGGATGCATAATTAAATTATGCATCCAACAAGTATCCATGTTTCACACTTTTAACAACATCCACACCATGAAAAATTGAAAATACATTAAAAAACGTGTTTCTAGTGAGAGAAAACACGTTTTTTAATGTATTTTCGATTTTTCATGGTGTGGATGTTGTTAAAAGTATGCAACATGGGTACTCGTTGGATGCATAATTAAATTATGCATCCAACGAGTCCTCCCGTTTGAAATTTGAGTAAACCTACAAGGAGATAAGTTGAAAATACGATTCAAAAAAGTACTTTTTATTTTTTCCCTCCAATTTTTTTAGGTACTCCATTTTTTAATTTTAAAGCATTTTGATTGGCTAATACATGATGACATGGAATTTGTATTATTTTTGGAAGGCCAATTTTAAATTGAATTTTCCTCTAATGCAAATAGCAGAGGAGGAGGGTGCTAAGCCAATGAACTCAACCACAAAGCTACAGACATCTCGGGTTAAATTCAAGCAATCCAATCCTCTGTTCCAACATCCACACTTGGATTTCTCACCATTCTGTCAACGAATAACTCATATCCGTCACTGGTTTTCTGGGCTACAAAAACTTGGTTTTCCTATGGATTTCGGGGTAGCCAATACTCCCAATTTTGCCCCAAGGTTCATATCTATGGATCCCCCATTGGTTTTCACTGTCGAATACCAAATTTGGGCATTTTTGTCTCTTCAAAACATGGGTTCTTGCACAGTTGCGATTTCTGGTTTTTCTCATTGCTGGGAATTTGTTTTTGGATGGAAAATGATGCTGGTAATTTCCACAATGGAATGGGGATGAGGAAGAAGCAATCCCCATGAGGTAGAGTGACTTGTGGTACAAGAAAAAAAAACCCATACTCTACCATACGAATTTCTGGGCTGCCCATGCTCCATTAAAGCCATGGATTGTTTTTTTCAACCACTTCCTTACAACATAATTAAATGTATGCAAGGAAAGTCAAATGGGTTCTCAAGGTGACATATGGCAGCTTATGGTTCAATCCCATAGCCCCCTAACCCCTCCCTAGTGGATACACATGGCCCCTTCTCATTCGTTGCCTCCATAGCCAGTTTTGGTATTTATTGCTTGATGTTTATTTACACCATTTTTACAATGTTCCATGGCTAAATAGCACATGGGTAACATAATATCCAATGCTTTGCCATTTTAAATAAAATACGAACATACACTAGTGGAGCCTTGGCCTTGAGCTCCACGCTAGGTAAACATACATCACATGTATACAATATTTGCATTAAAAGCTAACATATCCTAAGGGTCAAAATGGGGTATTACAGTTTCCATCCTCTCACATGAGTCCCCTCCCCCCGCTTCAATCTAGACCCCTCCCTCCATCCAACCCCTCCCTTCCATCCATCCCCCCCCTCCCCGGCCATACTCCCCCTCCATCCATCCTCCCCCACTTGTCCACGGCCCCTTTATATACATCCTCCCCAATTTATCCACGCCCCCATGTCTATCCATCCTCCCCCATTTGTCCATGCCCCCCCTTTCTTCCACCTTCCCCTCTTTGTCCACAACCTCCCATTCCTCCATCATCCTCCCTCCATGCAGGACTTCCCTCCCATGCACCATCCCTCAAAATCCCCCCTATTCCTTTTTGTTCGATACCCTCTATCGTACAATCGACAGGGTTCATCATCCACGACGCCCTCCTCCACTCCATACCACAATGTCTTCTCCCACAATATCATCCCCACTTCCCACCACTATTGTGGCATCTACTCTCCTAGTACCCTCATCTGTACCTCTAGTGGTTGCACCTCTAGTGGCCGCCACTACATCTGTGCCCCCCCCCATGAATGCATCGGAGTTGGTTGTCCAGCCATCTGCTCCACCTACTAGCCCAGAAGCCCAGCCATGTCCATCATCAGAGGTGTTCATGGTGAGAATCAAGCTAATTTATGAAAATATTTTGATGCATTAACAAAAATTAATTTAAGTGTTAGTTTTTCAGAATTTTCAATCTGATCTAAGATCGTAACTGAGAGAATAACATATACAGCATATCTACAGTACATCAATCATGGACACAATAATGCAAGCACACAAGAGACATAGAGTTTCACTGAGGAAAACCAAGAAGGTGAAAAACCCCGCAACTTCCTCAAAGATAGAAAGAGCAATGATACAACCAAAGTACAAGAGATAGTCTTCTCCTAGCAGCTGATCCTCCTCTTCATATGTGCGCCACTTTCCGAGTGATGGAAGAGTGAGTTATGAGATGTTCAAATAGAGATCTCCCGATCTCTATTTATACTTGTCCTGTCCTGCCCAATAAACCAGTGGAGCCGACTTGTCTAACTTAGCCTAATAACCCATGGTTACATTAATTCGGGTCGACCCCACATTTGGTGGTCTAATAACCCATTTACCCACATGACTCATATAGGGCCGACCCCATCAAGGTGGTCTAATAACCCATCGGCAAGTTACAACACTTGCGACACTTTTCAATACAAATGATGACACTTCCGTATAGAGGAATAATATCTCTATAGAAGTACAATATGCATAGATGGAATACATAGGTGAAATACATTCCAAAGTTACATATACATCAACAGTCCCTCTTAACTAAGAAGGTATTTCTTGACACAGATCTGCTAGCACAAGTCTTCTTCTCTGGATCATCATCAACGAATCATCATCCTCGTCACTGCTACTGCTATCTCAATCAATCTCCGATCTACTCGTCATAGGAAGTTCTATAGAGCCAGTCCTTTTTCATATTGGATTTAGGCCCACCACCTGCAGGTCTTCATCATTAGTGGCCATACTATGGAATCCTTAGGATTGATTACATGCATCAACAAAACCTCGAAAGAGCATCCCAGGACTGATTGCGAGCATACTGCTCAACCTATCGGATCTCCCAGGATCTTTTACATGTAACTGCACAACCTGTCCATGACCACAGAGTATCAGCCGGATACTCATAATCATACTGATCATCATCCATGAAGCACGGTCCAGATGCACACAACACAACACTTATACTCACCATTATGGAAGGACTTTCCTCTGAATATCCAATAAAGGCTCATCACTCACATCAACGCACATGGGAGAACACATCTACCACCATGTCGGAAAGGCTCTGCACTTACATCAACGCACATGGGAGAACACATCTACCACCATGTCTGAAAGGCTCTGCACTTACATCAATGCACATGGGAGAACACATCTACCACCATATCAGAAAGGCTCTGCACTTACATCAACGCACATGGGAGAACACATCTACCACCATGTCGGAAAGGATCTGTACTTACATCAACGCACATGGGAGAACACATCTACCACCATGTCAGAAAGGCTCTACACTTACATCAACGCACATGGGAGAACACATCTACCACCATGTCGGAAAGGCTCTGTGCATCTATGTCTTTGGACTCATCACACATGATCCACCTGATCATGTCAAAGCATCTACTTGATGCATGTCATCATAGCATGATCATCCTGATCATCATTGCATCCATCTAATGCATACCATGTATCCACCTGATACATATCATCATATATGATCTACCTGACCATATCAAGCATCCAACATGACACATATACATATACATGATCCAACTAATCATATACAACATCCAACATGATGCATATACATATACATGATCCAACTGATCATATCCAACATCCAACATGATGCATATACAGAGCAGTAACTGGAGCATCGTGCTGATGCTCATCATCCAACGTTTACATCTACAGCCATGGGAAGGATCCTCCTCTCACCATGTTTGGAATAGCTCTAGCAAATGTGTCCATCACTTCTTCCTCGAAGTGTCATCAATATGAAGCACACCAAGCCTCTCTCTGAAGCATTCAAACTTCACTCTGGCTAGTGGTTTCGTCAACACATCTGCAATATGCTCATCCGTCGCAACATACAGGAGCTTCACTGCTCCTCTCTACACCATATCCCTGATATAGTCATATTTGATCTCAATGTGTTTTGACCTGTCATGGAACACTGGGTTCTCAGATAGTTTCACACAACTCTGGTTGTCACAAAAGATACCAGTAGCCTCCAGCAGGAGATCAAATAACTCAGATAGTAGCTTCCTGAGCCATACTGCCTCACAACTAGCCGAACAAGCTACAACATACTCTACTTTGTCTCTACTCAGTGCTACGCAGGATTGCTTCCTACTAAACCAAGAGATCACGCCTGATCCCATACTGAAGCAGCACCCAGAAGTGCTCTTCCTATCTGCAGCATTGCCTGCCTAGTCTGAATCAACATAACCCTGCAGGTTAAACTTTTGATTCGCATCATACTTGAGCCCATAATCAACTGTACCCTTCAGGAACCTTAGATTATGCTTTACAATAACCAGGTGAGCACCTCTGGGATCCATCAGGAACTAGCTCAATGTGTTCACCGCAAAGCAAATATCTGGTCTTGTGTTCGTCAGGTACATCAAGGACCCAATCATCTGACGATACACAGTGACATCAACTGGATTAGATGAAGCATCACACAGAAGCTTCAAGTTCAATGCCATAGATGTGGCCATGTCCTTGGAGTCCATCATCTCGAACCTCTTCAGGATCTCTACTACATACTTCCCTTGTCTAAGGAAGATTCCATCTACACTCTGCCACACCTCCATGCCTAGAAAGTAGTGCATCATCTCCAAGTTCTTCATCTCGAACTCAGCAGCAAGCTTCCGCTACGTGTCGGCAATCAATCTACCCTCACCTCTAACAAACAGGTCATCCACATACAAAAGTAGTATCACTAGATTGCCTTCCTCAAACTTGTAGTAAAGGTTGGAATCCGCTTTACTCTTGGTAAAGCCGAAACTAGATAGAAAGCCATCTATCTTGCCATACCAGGTCTTGGCTTCCTGTTTCAAACCATACAGGGCTTTCTTCAGTTTGCACATATGTGACTCTCGATCATGTGTCTCAAACCCGAGTGGCTGCTCCACATACACTTCCTCTTCGACTACACCATTCAAGAAAGCTGTCTTGACATCCATCCAGTGTATCTTTCATGTCATTACTACAGCCAGAGCAAGTACTGATCTGATGGAAGTGTGCTTGGCTATAGGTGTAGAGGTCTCTTCATACTCAATCCCTCTTTCTAGGAGAAGCCACAAGCTACAAACCTCGCTTTGTATTTCTCCATTATACCATCTACAACATGCTTGATCTTATAGATCCTATTTGGAAGTCACAACAGACTTCCCTTCAGGTCTTGGGACTGCATCCCAAACATCATTCTTCATGATCGACTGGTACTCCTCGATCATGGCATTCTTCCCGAATCCTGGGAACTTCAATATATTCAATAAATAACTTTGTTGCTGAAACAAATGTTGTAGTCCTTCTTTTGTAGGTGCTCATATATGATCTTTTCTACAAAACAAGTTAAATTGCATGATTAGAAACTTCTCATAGTTTTCAGAACAAATTCTTACACATAAAGAAATACGTCATACAGTCATGCAATTATTTTAGCCAATGCTTCAATACAACATTCATCCATATCTTGTAACTTTCTAGATGCCTTCCAATTTCTACCAGAACATTGTTAAGAGTTTTGCACTACTCTCAACATGTCATCAAAGAGGTTTCATTCTAGATAAGTAGCAATGAAATGTTGTACGGTGTCATAGGCCACTTACCCATTACATGCATATTAGTAGTATGTTGTTCATTAATGCAATTATTCTAATATGCCAAAATACACAGCCTAATTCTAGGAACATCAGTATATACATCATTGAATAGTATTATTTAAACAATCAATATGCAAGAAATGATAATTCAAATACTTATCTTTGTTTGTTTGTTGGGTTGACTCCCTCTCAGTATTTGCTTCCTTTCTACAACTCCATTCTGATGTGGATTGTGAGAAGTGGTCGACTCCCTCTGAATATCTGCATCCTTGCAGAAACTACTGGAGTGTGCTCCCTCTTTATCTTTGCTGCCTGGATTACCTGTCTTTGAACTTATATCCATCCTCAATCACTATGTGTGCTTACAAGTATCATTATTGTGATATCCTCAAGATCTCATACATAATCATACATTTATTAGTATAATCTCAATACTACTAGAAACACAAAAATCTTAAACATGTATAGTAATGATCATTTCAAACATAGATAATAAACATTAGTATTCAAGGTCTCATGGAATACTTCTTTTACTCATGCATATTCTTATTGACCATAGACTCTTATGGTTAGTCATATCATTAATCAAAGTAAGAAGCATAATATGCCTAAACCCATGATTACTAACTTCAATGAATAATCATTATCAATCATGCCATGTATACTTATATAAGAGATTCTAACACAAGGTAGGATTCTAACTTGATATAGAAAAAAACATACCTGGATTAATATGTTAGCTGGTTATTGTCTAACATACGCACATGATGTTTTCTTGTTCTCTTAAGTGACTTGTGCTAGTAACCTGCATATCTCATAAGTTAACCATTATAGAACCAAGTTATACATACCTCATAAGTAGATCTTGTATGTGATCCATGGCAAAGGATGAACCTTTGTCTTCATGTCACCATGGTCATATGTTCTTGAACTAGAACATGATTTGTCTTTCTTGATGTACCTTTCATGTTAGCGGACAACATCAACCTCATACAACACCATAATGCATTAGTACAATCATAAGTGTCAAAACCCTAATCAATGAATATCTTCTATCATGCATTCATAATTTTATTAAGGTGATACGACAAATCTAAGTTTAATCAAGATTGTACTAACCTTAATGAAGACAAACATACCATAAACTTAATCATGAATAGATTTCAAAACATACATGTAAGTCATACCTGTCGAGATTGCTTGTAATCTTCTTATGTAAGGCTTTAGCCTCATCTCCCTCTGAAACAGGAACTTCTTCACTTATGCAGGTGATCAATCCATTCTCTTCTAGGATTAGCCCAATCCACTTGATTTGCAGAAACTAGATCTGAAGTTGGATTAGGGTTTTTGAGAGAAACCCTAAAAATTTAAACTTTGAATTTCAAACTTCTGAAAGGATAGAAAGATGCGCCTTGATGAGCCGATCAAGCTGGTATACTCATAATTTGAAAAATACAAAGTTTCACCCCTCAAAATTGCCTTTTAGATTTCTAGATTTACTTGGAAGGACCCTGAATTAGGGTTTGAGTTTCCCAGAGCTTCACCCAACCAAATAGTTTGATCCAAAGCTCTAAACTTTGATTTTTTCAAGGAGCTTCCAGCTATGGTCACAGATTTAAAAAATTCCCATTTTTGTAGAAGCCTTAATTTTTCACTTTTTCGATCAATGTCCCGAACTAGGGTTTGGTCAAGCCCGGCCTTCTACCCAACCAAAAAATTTGATATTGGTCTCTAAATTTCGATTTTGATGAGTATCATTCAGCTATGGTCTCCGTTTACAAAAATACCAACTTTCTCCGAAACCCTAATTCCCGAAGCCATGAATGAAGGTGCTCAAAATCAAATTCTGTTTTGACATAAATATGCACATGATTGTTTCTGGTGTAACTCCAAAATTATGAATCCACAGGGTATGAAACTTCTACCTATGGTATCTTGACCTGTCATATTTCCAACCCCATAGGTCTGACCTCAATTGGATTCTCCGAGAGATAGTTATCCCAAGTGTCGCAACATGACCTGTTTATGGGATAAAACAGGAGAGCAAACTTGTACGACGTGCCATGTGTCCCTGGTTCACTTTTGGCCTCTGAACCTTTGGCCTGTGAAAGTACAGTCCGTGTCCTACTTGTCACATTTTACTAAATTTCATTTGGATCTTCCTATACCAAGTTATGACCTTTTTTCCTAGGTCACCTATTTATGACTGAGATCTGGAAGAGGCAGAAACCCTAGATTGTACAGATCATAAAACACAAAGTACAACGAATTAGAAGTTGTGCGTCTGACACACGGTACATGGGGATCTTATATTCAACCTGTAAGAGTTTCTGATCCTGAAACCTTGCCAAAATGGATTTATAGCGAAAGTTCTACGATGACAGTTTTTTGCTATATCAAGCCCTAGCATCGCAAGTGCAACAAGTGTCATGCATGCCATACCATGCCTTCTTTTAGGATAGCTCTGATACCATGTTAGTTTTTTAGAATTTTCAATCTGATCTAAGATATTAATTGAGAGAATAACATGTACAGCATATCTACAACATATCAATCATGGACACAATAATGCAAGCACATAAGAGACACAGAGTTTCACCTGGGAAAACCAAGAAGGTGAAAAACTCCGCAACTTCCTTAGAGATAGAAAGAGAAATCATACAACCAAAGTACAAGAGATAGTCTTCTCCTAGAAGCTGATCCTCCTCCTCATATGTGCACCACTTTCCGAGTGATGGAAGAGTGAGTAATGAGATGTTCAAATAGAGATCTCCCGATCTCTATTTATACTTGTCCTGTCCTGCCCAATAAACCAGTGGGGCCGACTTGTCTAACTTAGCCTAATAACCCATGGTTACATTAATCCGGGTTGACCCCACACTTGGTGGTCTAATAAACCATTTACCCACATGAATCATATAGGGCCGACCACATCAAGGTGGTCTAATAACCCATCGGCAAGTTACAACACTTGCGACACTTGTCAATACAAATGATGACACTTCCGTATAGAGGAATAATAACATCTCTATAGGAGTACAATATACATAGATGAAATACATAGGTGAAATACATTCTGAAGTTACATATACATCAACATTAAGCAATTATTACTTTTCAATGAAATGATTGTTGTAAATGTTGTAGGCTGGAATTGTTGAGAAGCTCCGCAGATCCAGGACACCTGCCTCACATTTCCCACTCACATTAGAGGTGATTTATTTAATATTCAAATTCTACATTTGTTTTATAAATGTGGTAAATGTTGCAAATTCTTTAAAATGATGGTATCTTATATCATTTGTTCCAGAGCCCGAAGAGATGGTCTACTCCTAGACGGAGCAAGACCCGAGGCACCGGTAGCTCGAAGAGTAGGAATATCGACTTTGGAGATGTGCCTAGGAGTGACGGGGGTGGTCACAATGCTTGACACACCATGTTATGTACATTAGCCATGATGTGGCACTTTTGTGCAGCAGTTTCCATGTACTTTGTATATACGGAACGAGTTTCCATGTATTTTGGATCTACGACATGAGTTGTCGCATTTTCTATAGGGCATAAGTTGCCATTGTATGTACATCGGGAACCATGTTCCACTATTTGCCAAGAATTGTATATGTTTGGATGAGTTTTGTCGCCTCGATGTACATGGATTTTTAGTTATGTGATTTATATATCTTGTTGTCTAATGTTGTTGTCTCATGTTGTCTGTATCATGATGCGATGTTGTCTAAATTTGGGTTTTACCTAGATCTTAGAAGAGAAGTTGGATATCTGGTTCAGCTTGGTTTATCTTTCCACATGTAAAAGATTCTAATGGTATCTATGTTAAGAAAACATTGTAAACATAGGCTAACTCAAACAAAATCATGTGTGAGAATTAATCTAAAAACAAATGGAATAAATGGATGAAAAAATCATACCTCATGGCACATAAGTTATATATTGGGAACTTGAGTACTAGGAAAAGAATACTTAAAAATAGAAAATGTCCATTGTTGTCAAAAGGTTAAAATGAGATCCAACATGATTTTTAATAGCTCTACATAATGAGATCCAAAATGTTCATACTCTACATAATGAAATGTCGTCACTAGTATTTATTTTGACCATTTTGTCCACTTAAGATCATGCAACAAATTAATAACCAAGTTATGGAATCACTTCTTAATCAATTGTCACCATACAAATAGGACAACCTTGAGCACGATGTATAGCTAGCTCATTAATTCTCACTCACGGATATCTACCTTTGATTTGATGACCATCACATCCACTACCATTTACAATTAGGACTTCCTTAATTTATCATTATGTGATAGCGATCTAATTTTATGTAGACACGTTGACTTAAACACATGTATAGTTGAAATTACAATAAATTACTACTATGAGGTGTATTTTTGAGGCTATATCCACCTCAACATAACAATTTGTTACCCAAATACCCCAAATGCTGTCGAATTTTGTCTTGAAGGGATTGAGGGGTATTAGGACATCATAATTCATCTATTGGACACTCAAACACTTGTTAAAGACATTTAGGACAAGTGCATTACATCAATGGAGTCATAAATACACCCTCATCAAGTTGCATGCATCCATTAGTGCGTCATCAACACTAGAACATGTAAGCATTACTACATGTTGGACCAAGCTTTACTAATGTTATGATAATATTAGGTTTTCCATCCATTGAGAAGGTTTCCATAGGTGTGCATATCCACCATATAAAAATCTTCATGGTACAACCAAATTCAAACCATTAGGTTTCTAAATTAGATATCTCGTGCTAGGTACAATGGTTTTCTAGTTGTATGCACCCTTGCTATATAGATGAGAAACTATGCATATATGTGTATAGTGATTTGGATTCAAATGTATGCACATGAATATATATGTACAATGAAAATGATTTAATCTTTATATGTATTATAATTTAGAGCTAGATCTTAGGCTACATAATAGGGTTTCATTGTGATTAGAATACAAACTAGGGTTTACGCTACCAACTAGGGTTTTTAGGCTAGTGTTGGCAGGCGGTTTGATGGGGAAAGATCACAGTACCGTTGATGATGCGACACGCCAGAGGAGGGCATGAAAGGAGTATTTTGTGCCAAAGAATACCGCTGTTGGCGGGTTTTGGGTCACTTGGACCACATATTATGTAATAGTGAGTCAGTATACTGTGGTATGCGGGTTTTTGGGGTCATTTGGACCAAGTCAGTTAGATATTAGGTCAATTGTCCATAGTGTCGGTTAGGAAGTCAGTTGTAAGTGGACAAATATTGTAAGAGAAAAAGCATATAAATACATGAGAGTTGTAAGTGTTAAGGAGAGGCATGAATGTGATGGATGCGAGAAATGAGATGAAGAAGACAAATTGGAAGCGAGATCTGTGTTTTGCCGATGTATGATCTTGATAGTAATACAATGATGTTTTGGTACAAACTTTGTGTAATGACGTAGTGTATGAATGTTGTTTAATGCAATGTCTGGTTATTATTGCTATGATGATAATTACTGTGATTAAGTAGTATGTTCTATATAGAATGTGATGATAAATGCTGCAATGGTATAACTCCTTGAATGCTGCGATGAAGTAATTGGTATAACTCCTTGAATGCTGCGATGAAGTGATATGTTATAACTACTTGCAAATGTTTAACGTTTCTGGTTGAAGTACCGCAATAGAGTCATTCCATACAGCCACAACTCTCCTCCTCCCTTGGTGGAAACATGGTTCCGTCTGCTCTTCCTGGACACCTCAGGTGAGACCTCATCCGCTCTGTGGGTGTTGCTGGGTGGGCTCAAACCTACCCGGGCTGGTGCCCAGGGAGACTGCGGTATGCGTCGACAGTGAGGTGAACCCCTGTCGACTAAGGTCGCGTTGGTCAACAAATGGTTCCATTGCTGGGATCGTGTGTAGAGTAGAAGGAGGTCATGTTGTGGCATCCGACGAAGCCGGAGATACAAAAATGGTTCGATCAGAAGTTACAGGAGTTTGCTAACGAAGAAAGTCGGAATACGCGACTGACAGTAGATCACTGGGTGGGAAGATACATTCACAACGGTCCGCATGAATGGTTTTTCTATGAATTTCTAGTCATTCTGTATGAATGGTTGTCAAAGTTGACCTTCCAGAAGAGGAAATTCTAGGGTGGTGAGCCAACGACTTGGACCCTGGAATTGATTCAGAAATTGCAGGAAGTCGATAATAAGGCATTGCGGGCTGTCGAAGTTTGGCTTGATAGCATATTGGAAGGATATATCACTGAATTTGTGGTCGACACGAAGAAATCCTATAGTGAAGCTGAAAGATACTTCTTCCAAGGACCAAGGGGAAGGTTTCTGCTGTCGCTCCAACTGTCAATTAAGATGCTAATCTGCGAAAAGGGTATATTAAAGATGCACCATGATCAGTAGACAGCCTGGTGGGCGGAGGCCGTGGGTACCGCAACTGCTAGGGAATGGTACATGGAATGGTAAATGGGTACATGGGTACAGACCATGAGGAGACTGTGAGCGAAGCCAAGGAAGAAAGTGGTCTTATGAGAGGAGGAGCGAGGTTTCGACAGGAAAAGAGGAAGAGGACATGAGAAGGTCTTGCTACGATCGAACCACAAAACTGCAAAGGAAGACCACATAGGACGAAGAAACCTCACAGTCCTGATAGGAACGACCAGGCTATGCCCAGGATAGAGGCAGGACCAAACCCCAACACCAACATACCCACACCTTCGCTCACTAACTCTCAGCCAACAAGAAACACTACTTTGACACCGTCAATTTTGTCAACACCGAAGAAGTTAATTGGTAGTAGTAGCACAACGACAGGAGGAAGGAAGCCCATGGTGGTGGGAGATGATGCTAAGCTACCATTGTTCCATGGAAGTGCGACAGACAACCGAGAACAGTATTGGTTTTTGTGTGAAGCGGTCTGGACCATGAAACAGATCACTGATGACAATGCTAAGAAAGGGCAGTTAGCCATGACTCTACGAGGTCGTGCATTATATTGGTTCATGAAGTTTATTTTAGTCCCCACGGGGGCCCTAGAAAAGTCACTAGATGAAATTTGGGATGGACTGATTGCTGAATTTAGACGGCCTAAGTCGGAGGCTCAGTATATTACTGAATTGAAGGAAATTAAGCAGTACCCCAATGAGACGGTATGGGATTTCGACCAACGATTCAAGACGCTGATGGAAAAGGTTAGTTTTGATATGAGGGCGGTCCAACATAAATAATTGTTCATTGCGGCACTACTACCCCACATTCGGCTGCCGCTGATGCAGCAAAACATATCGACGCCTAGTGAAGCACTAGAGATTGCAATGCGATTAGAGGCATCACCGATTGGAGATAATGCATCCGGGATGTCGCATATACAGACACAGCTTGCCAACCTGACTATACAGTTGCAATATTTGAAGAAGAACAAGGAACAACGTGATGAAGTATGGTGTACGCAATGCCAAAGAGAAGGGCATACAAAGGATAATTTCCTGGATTTCCATAATTACTTTGTTTCAGGTGCACCAAACCCGTTGAATGGCGGCAGTATGCCGTGGTGTCACGTTTGTCAAGTGTTTGGGCATGGTCATGATAATTGCCCGTATATGCAAAAAATGGTCACAACCCCATGAAATATTTACTGCACATTCTGCAATTCGGTGGGTCACGATGACAAGGATTGTCGTGCATATGGGTTGCTACAGGAGAGGATGTGTGATGCATTCTACGTCAAGGATGATCAGCGTGCGGTGCAACAACCAGAACTGCAACCGCAGGTAGCCCAGTCGCTACCGTAGCCGTAGATGTAGTTTGCACCACAGCAACAACAACCACAGTAGTTCATGCCGCAATACACCCCGATGCAGATGGTTCCCCCACAGCCACAATATGTACCGTAACCGCAGTATACACCACAAGGGAAAGGAATTCCAGCAGTACCAATGCAGCAACAATACCAGCAGCAGGGCGACTACTGGGGAGGCTACAGGGGCGGACGTGGTGTCGGATTTGGTCATGGAGGAGGAGGCCGAGGTGGTCATGGTCCTGTTCAATGTTACCACTATGCAGTATGGGGGCATTATCAACGCGACTGTCCACTGCTACAGAATCAGTGTACGTTTTGTTTTGGTAATGATCATATGGTTGGGAATTGTCCGCAGTTGATTGCACGATGGCAGGCTGCGAATGCTCCACAATTATAGAATCAGGCCCAGCCATAGCAACCACTACAGAACCCGGTACAACACCCAGTACAGAACCAACCCTCGCGACCACTGCCGGACGCCAATAAAAATACCAATCAAACAGGGAATTTGCAGCAGAACCAGACGCAGGGCACAAATATTGAAACCATTTCTATAGAACTGTGACCACAAGATGCTTCGGTGGCTATTGTCACTCGTGGAGGAAAGACGACTGGAGAAGATGGTTCACGACCACTGATTCAGTTAGCTGGTCAGAAGACGGTACCCTTCGACATTGATACAGAGCGAGAGACATTTTTGGAGGCACGTCGCACTTTGGAGAAAGACCACGGTAAGGCCGTTGTTTGCGATATGCCGCCCATCTTTGATGCCACATCAGACGCTAATCGACCACCACCACCAGGGACATTGCAGAAGTTCCTTGAAAACTGTCTTTCATTAGCACGAGACCCGACTTCCCTGGTTGAGATTGAGGGATGGTTGCAGCGATTTCCGAAAGGACGACAGGAGTTGACAGTAAACTCCTTTTAGCGATGGAAGACTGGTAAGGAAATGCGAATGAATATTCAGATTGGTGACTATGATGTTGACTCTGTGATTCTCGACCTTGGTTCGGATGTTAACATCTTGACCAAGCAGGCGTGACAGAAGATGGGGAGTCCCCCATTGAGCTGGTCTCTTGTGCAGCTCTAGTTGGCTAATCATGCAAAGGTAACACCAATTGGGCGAGTTCCGCGGCTCATGATTGATATTGAGGGCATGAAGACTTATGCTGATTTTGATGTTATTGAAGTAGTTGAGGGAGGAAGCTCTTATCTAGCACTCTTGGGGATTGGATGGGCTAACAACAGTGGAGTTGTAATCAACTTTAAGCAGCGCATAGTGACCTTTGAGAATCGTGATTTCAGAGTTATCGCCCCTTTGGATCTGGCTGAAGGACACCGCTACGTGGAGCCTGTAAAAGATGACGATCCCGCTAGATAGGACCATGCATTCAATATTTCTGAAGATTATATTCATCCTACTGCCTACGGCGAGTTGGAGTGGCGCAGTGGGATCTCTGCGTCTTCCGACTCTGATGATGCATTGGAGCATTGGCAGAATCGAATGCATGAGGTATCCGTCCGCAAATGTGGTTTAGTTACGCAATCCTTATGTCGTGTTGCGACAAAAATATCACATTTCCTATCTATGAGGGGTTGCCTGGCCTAAACACCTTTGTAGCAGAGTTTGAAGACTGTGTTCTAGAACCACAGCGATTGCTGGCCTTGGAGGAAGCACTAAAGGCTACTCCAGCACAATGGTGGGTGACACATAAGAAATTCATTAAAGATTGGTCACAGTGTCGAATATTGATGATGGTTCGATTCGGCGATACCAAAGTTTATCACACTGGCAAGTATGATGGTCGGAATGATCCCAGCGATCATGTGATGGAGTGCCAACGATTATGGGTAGCACAACCCAGAGACGAGTGGGTCCATGCTTTTGTCCATACATTGGATGAGATACCGCGCTCATGGTACACTACAGTCGAGTTACTCCGAGACATTACAACACGGGAAGAGTTGACGATCTGTTTCACTCATACGTTCATGTTTGCGGATGCCAACCCTGATGTCCATAACGCCTTGCAGCTCATCCGCGATGTGATATTTCAGGTCGTTCCCCTGGCCTACCGTGTCAACCCGCACACCCACTGTCAGATACAGTCTCTCATGGAGTGCTTCAACATCAATGGTGGCCCAGAGGATGATGATGATCCCCGGAATGTTAACATTCCCGAATCTAAAAGAAATCGCGATGTGGTCCCACCTGCTGCGTCAAGTAATCTGTTCAATCAACCATTGCAACTTCGCAAGATGAATATCGACACTGAAGCTACTCCCAAGTTTGCTAATGTTGGGGATTATTGGGATGATGAGCAAGGTTACCAAGTTACTGCATGAATTTCAGGACGTATTTCCCACGAAGTTTTCCGAAATGAAGGGAATCCTGGGTGATTTAGGAGAGATGAAGATTCCATTGAAACCAGATGCTAAGCCAGTCCGATAACGACCTTATTGGCTAAATCCGCGACATAAAGAAAAGGTCAAGGCGGAACTTGATCGGATGTTGGATGTTGGTATTATCGAACCTGTGGAAGAGTCAGAATGGATCAATCCTATGGTGGTGCAGGACAAGAAAATAGGCGAAGTGCACATTTGTGTCGACTTGTGAAAGTTGGACGATGCCTGCTTGCATGACCCCTTTCTGACCCCGTTTACTGATGAAGTACTTGAAGGAGTGGGTGGCCAAGAGATGTACTCTTTCACTGATGTATTCTCTAGCTACCATAAGATTCACATTGCCAAGGAAAATCGCCATAAGACAACTTTTGTTACTAAATGCGGTTGCTTTCAGTACACGATCATGCCGTTTGGTTTAAAGAATACACCTGCGATATTCTCTAGGGTCGTTGTTGCTGCATTCAAAGATTTTATTCAGAAGTTTCTGCAAGTCTATATGGATGATTGGACCGTTTATGGATTGATTCGTGATCATTTGGCCAATTTACGGTTAATGCTTGAGCGATTCCGACAACACCAAATCTCGTTGAACTTGAAGAAATGTATTTTCTGTGCACCGTTTGGGATATTGTTGGGTCATATCGTGTGTAAGTAGGGATTGCTAGTTGATCCAACCAAAATTGCGCTTATTTTGGGGTTGCAATTGCCAATCACCGTTAAGCAGTTGCGCACGACCTTGGGTCACACGGGATATTATCGCAAGTTCATTAGGGGGTATGCTGCGATTACTGCCCCTATGGAAAAGTTGCTGAAGAAGGATGTGGCATTCCAATGGAACTCGGAATGTTAGGATAGTTTTGAAACACTCAAAGCGAATATGGCTTCGGCCCCAATCTTGGTCTTTCCGGACTGGAGTAAGGAATTCCATGTCCATGTTGATGCTTCATCGATTGCACTGGGGGTTGTATTGGCTCAACCAGGAGAAGGAGACATTGATCATCCCATTGCTTTTCCCAGTCGGAAGCTGTCTTCTGTAGAACGCAATTACACTACCACAGAACGCGAAGGACTGGCCATGGTTTATGTTGACACCCAAAAAGTGCTCACTAGCTCATTTCCCTATTCACATGACCCATTTGTCCACTTTTCCACCATCTGAGCCTCTGAAACCAATAAAAGGTCACCAAAAGACCTTAGTACACCCCTTTTTCCATTAAAAAAGATTATTTTTCCTGAAAAACATAAAAAACCCTCAAAAAGGGTCCAAATTCCCAAAAAATATTAAAAAGGGAATTAAAATATTAATTTTATTCAAAAAAAGGAAAAAGGAGGAAAAAGTACCTAAACCATGTTGGTCAATACCATTGGTTTCCACAAAACCATAAATGGTATTCCTCACCACCAAAACCTATAAAAAGGTGGTAGGGGCTCCTCATTTCATCATCCATCCATTATCTCATCCTTATGCTATTGAAATCTCCCTTGAGCATTTTAGCCATTGAAGCAACCTTGGAGAAGGAGACCTCTTGGAGCTTGGAGCTACTCATCTTGGGAGTTGCTCAACATCAACCTTCACCATTGAAGGTATTATCGCAAGCACTTGCTTGCCCCCATTTTTCAATACAAATTCATTCTTTAATATTTTCTTGTTCTTGTTTTTTAAATGTTTACATTATTTGCTTAGATTCTTGCATAGATCCATGATTAGTTTTGTTTAGTTTAATTAGTTGTTTATTTATATTTGAAACTGCTGCTACTAGTTAGCAGGTGCCCATAGCACTAAGCCTGGTTGCAAAACCGGGCCAACAGTTTTTGGCGACTCCGCTGGGTTTTGAACAATAGATCTCTAGTTTTGCTTTTAATCTTAGTTTTTATTAGTTTTTAACCTTTAGATCCATAGATCTGCCATCTTAGACAGCAGATCCATTGCTGCTCTAAGTTTTAGCCCCATCTATTGCCATTAACAGCCCGGAATTCTCAATTTTTGGGTTCGTTTTTCGGCTTCCGTACACGGCTTTCGCCTCGCGGTTTTTAGCCTGATAGTCGCACAGTCCATCGCGGCTTTTGGCCTTTTTTCCGCGCGGTTCACCGCGGATTTTCTGCCGGTTTCCGCGCTGCACATCGCGGCGCCGCGGTAATTCACCGCGCTGTCCATCGCGACTGTGCGGCCCTTTTCCGCGCGGTTCACCGCGACTTCGCGGCCTATTTGCACACTGCACACCGCGGCTTCGCGGACATTTTCCGCGCGGTCCATCGCGACTGTGCGACCAAAACCTGCGTGGTCGATCGCGACTGTGCGACCGAAACCCGCGCGGTCCATCGCGACTGTGCGACCGAAACCCGCGCGGTCCATCGCGGTTTTTCTGGTAAAACCCGCGCTGTTGAATTTTTCATTCGGCCATTTCGATTTTAAAAATTCATTTTTACTGTACTTTCTGTCCACATAGCACATTTTTACAGTATTAGATTCTGCATATTTTACAGCCTTGAAAAAAAAATTTACTATTTAAAAATGCATATCTAGAAATCTTTTTAAAAAATTTTCAAGAAAGTGAAAGAAGGACTTATTTTCGCATTTTTATCTAGATTAAAATTTTTCCTGTTTACTTCTTTAAAAACTTGCCCTTAGCAATTTCCTTGAAAGAAGAAGTCCATTATTTCTTTTAAAGAAGTCTATTATTTGCTTTCATAATTCAAAAGATCCATTGTTTTTTGAGTTGATATTTGCAAAAGCATTTAATTTCAATTTATTTGAAAAAGTCATAAATATTTGCTTTTTTATTTTCAAAAGCTCCTTTGTTTTTTGAAAATTTCCTGTAAAGCATTTACCTTTTTTCAAGTTCAGTTTACAATACCTCACGTGCACTCACTCGATCACTTAATTGAACTAAGCCTTAAAACGTACCCTAATTTCAACACACTTTTAACCCCACTTGGGGAACACTAAAAGAACTTTGTAGCTAGGTAGTATTAGGGGGATAGGTGTTCCAATAACACCCCTCAGTTATTACATCTGAGACATAGAAGTTGTCAAATTAGGGAGCTAAAATCTCTTAGTACTTTTTGGCGCGGTCACAACCGGTTTGTGGGAAGGCCTCTCCCCTAGGAGGGTTGAAGTCGCGAGGATGGTTCCGGAAGCCTGAGTAGAATACCGAAATCCATTCAGTAACCGAAGGGCTACCATTCGCAGTTCTCGGGATATCCCTGTATTGGGATATTGCGATCAAAGGACCAAACGGCAGATTTACCTTTTCTCGACGCGTCATGAACGGAGTATCCTAGTAGCCTTTCTTTAGGATTGATTACCCGGTGTCCCTCCCGGTAGGGGGATATCTAGCCGTTGTCTCAACACTCATATTGTCTGACTTGGATTTCATCACCTTGCAGAGGATATCGTTTGTTTGAGTCACAATACTTTTAGTTAGGTGTTTGCATGATTCAACCCACCCTTGGTCTAGTTACACCTATTTTTTATAGAAGCTGTTTGCATGTTGGTACTCTGACCATTTGTTGCATTCCTCCACTTATTGTAGCACAGCTGCTAGAATAAGTGCCTTTTTTGAGGTTGATTTTTTGGCCTGAGAGGCTTCTTTTTTCACTCCCCTTCTTGCACCCTTGGTTGCATTAGGGTTTTGAGTATTTTATAAAATATATCACTGCCTGATACTTAAACAAATTTTTACACAAAAACTTAATTCTCACGATTGAGAATTTTAGACGCTCTCGTCGTCTACAGGGCGAACTCATAGAGTTTAGTCCACTTGGCTCTCCACGTCACGGACGCAGAGCCTTATCCCTTGATTCGACACATCGTCAATCAACTAGACAGTCATCTGATTCTGACACACCTCACTTCACATTTGATTTGGAGGTAGAATCCGAAAACCCCACAGAGTTACCACCAACCACCATTATGGCTGGAACACCATTTGATCCACTGTTTACCAGCACCATAGGTGAGACATCCACAGACCCTTCTGCGGCGGTGCCATCAATGGCAACAACCACCCCCCTGGGTATGCCCAACATGGATAACACTCCACATTTAGGAATGCCCAACACAGGGCCACCACCTGTTATGGGTATACCCAACATAGGGGTCACACCCCCTCTGGTTTCCACAAACCTTATCCCAGGAATCCCCACTCCTATTCCTAACCCAAGTGTAACCCATGTTGCACTTGTAGGTGCTGGCCCATACCAGACTACACCTATTGGAGGGCACATACCCTCCATACCTAGCATACCTTTAGGCGCTACTGGACCCCTACATCATACCACCATGCCTAGGCATGTCCCAGTTCCAGTCACCACATCTGCTAGCTTACCATACATGGCGAGTCTGAACCTGCCAGACTTAGCTAGGCTCACAAATGACCCCATCAGACACGATCCTGCGTGGCCTCATATGCCCACCAAACTCCCCTCTGACATCCCTAAGTTTGAGGGCAAGGCAGGTGAAGACCCCCAGAACCATATCATGTCCTTCCATTTATGGTGTTCCTCCAACTCCATAGTGGACGACTCAATCCGCCTCCGGCTTTTACAACGCACCTTCACTGGCTCTGCGGCTAAGTGGTATATCGAGCAGCCCCACGGGATGCATGCCACCTTTACCTCTCTCGCCTCAACTTTCTTACAATTTTTCCAGTTACCTGTCCGCTATGATGCGGGAGTCGAGATCCTACTGTCTTGCAGACAAACCACGGCCACCCACATCACTGACCACATTCATGAGTGGCGTCAACGCCGAAGCCTCTGCAAAATTAAGTTAGACGACCGTATCTTTTTAGATTGGTTTCTAAAATCCCTCCTCCCTCTTATTGCGAACGATGTGGCATCTAAAAGACCCCAGTCTGAAGAAGAGGCCATCCTCAAAGCCCAACAGTTTGATCTCATTTACGCCCAGTCGGGTTATCTATACACAATCATACCTGACGCCCCACGAGGTGACTCTTCACGAGGTGATGCATAGGAGGCATCACATGCCGCTGATGGCATCATTGGCCAAATCACCCCCCAACCTAAACATTTCAGCATGGTGAGCACCATGCCCGCCCCAGACCTCTCTAGGGCTACATCCAGTTCCGGAGCAACAACTTCTTATGCTCCAACAAACCAGACCCATCACATTCATGGACCCTCTTGTCCACAACATTGTTATGGGAAAGCGCCATCAGCATATGTACCTCCTACATACTATACTCAACCTACCACACAGACCCCCATGCAGTTCCCACAACAGCAGATGCATTACCCACAACCAGCTGCCCCAGCTAATCTCACACCTCCAACAGCTCAGGGGTACCAACAACCCAAACAGGCAGCTGGACCACCTCCAGCTCCACCTGCATAGTACCCACCACAACCTGCTCCCGCACCTAAGGCTCCCCAGAATCCCCCCAATGCTCAAGGGCATGTGTACGCACAACAACATCAGCCCCAATACCAAAATAACCAACGCAATCAGGGTGGGCAACCAAACCGCGGAAGAGGACGTAACCGTGGAAACAACCAAAACCATAACCAAGCTCCACAACCTACCCATCCTCCGCAAAACAATAACGTGGTGCCTGCTCATCAGAATCCTGATCGGCCACCTAAGCAAGCCAAAAATGCTAATTTACGAACAAACCATCCTTGTTCCATTTGCGGTGTCTATGGCCACTATACCCACGCTTGCCCACATCTGGAGCGAGCTCGACAACTATGGACAGATGACGCCCATCGTCAAGAGCAGGCGGCTCCTCAGCCGCCACCCAACCCTCCTCCACCTCAACAACAACCTTTGGTCCTACAAAACCATTTTCCAACACAAGGAGTGGTGAACACTCAGCCGTTAGCCCCCCCACAGGGCAACGTGCAACCACAACAAATCACTTATGCCGCTCCTGATCAACCCATGTTTGATTCAGGCACTCACCACTTACTGATGATGTCCACTGCCGACGTCAATATCCAAACCCGTCGGAACCAGTATGGTCCTACCTCCGAAGCTCCCCCCACCGATAAGGATACTAATGCTCATCCCAACGATCAAACGTTATGGATACCACCTTTTCCACTCGATGGCGCATCTAAAGTACCTCGTTTCCCACTCCGCCGTATCAACAACAACCCCAATGCACGGGCTGCGTCAAATTACAACATCGTAGATGACCTAGCTCAATCTCCCGCAGCCATGTTTGCGTTAGAAGTCTTGAAAAACTGTCCTACGCAGCGCAAGACTTTACTTTCCGCCATCGGGGCAATTGACCCAAATGATTCGAAATTGATGACCTTTGATTTGGACCAGTCCGAACCACGTCTGCCTTCCACCATAGCAGTCCAAGTTTCTGTTTCTATTCGGAATCTTTTCATCCATCGATGTATCATCGACGAGGGTGCGTCCACATGCGTCATGTCCACATTTGTTTGGCAGAAGTTGGGATCCCCTACCCTCCAGCAATCCACTACTGTATTGCGGGCCTACGACGGTCGGTCAGCTCAGCCTCAAGGTTTACTACCCAAGGTCCCCGTCCAATTAGGTGGGAAAACTGTGCTCATTGACATAGAGGTCATTAATGCCCAGCTCGATTATAACCTTTTACTTGGCCGCAATTACATGTACGCTATGAAAGCGGTCGCCTCATCCGTTTTTCGCACCATGATGTTCCCCCACGAGGGACGCGTGGTCAAAATCGACCAACTCACCTACTATGATCCCAATGCCCCTGCAGCACCCGAAAATGTTCTTCCCATGATTGAACATCCCGCTTCTAGTGCAACTACCTCCTTTGTGTCTTCTGTGGGACCCGGTCTTTACTCAGATACACCAATGACCTCTACATTCCAGGCCATTCCACCACCGTCACCAGAGACCCATGTCGCAAACCTCTATACTCTTTCACAGAATACACAAACACCCGGTAGTCAACCACCATTGGTACCGAGTCACATCGGTGTTACACCCATCCACACCATCCCCTTTCTATTTCCTCCTTCGGGTGTAGTAAGCGCCCCGGTTATGGCTACCCTTAGTCTACCCGGGTTAACATTGGGATTACCCGTGTGGTATATTTCGCCTCCCATTCCACCGCCGACACCAAACTTCATCCTCCAACCGGTACAACCTATTGTCACCACAAATCAACCTCCTCCTGGTGTCGCAATCCCTTCATCGTCAACGAAACCTCGTCCTAGTCTCTATATCCCTTCATCGTCAACGAATCCCCCCCCTCCTATCAAGCCCACTGGGGGCAGAGGCCCACAACCATACACTGCTATACCACCTCCTAAGGCAGTTAAACCCCCACCGGTGTTTCGAGCTCCCCCTAAATGTTCGTTGTGCGATGAGATAGGCCATCCAACTCATCAATGCCCACAGTTACCAGCACTCCAAGAGCATATGAATATGTTGGACGATGACGCCGGCATTCCAGTCGTTAGACTTGAGCCACCTCCTCAGCCTCGCGACAGATCACTGCGCACCAACCATCCTTGTGCCATATGCAGTGTTTACGGCCACTACTCTCACCATTGTCCCGATCTCCCTGACTATAGAGCAGCATTGTACGAGTTAAACAATGTCGATTTGGAGATATCTCCTCCCCTAATCGAGGAGATCTACCCCCCGCCATCATCCTCGTCGGAAGAAGTCAATACAATATATATGATTTCAACAACCTTCAAACCAGAACCCCTTGATTTATGGTCTGACTACTTCAATACAGATGAGCAAATTTTGGAGACACTCACTGCACCCGACTACCCTTGGGATGATATGCATCATCGCTCGTACTTCCTCCCGAAAGCATCTACATCCACCGCATCCAACCAGTTATCGGTCGAATCGAAAGATTTCATACCCACCAA
This sequence comes from Larix kaempferi, assembly GCA_027924585.1. Lineage (NCBI taxonomy): Eukaryota > Viridiplantae > Streptophyta > Pinopsida > Pinales > Pinaceae > Larix > Larix kaempferi. Next base: position 6,527,599 of record BSBM01000118.1, on the reverse strand, counting down.
GGTCGATTGGTTAAAGGACCCCATCCCAGCACCGGATGCCTTTGAAGAAGGGAACATGTCGAACATTTCCCCCACTATACAGATAGACATTTCCACAACACCAGGGAAATCTGAGCTCATCTCATTGGGCGCATCTTGCACTCAAGCAGAAACTCAGGTGTACAAAAAGCTCTTTCAAGAGTTCCGTGATGTCTTTGCCTGGTCCTATACCGAGATGCCTTGTCTCGACCCCGCCATTATAGAGCACCACATCGATACATGGCCTGAGGTACCCCCTGTTCGTCAGAAACAGCGACCCATTCACCCTTCCAAGCTCCCCGCCGTTAAAGCTGAGGTCGAGAAACTTCGCAAAGCAGGATTCATTTACCCTATTCCGTACACCACCTGGGTGTCGAACCCCGTTCCCGTCAACAAAAAGCAAGGCACTCTTAGAGTATGCACTGACTTCCGTGATTTAAACCACGCTTGTCCAAAAGACAATTTCCCCACGCCATTCATTGACCAACTCATTGATGAGAGTGCGGGCCATGAAGTCCTATCCTTCATGGACAGGTTTTCCGGATATAACCAGATTCACATCTGCAAGGAGGATCAGTACAAGACTGCCTTCACCACCCCATGGGGCACCTTTTCCTATCGCGTCATGCCATTTGGCCTTAAAAATGCTGGTGCCACTTTCCAGCGATCCATGACCTATTGCTTTCACGACTTGGTCCATATCCTGCGAGTCTATCTTGACGACCTCACAACTCGTTCCCGAAAACGATCAGACCACCTTAATGACCTCCGGCAAGTTTTCCTGCGTTGTCGCAAATATAAAATCCGCTTGAATCCACACAAGTGTGTCTTTTGCGTCCCGGCAGGCCGCTTATTGGGTTTCATTGTTTCCCAAGACGGAATCACTGTCGATCTCCTGAAAGTCAAAGCCATCTTAGAACTTCCGCCTCCTCGCATGCTTCGGTAGCTCCAAAGTCTACAGGGGTGGTCCAATTTCCTTAGGCGTTTCGTTCCTGATTATGCAACCAAAGTTCACGGTTTCTTACGCTTACTTCGTACCCACATACCCTTTGTTTGGGATGAGCAAGCAGACACGGCATTCGAAGCCCTCAAGAAAGCTCTCACACAAGCCCCCTTGATATCCCCACCGGATTTCTCTCAAGACTTCACCCTTTATGTCTCGGCATCTGAACACGCTGTGTCCGGAGTTTTGGTCCAAGAAGATACCTCCCACCAAGAGCATGTGATTTATTACGTCAGCCAGACCTTGTCTGGCCCACCTATGCATTACCCATACGAGGAAAGATTAGCCCTAGCTGTAGTCTTTTCCGTACAGAAATTGCGACACTACATTCTACTCAGTCATACCACGGTCGTGGCCGACTCCAACCCTATGGTCTATCTCCTCACCCGACGGCTCCTACAAGGTCGTGTTGCTAAATGGGTCATTATCCTCCAGGAATATGACCTCACCTTCAGAATTCCCAAAAGCACTAAAGCCCTCGCACTGGCTCACCTAATCACTGACCTCCCATCCTCTTCGACATCACCCGTTATCCAAACGGACCTAATTGATGAGCAGATCTTCATCATTTCGTCTGACGACCCTTGGTACAGAGACATTTTGACTTACCTTTGTACGCAAAAATTTCGACCACACATCGATCGTGATGGACGCCGTCGCATACGACACCATGCCCCCCGATACCTCTTGATAGGGGATGTACTTTACCGACGCGGCGTTGATACCATTTTACGCTGCTGCCTATCCCATAGTGCGGCATAACAAGTCCTCAATGATTGTCATAGCGGTGCCTGCGGAGGCCATTTCTCCGGCATGGCCACTGCCCATAAAATCATCTAGGCCGGTTATTTTTGGCCATCATTGTTTACTGATTGCATCACCGCAGTCAAGCATTGCCAGAACTGCCAATTATTTGCCCCCAAAGCAAGAACCCCCCCCGCCCCCCTTCATCCAGCCATCACTGTTGGACCATTCTGCAAATGGGCCATCGACTTCCTCGACTGCAACCCCACGTCAGCCGGCGGTCACAAACACATCGTTGTGGCTGTAGATTATTTCACCAAGTGGGCAGAAGCCATGCCGACCTATAATTGCAAAGCCGACACTGCAGCACGGTTTTTCTTCAACCATGTTATCGCTCGTTTCGGAGTACCACAGCAACTAGTCTCTGACCACGGCTCTCACTTCAAAGATGCCGTCTGGAAGGAATTATCAACCATGTTGAAATTTGAACACCATTTCTCTTCCGCTTACTATCCCTACGGAAACGGCCAAGTCGAAGCGATCAATAAAATTTTGAAGACCATTCTCCAACGTACTGTAGACAAGCACAAATCCAATTGGCACCACATGCTCTTCCCGGTACTATGGGCCTACCGCACCTCAACCAAAACCACCACCGGTTTTACCCCTTTCCATTTAGTTCACGGTGTCGAATCCGTCCTCCCTATTGAGTGCCAGATCCCAGCCTTACATATCGTCGTTGAACTCCTACCGGACACTTCCCCGATCGAGCAACGTTTACTACTCCTAGAACAGGCTGATGAAGATTGGCGCACAGCCATTCAAAACATGGAAGCAGCTAAACAACGATCGAAACTAAGTTACGACAAACACGTCCACCCAAGAAGCTTTTCTGAGGGAGACCTTGTCCTCGCTTATGATCAAGCTCATGATAAAACCGGAAAGGGAAAGTTCGTGTCTATGTGGCAAGGCCCCTACATCATACACACCTGCCTCGGGCAGGGGGCATACATTCTGACCGATTCAGAAGGCAATCCCCTGTGCAACCCACGCAACGGGTTGTACCTTAAACGATTTTACCCATAGAAAATCTGATGGACACCATCGTCCATTTTAGTATAGGCATAATTTCTTTGTTCACAAAAAATTCAAAAAACCTAAATATTTGTTTTTCTCTGCATGACTGCAGATGGAGCCTCTTCCACTCTGCCATGTCGGTTTCGCTGATGGCGCAAGCCGTTGGTCTCCCAATCTCACCTCCGCAGCTTGGGTAATATACTCCGCTTCGCATGAGTTAATTCACATTGACGGAGTATGTTTAGGTGCCGCCACCAATAATCAAGCTGAATACGATGTCGTGACCGGTCTCCTGGCCGCTGCTCTCCAAATGAGCATCCGTCACCTCAACGTTTTCTTGGACTCACAGCTCCTAGTTTCCCAGCTCAACAATGATTACCAGGTACGCGATCCCTGTCTTTTCAGAAAATTCTTGTGCACTAAACAAATGGTTAGACAGTTTGAATCCATTTCATTCACACATGTCCCAAGACACCTCAATAGTGTAGCAGATAATATGGCCAACAATGTCCTCGACTGGCACACCAATCACATCATGTCATATCTATAAACAAAATGCATCCACTTGCATAACATGTGCCTCCACGGGCATATACAAAAAACAATATTGCATCCACGTGCATAACATGTGCCTCCATGGGCATAAAACAAATAACCAAATAATGCATCCACGTGCATAACATCTGCCTCCACGGGCATACATAAATAAAAACCATACTGCATCCAAGTACATAACATGTGCCTCCACGGGCATATACAAAAGACAAAGGTGCATCCACGTGCATACACGACAATATATAACAATATATATCCACATATATATATAAGCCAAATAGTCAACATGTCATAGGTGCCCTCAGCACCCGATATACAAAAAATACATCTGTCATACAAAACGCTTCCCCATATGCTCATCAGCATTTGGGGGCAGATACAATATCTCTACTCATCTGGATCTCTAGGATCCTCCGGGTCCTCCTCCGGGTCCTCCTCCGACTCCTCCTATGCTGGCCCTGCCGGGGCATGGCGAGCCCGAACTCTCCGCCTTGCCGGCCCCGCTGGATCGTCCCGCAAGCGTATCCTCCTCTCAGCCGGCCCTGCCGGATCACCTCGTCTACCATCCCTGTGCCCCGCCACGAACACCACTGTCCTCAATAGGAGCGACTGCCACTCAAGCGGCGCACCGAAACAACCCTGCAAAATATCCCGATCCAGGTCTCTCCAACCATCCTCAGGGAGTCCAGCTAGGATCCGGGAAAAGGTCTGTTTGACACCCTCTATGGCGTCATCGCGAGGGCCAACCCCTCACCCATGAGCCGCAAATCCTCCACCACGCGTAGGGGGTACCGCTGCAGGTGGATGGGCAACCACCATTGCCCACCCCTGCCGAGCCACGTAGTCAGGCGGTGGCACTGGACCCACATCTGCACAAAGCAAGTAAGCCATCACATACTATACAACAATAATCATCAATGATAAATCAAACAACATAAGATATAATATCAAATAAAACACAAAACATACCGTCTAAACTCCAGGCCTATCCTGGGGCACGAGGCATCTCTGGGTCACCTCGATAGTCCATGCCAGCATAAGGGTAGTCCTCAATAACCAGAGGCATCTGCTCCCACTGCTGATAAAAATCCTCCGTGAAGAAGCCGTGGACACCACCGCCACCACGAGGCATCATCTGCCCCCATCTCATCATACAAGGCTCACTCGGAAGACCAGCACGAATGGGTACCCGTGGCCGCAAGGTCGGCACCCGCTCGAAGAAAAAATAGCATAAAAATGAGGCATAACAAAACTCGCCTCCCTCTCTAATGGCCTTGTCCAGATCTCTCCGGACACTAGCCAGAAACATCTGCCCCCAGGCATAATAAGTACCCTGAAGAACAAAATCCACCATCATCGTCTGCCCCCCAGACATACGATGTGGTGCAGCAGCACCCAATATCCGCAGAACGCAAGCACCAACAGCTCGCATATCCCACTCACGTAGGGATCACAGACTAATAGAGTTGTTCTTCAAAACAGCATCATCAACACAGAAAGTCTGTAACAGGTCCTCCATATCTATACCTGGAGGCAACCTCGGCAAGATATCGCCCACCTCACCCAAGCGAGGCAACCCAGTCAAAAAATAAACATCCGTGAGAATGATCTCTAACCTCTCACCCCCAATGATAAATGCACCCTCCGCTGGCACCCACCAACGCACAAGCTTGTTCAGGAGCCGTCTCACTGAACGAATAGGCGGGATCTAAGCGAACTTCAAAAGTCCGCTCATAGCCAAAGTCTGTCTCACCCCTGCATCAGTCTGAATCCTCTCCATAAGATCACCATCGATCTCTCGCTCCCGCCACGAGGACTGTGGTCTCCTCAACATCCTGCCAGAAAACAGAAGAAATTTTTAGCCCCAGCATAAAATTCTTTTGAAAAAATCCCATCGCGGATTTTACACAAAAAGCCGCGATGCCCATCACGACTTTTGCACCAAAAGCCGCGATGATCGTGGGATTCGTGCAAAAACCCGCGATGAACATCGCGGGTTTTGGCCGGACAGTCGCGATGAACATCGCGACTATCCCCCATGAACCCGCGATGAACATCGCGGGTTCCAGCCTCGCAGTCGCGATGAACATCGCGACTATTAGCCTAAAACCCGCGCGGTTCATCATGGGAACAGCCCCGAAACCCGCGATATTCCACGTTGGAGAGTCAACATGGAATTTCGCGGCCTTCGGGGGCCCGCCGCCAAACAAAAAAGACATAATTGACAAGGCTAAGGAAAATAGAGTTACCTGCAACTCGCTGAATCGAAAACCAACGGTGAAATCTCCTGGAAATCGAGAAATAGCTCTGAAAGCTCTATCAAACTCACACGTAACAATGACAAGTCATTTGGGCCCCACGCCCTATTTATAGGAATTCCACCAATTTTCCAACAACCATTGCTGTATCATACGAAGTCCATTTCTCAAACTGTTGGTACCGTTGGAATCAGCACAACGAGAACTTCATGCAGGTTCCTTCCTTTTCCCGTTTTCACGGGGTCCATTTTTTGACCATTTTTTGGCCTCTCTCGTGGCCTCGGTTTGCGTGCCACATCGGTCGTTCTCCGTTTTGGACGTGCCATATGTCATCGGATCCAGTTTTTCGCGCTCGGGACAATGCTTGAGATCATTTCTCGCGGTCATGTCCCGATTCTCAGGGCATTTTTCCACGCCCCCTCCTCACCTCGGTTTACGTGCCACATCGACCGTTCTCCGTTTTGGACGTGCCATATGTCATCGGATCCAATTTTCCGCGCTCGTGATGATGCTTGAGATCATTTCTCGTTGTCACGTCCCGATTGTCAGGGAATTTTTTCTACGCCCCCTCCTCACCTCGGTTTGCGTGCCACATCGGCCGTTCTCCGTTTTGGACGTGCCATATGTCACTGGATCCAATTTTCCGTGCTCGTGATGATGCTTGAGATCATTTCTCGCTGTCACGTCCCGATTGTCAAGGCATTTTTTCCATGCCCCCTTGTCACCTCGGTTTGCGTGCCACATCGGCCATTCTCCATTTTCGACATGCCTTATACCGTCGGATTCAGTTTTCCGCGCTTGTGATGATGCTTGAGATCATTTCTCGCTCTCACCTTTAGATTTTTCGAACATTTTTTCCATGCCCCCCTTGTCACCTCGGTTTGCGTGCCACATCGGCCGTTCTCCGTTTTCGACATGCCTTATACCGCCGGATTCAGTTTTCCACGCTTGTGATGATGCTTGAGATCATTTCTCGCTCTCACCTTTAGATTTTTCGGGCATTTTTCATGCCCCCACATAGCCTCGGTTTGCGTGCCACATCGACCGTTCTCCGTTTTCAACAATCCTTATGTCACCGGATCCAGTTTTCTGCACTGATGACGATGCTTGAGACCTTTTCTCACCCTCATCAATCCATTTTTGTTCGGTATAATTTTACCCCTTTTTTCGGGCCGAGCAACCCCTTTTACGAAAAAGGCACTTAGGTAGTTTCTGTTAAGCTCTTTTCTGACTCCTACAAATAATGAAAAGATTGCCGAGCAACCTTGTTTCCTTTCATGCTCGTTAAACGTATCTGAAAGGGTGTCTACCTGGTATAAGTTTACCCCTTTTCCGGACCTTGTAGACTAATTACGAAAAAGGTATACTCTAGTCACATCGGCTAGAAGAGTTCTCCATCCGCATCATTTTATGCTTTTTCGGGCCTTGGAGACTAAACTTACGAAAAAGAAACACCAATAGAGTCCACTTACCGTTTTCAGACTCTCTAAACATGAAAGCAACCATGAGCATGAGCCGTCCTGGGATCACAAAATCCACAGGACCGTACCATTTCACAGCACACTTTTATCCCTTCTTGGAGCTCATTAAAACTACGAAAAAGGAATCAATGGTGCCTCTTGGCGCCATGACAGATCACATCTACTCATTAGACAGCTTCCCCATTTTGGTCGCCTTTGTTCAGAATATTCTGCAATATGTCACCTTGATAATTCCTCGACGACACCTATCAGCTCGTCCTCCCCCCCAGAGTCAATAAATACCATTCAGTCAAAGCAATGATCCCCACACCTACAAGTCAGTTCCCTACGCTGCCAGGTCAACCATGTCATCATGCTCTGAACAAAGGAAGTTTGAGTCTACCCATTTTTTAACCCAGTTATTTCTCATTCCCACAAGTATGTCAGTCCTACCATCAGTACTACAACACTTCAGTTTTACACCTCGTGCTCCTATCAAGGAAACATCATTGCCTTGTTAATTGCTGGTCTCCCTCTGTCGACGACAACCACATTGATTCCAGAGGATAGACCTAGAGGTCCTTGTGTCTTGGACTCATCACCATTTATGATGAGTACCTACGAATCATTTCGAGAGGAGTCTTCAGTGCCTCTCAAAATGATTGTTTCTCACATGCTCGACTTCAACACCTTGATCGCATCGTTGAGACTCGCACAGGGTAATCGTCCGTTTCACTTATTAGTCGAAGACCCCGGATACCTCCTGACTCCTCCACATTCGAGAGTCTTCCTATGGATAATACACTTTTTCTATAGATATCCAGGTTGCGCATGGCGACAGTATTCAGATGTACCCCAGTTTCATACTCCATTGAGCATACAGTCATATTATTTCTCAGAGATGACTCATCGTCTTTGAGTCCTTACAGATGTTGGACACGTCCAGTTTCAGCAGTTCCTCAGTTATTCCAATGTATCAGTTATTGAGATCCGTTATGATCAAGAGTACATCCCAAAATAATGTCCCCCCTAGACCATTATGATGTACCAGTAGATTCTTTATGTATTAGATCCCCCTTCTTGGGACTAATTGTTATGTATATGTCTTGATACGAGCATGGGAATGCCCGCCTCGTCCGTTATCAGTGATTATTCCTCATTCATATTGAGGCTATGTAATATTTTTTGTTTCTTGCAGCTTCCAAGGGCCGTGGCTCCAGTCTCCAATCGGTCTCTTCTCCTTCCCAAACCCCTGAACAAGACAAAAGAACTATGATGTCTATCGTCCATACGATGAGCTCCTGCCCTCACACATCAGGGGGCAAACTGTTGACACCCAAAAAGTGCTCACTAGCTCATTTCCCTATTCACATGACCCATTTGTCCACTTTTCCACCATCTGAGCCTCTGAAACCAACAAAAGGTCACCAAAAGACCTTAGTACACCCCTTTTTCCATTAAAAAAGATTATTTTTCCTGAAAAACATAAAAAACCCTCAAAAAGGGTCCAAATTCCCAAAAAATATTAAAAAGGGAATTAAAATATTAATTTTATTCAAAAAAAGGAAAAAGGAGGAAAAAGTACCTAAACCATGTTGGTCAATACCATTGGTTTCCACAAAACCTTAAATGGTATTCCTCACCACCAAAACCTATAAAAAGGTGGTAGGGGCTCCTCATTTCATCATCCATCCATTATCTCATCCTTATGCTGCTGAAATCTCCCTTGAGCATTTTAGCCATTGAAGCAACCTTGGAGAAGGAGACCTCTTGGAGCTTGGAGCTACTCATCTTGGGAGTTGCTCAACATCAACCTTCACCATTGAAGGTATTATCGCAAGCACTTTCTTGCCCCCATTTTTCAATACAAATTCATTCTTTAATATTTTCTTGTTCTTGTTTTTTAAATGTTTACATTATTTGCTTAGATTCTTGCATAGATCCATGATTAGTTTTGTTTAGTTTAATTAGTTGTTTATTTCTATTTGAAACTGCTGCTACTAGTTAGCAGGTGCCCATAGCACTAAGCCTGGTTGCAAAACCGGGCCAACAGTTTATGCGCTGCAGAAATTCAGGCATTATTTGTTGGGTGGCCACTTTAAAATGTTCACTGATCATTCTGCATTGAAATACTTGGTCAATAAGCCTATGTTGGGGGGAAAGATCTACCGGTGGCTACTTTTGTTTCAGGAATTTGATTTCAAAGTCATTGTGAAACCAGGGCGGTTGAATGCTAGACCAGATCATTTGTCATGGATTGATATAGGGGAGGAACCGACTAATATCGAAGATGGGTTGTCGGATGCCCAACTGTTTCACGTTGCCACTGCTGATCAATATTTTGATGATATTCTTCAGTTTCTAGTGACTGGCATCGCGCCCGATGACTTTACAACTGCTCAGAAGAAGCAATTGGTCATCAAGGCTGCTGACTTTCAACTAATCACGAGAGACTTGTATAAATTAGGTGCTGATGAGATATTGCACAGATGTGTTTTGCCACATGAGCAAGTGCAGATATTGGCTGAGGCACATGGTGGAGTAGCAGGAGGACATTATGGTGGCCGGGCGACTGCCCAAAAAGTATTGCATGCAGGGCTTTGGTGGCCCACATTACACAATGATGCGAGAGACTATGCACGGTCTTGTGATGTTTGTCAACGAACTAGCAAGCCATCCAGACGTGACGAAATGCCACTACTACCTCAGGTAACATTACAACCATTCGAAAAATGGGATGTGGATTTCGTAGGACCGATCCATCCACCAGGGAAATGCACAAGTGCGCGGTACATTATCATGGCGACAGAATACTTGACCCAATGGGCTAAGGCAACACCTGTAGTTGTTTTCTCCACCGCAATGGCTACTCTATTTTTGTTTGACCACATTATCACTCGTTTCGGCTACCCCAAGATATTGCTGAGTGATCAAGGCAGCCACTTTATTAATCGCACTATCAGTGCATTGATGGAAGAATTGCAGATACAGCATAAGAAGAGTACACCCTATCACCCACAGGCGAATGGAACGGTGGAGGCGTTTAACAAGGTATTGGAGCATGTGTTGACAAAGGTGTGCAATGCGAACCGAGACGACTAGGGTTTGAAAGTTCCAGCGGTATTGTGGGCCTATCGCACCACATGTAAAAGGTTGACTGGTCAGACACCTTTCAAGCTGGTATATGGAAAGGAAGCAATTATGCCTATGGAGTACATTGTTCCCAGTCTTCGAATTGTGCCTATTACAAGCATGGATGATGTTGCAGCATTAGACGAACGTCTAGCACAATTGGTGGAGCTCGAAGAGGATCGATTTATTGCTGGCTTTCACCAAGGGGTAGAGAAGGACCGCCAGAAGGCATGGCATGATTGCCACATCAAAATCAAACAGTTTCAGCAAGGTGACTTAATGTTATTATACGACAACAAGTTTATGAAACATCCAGGCAAGGTGCAGATACATTGGCTGGGTCTCTATCGCATCAATAGTATTACTTTAGGAGGAGCGGTTTAGTTGCAATGATTGGATGGGGCGATGCTCCCCAAATTAGTAAATGGTCACAGGTTGACGCCCTATTGCTCGGGCTTGGAGCAGTGAGATGTCTAAGTCGCATTGGGAAAAAAATTAAAAATAAAATTTGATAATGATTGTTGTAGGTTGCTTGGTGGCAGATGGTGCACCAAAGAAGAAGGTATGCGATTCAGGGAGGCTTGTACCATAGGTGTGGAGTAGTCAGAGACTCATGGCAGTATTACGACCAGGACCAACGGAAAATTTTTGTTCAAGGAGTTGTAATGATTACGGAGGATTTGGATGTACAGGGCAGTGTTGTGACTACTACTCCACTCATATCTTGTCACCATTTCCCATCTTCCCTATACATGATTGCACCCCATCGAGCCAGCTGGATAACCATAGGATGACGACATGTTTTGCACAGGGCACGCTGGGCTGGTACGATCAGCACACTATGAGGATATTTCTCACACGTTGGCATGTAGGATCCTTGGTGACAGTATGGACACCCCTCCAGTGGCGTCAGTTGATGGGGTCACACACACAGATGAGAGTTAGTGGAACATCATTCCCACTATTGTAAGTCAGGAATGGTCCGGCTATAAGTACCTGAGGCAGCTGGTAGTTTGCTACAATGAAGTTATTCTGAAATAGAGTGGTTATGTTGTTTGCTCACTTTGAGAGTTGAGTTGTGAGGAATTCCAAAGAGGCTATCGAAATGCTTCACTTTGTTTCCCATGGCAGCACCCTAGGGGCACTACGAGGCCGAATGATGAGTGTCCCTGAGTGCCTTGATATGGTGGGTACACTTACACTGTGTTATGCCTGAGCCGAGGGCCGGTTCAACATGTTTAAGTACACAGTCGTTGTTCAAAGGATCGTGCTTTTCTCGACCAATGAGGTGGTTGGGACTGTAGCTCCTCGACCATAAAAGGAGCCGGTTGCCAGTGCGAAACAGATGTGCCAGAGTGATCTATGAAGTTTGCATCTAGGTACCATTCGTCCTCTTTTCCTTCCCGTCGGTACCATTCTAAGAGACTGGAGGATGAGTTTGAGAAGTACATGACATCATGTCAGGCGATGACAATTAGACAGACCTGACCATGCATCAACGATTAGTGTAGCCGAAGGAGTAGGACAACACCGCATGATCCAGACAGCAAGAACAGTTACCGGAACATAGTTTGACGGCACTCTGTCCAGTAGTTGACGTGGCTCGAGGGCGAGCCACAAGATTGTGTTGGGGGCCTGTTGGCAGGTGGTTTGATGGGGAAAGATCGCGGTACCGCTGATGCTGCAACACGCCAAAGGAGGGAGTGCAAGGAGTATTTTGTGCCAAAGAATACCGTCGTTGGCGGGTTTTGGGTCACTTGGACCACATATTATGTAATAGTGAGTCAGTATATCGCGGTATGCAAGTTTTTGGGGTCATTTGGACCAAGTCAGTTAGATATTGGGTCAATTGTCCATAGTGTCGGTTAGGAAGCCAGTTGTAAGTGGACAAATATTGTAAGGGAAAAAGCCTATAAATACATGAGAGTTGTAAGTGTTAAGGAGAGGCATGAATGCGATGGATGCGAGAAATGAGATGAAGAAGACAAATTGGAAGCAAGATCTGTGTTTTGCCGGTGTATGATCTTGACAGTAATACAATGATGTTTTGGTACAAACTTTGTGTAATGACGCAGTGTATGAATGTTGTTTAATGCAATGTCTGCTTATTATTGCTATGATGATAATTGCTGCAATTAAGTAGTATGTTCTATGTATAATGTGATGATAAATGCTGCAATGGTATAACTCCTTGAATGCTACGATGAAGTAATTGGTATAACTCCTTGAATGTTGCGATGAAGTGATATGTTATAACTCCTTGCAAATGTTTAACGTTTCTGGTTGAAGTACCGCAATATAGTTAGTCCATGCAGCCACAACTCTCCTCCTCCCTCGGTGGAAACATGGTTTTGTCTGCTCTTCTTGGACGCCTCGGGTGAGACCTCATCTACTCTGCGGGTGTTGTTGGGTGGGCTCAAACCTGCCCGGGCCAGTGCCCAGGGAGACAGTGAGGCGAACCCCTGTCGACTGAGGTCGCGTTGGTCAACAGCTAGGCTCTCGTGTTTCTAGGATAGGATCCAAGCTCTAGGGCCACCATCTTAATGTTTAATTCCACTATCATGACATCATTCTCACTAATACCATTCCCACTACTACAATCACCTTCAAGCCTCTCAATCCCACTTTGAACATTTCCCATACTTCCAAGTTAAAATTGATAGGTCTTGTTGCTAAAAGCTTTTCACTTATATATTCACATAGACAAATACATTCCTGTGAAAGATTTGTTGTAGCTTGGTATGTGCAAGTTCACATGCAATAATACTTAAGAGATCATTTTACCCCATGATCCATGGAAGATTCATTGGAGTCATATGAACCTCATTGTCATCACGTCAACCATGGTCAAGACGCAAAGATCCATCCTTAGTAGACAAAACATCATGTTGGCACTCATACCACACTCAAAGATAAAAAATTCTTTGAAAGGGCATGTTTGGGGGTTGAGGGAATCTTGATTTTTTTATAATCACACATGAGAGGTTCTTAGAGTCAAATACATTGGATATAAATAAATTCCCCGAGATAAATAATACATGACCATAGAAGAAGATTGAAATTTGAGGTCAAAACTCATTAATGAAGGTAGAATGAACTTGGATAGATAGATTGGGAAAATTTTAGATGAATGCCTAGAGCTCTGCACACAAGTTAAAAAAAAAGAAAAACTTCTAACATTGGGAACAAATAGCCAAAACCAACAATGCAACTAGAACACAATGACCAAGGGAACTTCAAAATGCAACGCAACTCCACAAAAGAAGTTGCTTTAGACCTACCTCACTCATGACTCATGTCAATGCTTGAGTTTTTGGAGACCAACCTCCCACCCCACATGCCCTCTTCAACATTTTTTGTTCTCTTGGTTTTGTGGCCACCCAAACTTTTTTCATGCTTTGGGTACCTTGAAGTATATCCCCAACCCAAAAAAATATTATATTATGTTGGTTATTGGATTCACCCAACCAAATTATATTTAACAATACACATATTCATAAACTGTGTTCCCCATGCTCAATGCTCACTATATTTAACAATACACTTACATCTTAAATTTAATTCAGGTCTTGTTAAAAATTTCATGATGAAATAGCTATTTGAGAGCACCACCTTAGACCAAGCCACACCATTAATATGCAATGTACATCACCATCTTCATCATCATCAACGTCTTCATCATCATCACCATCATCATCATCATTACCATCTTCATCATCATTGTCATCTCTAGGTTTGTCATCAACATCTCCATCATCTTCATCATCATCAACATCATCATCATCTTCATCATCATCAACATCTCCATGATCATCATCATCTTGATGATGATGATGATCATCATATTCATCACCATCGCCATCATCATCAATGTCTTCATCATCATCACCATCTTCATCATCATAATTGTCATCTCTAGGTCCCTCATCACCATCTTCATCATCATCACCATATTCATCATCATTGTCATCTCTAGGTCCCTCATCACCATCTCCATCATCATCATCATCATCATCATCTTCATCCCCATCGCCATCATCATCAACGCCTTCACCATTATCACCATCTTCATCATCATGGTCATCTCTAGGTCCCTCATCACCATCTCCATCATCATCATCATCTTCATCACCATCGACATCATCATCAATGCCTTCATCATCATCACCATCTTCACCATCATTGTCATCTGTAGGTCCCTCATCACCATCTCCATCATCATCATCATCATCACTATCGCCATCATCATCACCACAAGCAAGAGTATGTCGAGGCTTGATGGTGATTTTGGTAGTGGGCATGGTGTTGGTGACAATGATGTCATGATAGTGGAGTTCAACATTGGTTGGGCTTATGGAAAACCATGTGTTGATACATGGATGAGAAAAAAAGTTACAATATTTTTTTTAATATTCTAATATATCCCTTATTTGGCAACTTTAATAAGTTCATCAATAAGTAAAACACTCTTTACTCCCACAACCTTATCTAATAAAATGAAATTTAATTCATTTTTTCTTCCTCTTAATTTCAATAGTACATGTCACAATCTTTCCATTTCCAAAGTGTTATCGATGTATTAACCAATTTTTTTATAAACCTTGTCTAAATTGATTTTAAAATTATACATTAAACATAATTAATTTTGAAATATCCTAATTCTATTTTTGAAATATCTTAATTTTATTTTCTTAATGGAAAAGTATTTTGGAAAAACAAAACATATTAACTTGTGGATCAAGCCTAATTGTAAATGAGTCTTGATAAAATAAAACTGTATACTAATATATTCTATATTACAATAGAAATCTAAGTTTATTTGAAATTTGATAGGATGTTAACTTAGTAACAAGGTGTAGTGTGGTGAATAAGTTAGCCTATGTAAGCTTAAGTAGCTTTACTTACAATACCATCCCTTAAGTGACGCATGAAAAATTGGTTCCCCAAATACAAACTCTTGTAAGTAGAGAAAATGAGAAAAAGCCCTCCCCAAAAGATAGTCAATCACCAATATTGAAAAGGCCTTGGAGATGAATCTGAAAAAGATCCTATAAGGAAATCCAAGTAGCAAATTTCATAATCCTAAAGTAATGAGAATTGACTAAACACCATCCCCCAAAAGAGACTAATCCTCTAAAATGAATCCTAGCACAAAATTCGTGATTGGGTACTCATGTACAATTAAGAAAAACACCACATAGTGCATGTCTCAATGGACACCAATCCATCTTGTCAAAGTGCATGGGTCACTAGCCACTGCAATTGCTTAGACAAAATAGGAATCAATGTTACGTATGAGGCTCAATCTAAAGAAGGTTGATCTTGATTAAAATGATGAATCATAAACAACCTAAGGAAGCATTGAACACCACCGCCCCCATACTAAACTAGGACGACATAGATGATGGTAATGGATGTCATATATGATAGTGGGAGTATGGAGGTACAAGCTAAATGTGGGTGTAATGCCCACTCAGCACTTATGTTGATTTTGGTTATTTTAGACTTATGATTGATCAGACTACTTTTGAGACCTATGACTGATTTGACTATTTGAGGGCACTGGTTTGAAGTGACCCGGAGTGATTGCTTTAGATTTTATATGCGAAATAAAAATGGCTAGATAAATGATGATTTTCTTATACTTGACTGACTGAGAAAATGAAAAATGAAAAATGTTGAAATTACTTGAAATGAAAAATGATGATGATTTGTTTATACTCGACTGATAAAGAAAACAAAAAGGATGATACAAATGTTTATTAGTGCAGCGCTACTAATATGCGTTTGAGTGTGTGTGTAGTGGCAGGTAAGACGATTTACCGACTGACCCACAATGGAATTATAAGGGTTGTAAGAACGGAAAGAACACTTAGGGGTACGACGACTGACTATCAACCCCAAATTAGCAATTCACGCATGGGCGAAGCCGTTTCAGCTCACTCGGGGAAGCGTATGCCGTACAGGCAAGACCATAACGATTTGGTCGCGTGCGATGAGTTGAGGGGCGCGCAATAAGGAGAGCCTTATCCCTCAAAATCCCTTAGTCTCCAAGGAGTGTAGTTGAGAGATCGCGGTAATGACTCTTGATCGTTACGTAGTACTCACCATAAGAAGAAAGAAAGATACTGTCGGAAGGGCCCGCCAAAGAGGTACCTCGACGAAAGAAGAATGGAAAAAGAAAACTACCCATACATACATAATTAAATAATATACATGTGGAAGTTTTAGAGAATTTAATAATAAATTATTCAATATTCTATTATTATTATTATCATGATGTCGTGTTGGCCATGATGCATGGGATTGAAAGCTTTGGTGGGCCATAACCCACAGTTGTAATTATTTTTGTTTGTTTGTCGGAATCTTTGCTTTCTGTAAAAGTTGTGTCGGTTCAGGTTTCCATATGTCACTGACCACTAAGGGACAAGATAACAATCATGACAGTCCTCGTGATTGCCCCGAATCTTTGCTTTGACCGACGTCTGCCGGTCCTTCGTGTTATTATGGTTGAGAAAGGAATTTGAAATTTAGAAAAGTTAATGTTCTCTTCTTTTATAAATTAATGGAAATATATATTAGAATTATTTCAAAAAGAAAATATTTTTTTTTAAATAGAATAAAGAATTATTATTTTTAAATATTTCCTTTCTACTATAAAAGAAAAAGAAAAAGATTTGAATTTATTAAGGAAATATTTTAAATAAAATATTTGCTTTTATAAAACAGAAAAGAAAAAGAAGAAGAATAATAGAATAAACTTGGGTCTTTCTACAACAGCTAGATTTGAGAAGACAAACACAACTGAAACTATCTTAAAGACAACTACACCTACCTTGCACTGATTTAGGGAGTTAGGTGTACACATTGAGTGAGAAACATACACTTGTAATTGAGAATAAAACTAATTAAAATATTAAATTAATTTAAAAATGTGCATGGACACACACATGGCACACAAGAATTTGCTATATAATGAGGGAGGAAAAGGAGAGAGGTCTCTCTTGCTCCCTAATGTTGGATGGTCATCATAATCTCGGATTATGTTATGATCCTTGGAGTTGGGAGTAACCGGAACAAAGATTGGGAGATCCTTTTGGGAGGCTATTTGTGTGCGTTCTTACGACCCCATGAGCTTGAGGGTTCGAGGTGAAGAAGATTAACCTCGATATGGTAGGGTGGTCAACCGAGAGGCTGTCAGTAACTTCGTCGGCAGCTGGATCAGCCGTTGCTGCAACAACTTACTTCATCTCGAATTCGACCAACTAATCAGGTTCATTGTTTTCTTCTTTGTTAAATTCTTTCGTTATTCAGAATTAATAATGTATTTAATTATGTATGTATAAATCATTCTAAGTTTCGTCAGAATACCCAACCCAGCTATGAATGAAGACTAATATCTTTCCATACAAATTAAATTCAGTCTTAGTATGAAGATAATTTTGCAGAATCTTGGCTCGGCATACAATGTGGTATTTCTTAAATTTTTTTTTTTATAGATCTGAGATATAAGTTCAGTACATATAGGGTTAGAAGCAAAATAATAAAGAAAACTGTTTAGAGATGTAATTTTATGCAGATTCGGTTGTATCCCATTTCCCATTTAGCCCACTGAAAAGAATTGTTTCTGGAGGTTAAATTTAATTATTGTTTTTGCCATTCATCTTGGGCGTTCCAAGAGTTTTTCCCAAGGAGGACGAGTCGATTTAAATTCTTTAAACTCTGTTTTCTGTTGGAATTAATTCTGGATCTAAATGGAGAATTCGATTCTAATTCGTAACCATTTCTTTTGTGAAATTCGATTTTGGATTCTGGACTTTGGATTTGATGGCGTTGCAAATCTGGCGATTGTGCCTAAATGTCCCGCATCTCAATTCGTTAACAAGATTTTATTAATGAAGTATTTGCGGACCTGCGTTTGTGTCTAATGTCCAGTATTTCAATTTGATAGTGTTTTCATTTGACAATGAGTCCAAATCTGATGCTTGTGATTATATTCCCCAGACCGAAAGCATTTTCAGTTGACAGTGAATCCAGATCTGATGCTTGTGATTATATTCCCCGGACCGATAGCGTTTTCATTTGACAATGAATCCAAATCTGAAGCTTGTGATTATATTCCCCAGACCGATAGCGTTTTCAGTTGACAGTGGATCTAAATCTGATGTTTGTGACTTCATTCCCCAGATCGATCGTGTTTTCGGTTGACAGCGAATTCAATTTGATGTTTGTGACTATATTCCCCAGACCGATAGCGTTTTCAGTTGACAGTAGATCTAAATCTGATGTTTGTGATTTCATTCCCCAGATCGATCGTGTTTTCGGTTGACAGCGAATTCAATTTGATCTTTGTGACTATATTTCCCAAGATCGGTAGCGATTTTATTAATAATGTGTTGCAGATTTGTGTCTGTGTTTAAAAATCCCAGCATTTCAATTCGATATCATTAGTGATATTACTTGCTGACACCTCAGTTCTGTAGCATAGCTCCTGTGTATCTCTGTTACCGATCTAATTTGCATTTCATCCGGGATAAAAAAAAAAAATGTAAATCTTTTGTTGACACAATCACGATTAGAGTTATCTATCTCTATCTATTGACCAAGATTTCCTTGATTCGAACTCTGCCCAAATCTAATTCGGTGTTTTAATTTTTCTTCTGATATCTCCAAAAAATTCGAACAGTACATTTGCGAGATCTAATTAGAACAAACTGAAACCTTACCTACTACCTGTCGAAAACTCCACCAAACGTAATAGGCATGATATGCCCCAGTGACTTGGCATCAAAAGGATGAACCCAACCTTACGGGTGAACTAGACTGCAATTTACTTCACTAGTCTTTTTTTGTCCATATTTGGTTTGGAAATAATTATATTCCATAATAACTTTTGTAATAAGGCATAAGTGGAATGCTTTCATGTCAATTTATATGTGCCAGCTGGAATTGAGTTGAAATGCTATTATTCATGTAAGTTATATCTAAAATCGCAGAAGTGAAGGGTTTTATGTTTACTTATAAATACAAGTTAGAATTGTTTTGAGACACATGAAGTATATGTAATGGTATTGTTTACGTTTATCTAGATTGGAGTAAATACATGGGGTTTTACCTCTTTAAGAAACGCCATCTCATTCAGTCATAGTTAAACAATAGAGGTTGACGTGTGCATCTTGCATTGATATTGAGAATTTAAGTTATTGTAATAACTCTGGTTGTTATTCTTTAAGGTGAATATATATATTTAAAGGAAAAGTGATCTTAAGGAATAATGCATGATGAAATTGTTAAAATATTGGTTTATATATGTTAATATTAGTTAGTAGAGGAACATGAGGATGAGAATATAAGTTTTTAGCAAAATTACCTTGTGATGTATTATGGAGATATAATGAGCAGTATAGAACATAGAAGTTTGTAAAATTATAGAAAAGTAAAGAGTTAACAAAAGTAGCATCGTATTTATATATATATTATTAGTATGATGAGCATTATATTGTAGCATAAGTATACACATGTTTTGGGTAAAATATTACTTGCCTCATGTCTAAAGGTTATAAGTTTGGGTTAGTTAATGTGGGATTTATTGGTATGTGATAATACTATGGGTTCAATATATTTGGGTGCATGGTATAAATGTTATGGAACATTTAGACATTAATCTCATATCACATTGTTAATGTTTCAATAGTATTGAAATGTAGAGCTCTTGTTTAGGTCAATGTTTAATTCATAGAAATGAAATGAATGTTCTTACTTATAGTTATATTGTAAACATTGTTTTACTACATTAGGAGAGTAGAGGATGACCATGGTTAAATTATGGGATTTAGAGAATTGTGTACCTTAATTATTGAGTGAATCCCTTTATATTGTGTCTCTAGAATAAATGTTGAATGTGGGAGTACTTAATGAATTATGTGTTTAAATTTCATTAACAATTAGGGGGTATGAATATGCTCTTGGTTAAAGGTCTAATAAATAAATAAACTTACTCAAGAGGACGAACCTTACGGTGGGAATGATGCCGAACAACCTATGCAAGAAAATATCCAAAGTGGCTAGCTCCAAGTGACTACAAAAAAGTGTCGGTCAAATTATGGAGACAAATTCTTGGTGACACTCTAAGACTATTTGCACTAGTGGCACACAATCCACTACTCAAAGGTGCATAATGGGAGGAACCATAAATAAATACCATCAAGGAAAACAAGCATATATATGAGTCCCCAAAAACAAGGCCATTTTAGCTACTCGTGTACAATTGAGGAATCACTACATATTTATTCAACCCGTGGGTAAAAAACAATCTCAAAGAGGAAAATCAAGGTGGTGTGCAACCCCTCATTGCAAAAATAGAGAAATTCTCTTCACAATAATTTAGACATAACAAAAAATGAAGCCTCTAGTGGATATTTATGGAAAACACATCACTACTACCCTCTTTGCAATACAATAAATTGGCAAAAAAATGTGCCAAAGGCCTCCAAAATAGAGAATTTGTTTTATTGACAAAACACAATAGCCAATGGCCAATGGGCTTGAACACAAGTTTCCTCATTCATAAACAAATCATTTTCCAACAACCTAACCATAACCATGTGGGAAAGCATATACCAAACAATGGAATCAAGTTTATGATGGGAGGACACATGGGTCCTCAAAATTAATAAGTGAGGGGAGGGGCCAACATACATATATAGCTGCTCAGAAGAGAACAAATCCTCATTTTTTCTAGGGTTGTTGTAACAAAAATAATTCTCAAAAGAAATAGAGACTACCACCGTGCCAATGTTACATACACTATTGTCAAGAAGATAAAGGCTTGATATGAAGGATGAGGGTGTTCACATATCAAGGAGGCCATGAGTGTGAGAGAGGCTATAGTCCTAGATCGAAATCTAGGACCATGTAGGAGGTACAACTTCTACATATTTGTTCTCCCAAATGAATAAATATGACAAAATAACCATGGTTTGCAATAGATCAACTAATCTAGATTTGAATGGATCATATGCACAATTAAAGCACAATAACATCTTCAGAGATAAAAATAGCAAGATATAAAAATCTAACATAACTAAATAGAGAAACATCCTAGGCACAATAATAAAAATTTATGTGTCCAAAAAGTAAAAATGTTGTTCCTATAAAATAACCACACCTACCTCTAACACCATCAACATTCCTAGATTCAAAATTCATGGACTCAAATCCTTAAACATTAATTTAAATGCCACAATGATGGTAGTTAGAAAAATCTCTCAAAGAGGGGAGGCTGAGATTCAATAGTTAGCCACAATTTTCTTGTTCAAAAGAGCACCCATGATAAAAATTTCCTGCATATTTGTAACAAGAAGAAGACGATCCCAGCAATTAGTGAACACCATGGCTACCATATAAATATATAAGGCTACTAAATACAGGAGATGATGCTGCCCAATGTGGTGGCATTCAAAACTTTAGAGTAGCATATCTAAAGGTTCTACTAGTTTGGAGCAAAATTTATATAATGAGATACCTGGAAAACCTCAACTTGAAAAATGATAGTATTTTAATCAAACAAAAAAGTGTACTAGGCTACCAGATAAACATATTATGCTAGGGGATAAATTAGTCTATATAAACTTAACTAGCTAGATAGCTTATCCTACCTAAACTTAACAAGCCTTATGTACATTAACAAGAGCCATGAGGTGGCAATGTCCACACACTTGCTAATAGGAATAGAAACTATTGCTATAAGACTGAAGCCATAGAAATATGATATTGTTTCCACAAAATTGTGATAGGAGAAAAAATTCTTTTTCCACAAAACTACTCAGCCATCGAACCTCGAGTTTCCTACAATGAATAAGATGATGAAACTTAAAATTTTATCATAATTTGATATACTAAGTAAAATTTGCTTCTTTTAAATCAATTAGTTAAACCATTATTTTGTTAAAACATACAATTTGCACTTAACCTATCCCAAACACAGCTTATTTTTATGATAATTATACCATGCTATATTGGATTGAACTGAAATCAAATTAATTTTATATTGTGTCAATATTTTAAATTTTTTATATGGTTGATGTGATATTTATAATAATAATTTAATTTTTAAACTATGATATTACTAGCCATTGGATAATCAGAACTAAAGTGTGAATTGGTGTATGAATTTTTTGTGATTTAAAGAATCCCCATCAAACTCTACACAAATCTATAAAAATAAATGGGTGGGCACACAAAGATGCTCCCCAAATCCATTGCAATGGAGCCATGCTAGCGAGGACAAAATGAAGGCACGCAAACACCTAAGGAAGTTATCACGCGCTATCAGGTTTGGTACCAAACCGAGGCGCGTGCGCTGCTGCGCATGTGCATTTCTAGCGTGTACATTCCCAAAAGCATGCACGCGTACCTATTAGGAAAAATAAAAAAATAGTGCAGAATGCGTTCTATTTTCTTGCAATCGACCAAGCCTCACTCACCCAATGCGTATGCAGAGCAAGACACCACTAAACTCACCTATTGCACTCAAAAAATCCTTCAGTCCATCCACCAAGTGATCATCAATTGCATTGATATGTAAGATAATTGTTTTTTGTCATTTTATTGATTTTTTTTGTTTATTAAGTTTTTATTAATTCCCAAATTATTAAAATAATAGAAAAAATTCAATTGCGGAGTCTAAAACTATACACTGAATGAAAAAAATGTTAACATGGAGTCCAGTGGAACACAAGAAAAAACAAATATTGGAACCAATGAAAACCCTTAAGAAAATCAAAATGCCAAAGAAAATAAAAACCCCCAACAAAATTTCGATCAAGAAGACTTCAACCATTACGTAAATGAAATGAGAGTGCACACTCAAGAACTAAGAAACATAGGGGTGCCATCTCGAGTGTCCCTTGCTACCTCAATTGAGAGCTCAATTGACTCCCTTAGCCATGCACGTCACCAATTGACGGACATGACTGAATATATATATAGGATGCAGGAGTATTATTCCACATGCATTTCCAAGGAGGAAATAAAAGCATTGAATATTACAAAGGACAAATTATACAGTATGTTCACTCATCCAAGAATGCAACAACCACAAGACATTAGAAATCCATGTGTCTGAATGGATTGGTGTCATTTCCAACCATGGAGGCACAATTGGATGCATAGGTGGTTCATGGTTTACGACAAACCTCCCTGCAATAATAGGGAGGTTCCACAGTACTTCCTTTGGAAACTGTGGGCTGCGTTTGCACTCGGTTTGCATGTCAACTATTTTGACATAATCGAGTTCCAAGGCATTGGGCTTGGCTCTTCCCAAGATCAACCTTCTACCAGGAGGAACCCACTGAGAGGGCCACTAGTTCCTAGGCGTGAGCCCAACCCCTCTCCCCAACCACTTCAGTTACCCAACAAACTTGCTCACATCGATGGGATGATGATTAGTGTTGCACATGGACTCCTTAAACACACTTCCTTTGTAGCAGCGACTATAGTGGAGAGAAAGGTTGAACCTGATAGAGACTCAGGTGCAAGGCCTTCATGACAGATTTAGGATAGACGTGTGATTGGTGGTAGCCATGCCAAGCCTTCTAGTTCGACGAGGACAATGCCACATCTTTGTCCCCATTGTGGGCACACTTTCCTTGGACCGATCGAGGGATTCTATATGGAGTAGCTTAACACTTATTTTAATGTGTTTTGAATCATCACTTGAAAATTTGTAAAGTAATTTTAAAGTATTTGTGTTTGGCAGAAACTATTATTTCAATGTACAGTTATTTAAAGCTGAGACGTCGTCATGGGAGAACGTAGGATCTCCCAACCCGGTCGTAGCAATGGCAGGTGCAACTGAAATTGTGACATCTCACAAGGAGGTATTTTCAGTACCTCACACAGTATTGTTTTTACTTATGGCATTTCTATTATTTATGTATTTATATTTATGACATACATGATGACAGTTCGTACAATATTTTTGAATATTTTGATTCCCTAGAAATAATTACTTGTTTAATATGTTCATAACATGCATGCATTTTGGTGTCCACAGGTATGCCCATACTACGATGACCATACATCTCCTCCAAGGATCGACAGGTCACCATATACACACGTACAATGTGTATTTAAAAGCACACTTTTAATTTCAATTGTTATGATTTACTATGGTTTAATTTGATTTTTGTCTACTAAACTATGACATTACAAATGTATATGCAGGGGCCACTAGCAGTTGCAGGTGACACTATTCCACATCCCCACTTTAGTCCTATGTTTCCACCCTCTCCCATGAGTCGCCCCCCTCACTTCCATCTAGACCCATCCCTCTGTCCACCCCCTCCCTTCCATCGAACCTCCCCTCTTTGTCCATACTCCCCCCTCCTTCCATCCTCCCCCCTCCATCCATCCTCCCCCATTCATCCACTCCCCCCCATCTATACATCCTACCTTATTCATCCATGCCCCCCCCGTCTATCCGTCTTCCCCCATTCATCCACGCCCCCCCTTCATCCACAATTTCCCTTGTATCCATCCTCCTCCCTCTATCCAGGACTTCCCTCCAATTCACCATCCCTCAACATCTCCTCTAGCCCTTTTGGGTCGATACCCCCTATCATACAACCGGTATGAGTTCATCGTCCACAACGTCCTCCTCCACCCCATACAACCATGCCATATTCCACCATATTGTCTTCAGTTCCCTCCACTATTTTGGAAACTACATCTATGGGCCCCCATGACTGCATTGGAGCAAGTTGTCTAGCCAACTGCTCCACCTGCTAGCCCCGAAGCCTAGTCATGTCCATTTTCGAAGGTGTTCACGATGAGAATCAATTTAATTTATGAAAATATTTTGATGCATTAACGAAAATTAAGTTAAGCAATTATTATTTTTCAATGAAATGATTGTCGTAAATGTTGTAGGGTGGCATTGCTGAGAGGTTCAGTAGATTGAGGACATCTTCCTCACGTCTCCCACGCCCATTAGTGGTGAGTTATTTAAGATTTGAATTCTAAATTCATTTTATAAATGTGGTAAATGTTACAAATTCTTGAAAATGATGGTATCTTATATCATTTGTTTCAAATCCTGGAGAGACAGTCTACTCCTAGATGGAAGAAGGCTCGAGATACCACTAGCTCCAAGAAGAGGAAGATCGATTTTGGAGATGCGTCTCAGAGTGACAGGGGTGGGGAAAATACTTGACATAACATGTTATGTACATTATCCACGATACATGGCACTTTTGGGCACCAGTTTCCATGTACTTGGTATCTATGGCATGAGTTTCCATGTATTTTGGATCTACAGCACGAGTTGCCGGATTTTGTATAGGCCACAAGTTGCCATTGTATGTACATTGGGAACCATGTTCCATTGTTTGCCAGAAAATTTATATGTTTGGAAAATTTTTGTAGCCTTGATGTACATTTATTTTCAGTTATACGATTTATATCCATGTTGTCTATATTTGTATCTTGTTGTCTCATGTTGTGTGTAGTTTCCTAATAAACAACATAATGCTTTTAAAACAAATGGTGACTATCTATTTATAGTTTCATCAAAATTCATGTTTATAGTTTCATCAAGGGATTATCTATTTTATTAAGAAAAGCTTTAACATTTAGTATTTTAGGACCATTGTAAGTGTTAATTACACCAATGCTTCACTTGCTTGTGGAGGGATTTGGAAATTTGAATCTTGGT
Organism: Larix kaempferi; assembly: GCA_027924585.1. NCBI lineage: Eukaryota > Viridiplantae > Streptophyta > Pinopsida > Pinales > Pinaceae > Larix > Larix kaempferi. Next base: position 6,501,637 of record BSBM01000118.1, on the reverse strand, counting down.
GTCTCATAGTACATCAATTTGTGGCATCTTTAAACCGACCCCTTGGAATTCTAAGTGATGAAAATAGTTAGCATGTTTCCCCAAAACAAATTCTATATATATTTACCTCAAGAAGCATATTGAGATTTCTCTATTGCTATGAGGTGGCACATTGAAATGCATTCATTCCATAAATTTGTTGTCTTCAATTTGTTATTTTACTAGGCATACAATAATGCAATATTTTGTAAAAGGATATAAACTATGGGAGGTCTTGAATGTAAAAATAAATGGATTGAGAGAATGTATTATGGTTTTATCTCATGGATTTGACACTATGGTAGAATGTTCATGTTGGCCTAAGATTTACATAAGGTTGTCACAAGCGTACATATCCATCATATAAAAAATTTCATGCTACAATAAATTTCAAACCATTGATGAACATACACCATGAACCCTAAATATCATGAAGCACCCCAAACATGTTGTAAACATTTTCAGAATAACCAAAAATTCTACACTCCCCATTACAAGGAAAGTTTTTACACCAACACTTATCAAATCCCTTTACAACTTGACCAAATCAATTATCTGCAATAAATACTAGTTATGGTCCTAGAATCAACCATGATCATTTGAAACAATAAATAAATAATTAGGTTTCTGGTGCTAGGTATAATTTTTTTCTAGTTGCATGCACCCTTTCTAGTTGTATGCATATATTTGTATAATGATTTAGATTCAAATGTATTCACATGAATATATATGTACAATGAAAATTATTTAATTTTTATATGTATTATAATTAGGCAAGGAATTAGGCTACATAATAGGGTTTCAATGTGATTAGAATACAAACTAGGGTTTATGCTACCAACTAGGGTTTTTAGGCTAGGCTCTCATGTTTCTAGGCTAGGTTCCAAGATCTAGGGTTAATAGCTTAATGTTGAACTCCACTATCTTGACATCATTGTCACCAACACCATGCCCACTACCACAATCACCATCAAGCCTCGACATCCTCTTGCTTGTGGTGCCACTATCGTCGTCCCCGTCAATCATCTATCATCCACCATCAACCTAATGCACTTTGTCTCATTGTCACCGTCACTATTCCTATCCTCATGCCCATTATCACCATCGTCATCATTGTTCTCATTTTCACCATTGTTGCCATCATGCTCATTGGATTCTAGGCCATTTAGACTCTTTGTTTATGTATTTTGGGTCAGATATGGATTGCACTTGATTTCTTTTTAGTTGTATGCACCCTTGCTATATACATGTTAGAAACTTTGCATATAAGTGTATAATTATTTGGATTCAAAACTAGGGTTTTTAGGCTAGGCTTTGGGGTTTCTAGGATAGGCTCTAAGCTCTAGGTATACAGGATTAATGTTGAACTCTTTTATCATGATCATAACAAAAATGTAACCCTCACTTAAGAAAAACCACTTATTAGGCATGGGAATATTTTTATACCTTATTTTAACACTTGCATTAGGAAGTTTCATCAAATCTTAGGGAATTGACTAATGTCCTTGGAGGAACACCTTCAATATTCAAGGTAGAGGCGGGGGCTGAATCCTAGAGGAGGGGGCACATGGTGTTATTTATAAATAGGAGCCCAATATAGGAAAGGATTTTGATATGTAATTATTTATTATAGATTAAAATTTTCTAGACTCTATAGGACATTTAGGTCATTTTCACCATAACGCCATCCCCATGTTCATAGTCACCATCCCCATTCTCATTGCACCATGACCATCATGATTCATCAACACCATGCCCATTGCCACTATCAATGTCACCACCATCCTCTGCATGCGCATGTTTTCACCATCAACACCATGCCCATTTCTACCATCAATATAACATTCATCCTCATCATGCCCATGTTGTGAGAATCACCATCCTCACAATCCCCATCCTCATCATGACCATCCTCATGATTTCATAAACTAGGGTTTGGCCTAGTGAGAGAGAATGCAATTTTTGCACAAGGGGGTCAAATTTGGAAATTACTCGACCGTAGACTTGTGGCTAGCATTACCACATTGAAACTTCCCAAACACACTTGCATGGTATCACAAGACTCAATTCTGCTACTCAGATCAAATTCTATGCCCCATCAAGGATTAAACATGTGTCCCTAAAAGCCTCCAAAAGACAAGCTTAAACAAGCCATAAAATGAATATTGTGGCTCGGATTGATGAACTGTCAACTCCATTGGAATTGAGACATTGGGATAATGTGATGGGTCTCTCTCTCGCATGGGTCCATGGTTCATATCTTTTCCTATTTCATGATTTCATAAACTAGGGTTTTGCTCAGTAGGAGACAATGCAATGTTTGCACAAGGTGTTCAACTTTGAAAATTCCTCAATCATGAACTCTTTGCTAGAGTTCCCACATCAAACCTTTCCAAACACACTTGCAGGAGGTCGCGTAAATCCATTCTGCTACCCAGATCAAATTCTAAGCCCCTCGCTAAGATTCAACAAGTGTCCTTGAAAGCCTCTAAGAGGCGAGTTTAAACGGACCATAAAACAATGACCATTGATCGGATCGACTGATCATTGACTCCGTTGGAATTAGGACATAGGAATAATGCTAGGGGTTCCTCCCTCATGTGGGTCCATTTCCTGAGTCTCTCCTAGTTTCACTATTTCATAAACTAGGGTTTGGCTCAATGAGAGGCATTGGATTTTTTGCACAAAGCAATGCAATTTCACAATCTTGGATATTCTTGGAGAGATTGCTCTTGTGTGATGCTATGGATTGCACCATCCAGATACATTTTCTTTTGGATGATCGTTCAAGAGTTTAGATATTGGGATGTGATATGCATAATATGCTTAGACATGTGCTCATATATGACAAACTACAATAACCTATTTGAAGAAATAAACTTCTCCAATTCCCATTTTCTTCTCATTGACTTTTGCAATGTTCATTCACTTTTTTATAATAAAACAGAGTTAGATCAAAGAACACTTCGTAGCAATCATTTTGAAAATTCTTCCACTTACATGTGAACATTTTGAGACTAACTATTGAATGTCACATCTAATTCCACATATATGTATTTCAAGTAGTTTTTCACTCGGTGTCTCCAAAAGACAAGTGTAAGAAGCAATTCAAAAGACGTGATGATAGCGATGCATCACTTGGACAATAGAGTACAATTGAGCTCTCTCAGCTCTATTGAGACCAACATTAGTGGATCATCAAGTAAGGTAATTAGACTTAGGTTTAGGGTGATGCATATTCAAACCTATAAATGCAATTGTGCTAAAAGTGGATGTGAGGACAAAGGAAACCATAGAAATAGTTGCATACATGTTCTTCTTCTTGAAGGGAATCTAGATTCTAGTGGGTATGATATTTCCTTCGAATACGAGAATAAGTTCAAAGTAAACCTTGTGATTCTACTAAAATGAAAAGTAGCAACCATTAGCTTTCCTATACCTTATTATTTTGACAATTTTTGCTAAAGTGTTGTCATTGCATATGAAATTATTGTGTAAGTGATGAATGATAATGGTGGTCTTCCCAAATACCAAAATGTTCCCTATGTTTGTTGAAAATGTGATCTCGATCTCTTGATGGGGAGAATTTAAGTCTATACTTTATTGTTTGAAGAATTCCATAGACCCCATGATATTTTGATTTATTGAGTTCTCTCTAGATAAATGAAGGATACCCATTGTGCACCTACCACCCCTAGTCATCCTCCATGTGTACCTACCACCCCTAGACACCCCCCTTGTGTACCTACCACCCCTAGTCATCTACACACAAACACAGCAAGTTAGATTCACATAATTACATTTGCACACATATTAAAGATGTATAGATACATATATATTTACACTATAAAAACCTACACACATAAAAATATTTATACATAAACATACAAAAAATACATGCACATAGGAAAATGTGTATGCACACATACAATGATTTTACAAAAATTTGCACAATGAAAACATAGAAATATTAGTATAAAATAACAAACAACATCATCTTGTTAAAAACAATTACACACATAAATATCACAGTCAAATATTTTGAATTTTGAGTTATGCAATAGGCTATAATGGCACCTTCTAGGGGCCAAGGTTCATGAATGTTGCCCTGAAGCATTACAATGACCCATCAAATTGATCATTTGTCCTAAGCCATAAATATATATTTCTAGCCTTGAGATGTTGGTCTCCTTCCTCGAATCATGTTTATGGATTTGAGGTCCACCCATAAAGCTCAAAACCTACTAATGGTGTCCATACTAGGATTCAAATATTTAAGTTATACTAGACCAACCTTATGTGGTTGGTTAAGGCTTCACATTTTCCCTATCCTCAAAGTGTCCCTGAATGGCCACGGGATGCCTAGAAAAAATGACCATAGCACAAAAACCATGACTCTAGGAGTGAATACCTCGATTATGTTGGATTCAAAACCCTAGGTTTCATCTTTGGGAACCCCCACACCGTGCCTTGAATGCTTGAAACTGGTGCTATTTTTCCATCTCAGGAACTAGGGTTTTGCTCGGTGAAGGCCATGCCAATATTGCTCAAGTGGGTTATTTATAATCTGAAGGCTCCTGAGCGAGTGTGGCCATCCTTAACACATCCACAATGTCCATATGCATGTGTTGGAGCTGATAGAACCCAAGTCTGCTCGCCAGTTTGGGTTCTGTGCCCTCAGAGCAAATCCTCAAAGTGTCCCTAAATGGCCACGGGGTGCCTGGAAAAAATTGCCTTGGCACCAAAATCATGACTCTGATCATGAAGCCGTCGATTTTGATGGATTCGAGATGTCATGTTTCAGCTGGGGTACCCCTCTCACCATGCCTCAAATGCTCGGAAACGGTGCTATTGTTCCATCTATGGAACTAGGGTTTTGCTCAGTGAAGACCATGCCAATTTTGCTCAAGGGGGTCATTTACGATATGACGACACCCAAGAGTGCATGGCGATCATGAACACCTCCACACTGGCCATATGCATTTGTGGGAGCTGAAGAAACCTCGTTTCGCTTGCCATTTTGGGTTTCGTGACCCTAGAGCAAATCCTCAAAGTGTCCCTAAATGTCCACGGGGTGCCTAACAAAAATGCCCATATCACCAAAATTGTGACTCTGATTGTGAATCTGTCAATTCTGTTTGAGGAAGCTCCAACAATTAAATGATGAAAATGAGCGATATATCATAAATAGAAGAACACAAAATATATTTATTGATCGTGTGCCACTTTGAGGGGTCAACCTCCTTTGAGCAAGCTCAATACAAATAAATCATGGATTCCTTCATTGGCCTCAACACGTACTTATATACTAAGTCTATGCGTCCAATACTATGGATCAATACCATGGAACATATAATACTACGGGATGAATTACAAATCATATGCCTCCAATACTATGGATCAATACCATGAAACATATAATACTATAGGATAATACAAACTATGGATCAATACAATGGAACATATAATACTACGATAGGACTTACAAAGCATATGCGTTCAATAACAATATACTAACAAAGTAAAGAGAGGGGTTGAAACGAGTTCCTAACATCCCCTCCCCCTTAGAAAAATATTTGTCCTCAAAGATTTAGATGTGGAAATTGTTGTTGAATCTTAAGGAGTGGTTCCCATGTAGCATCCTCTAGTTGCATTTTGTGCCACTGAATAAATACCTCTGTGATAGATCGAGAGCAAAGATGACGAGTGCACCTATTGAAGGTGGCCTCCGGCTCCAAAAGGATGGATCCTTCATTATCCAATTCTGGTAAAATAGTTTGTCCTATGATGTTGGTTCCAAGAAATTTCTTTAGACAAGAGACATGAAATACTGGATGAATGCGGGAAGAAGGAGGAAGTTCCATTTTATAACCAATGGACCCAATCTTCTGAAGAACCTTATATGGCCCATAGAACATTGGAGCGAGCTTGTGAATCCCTTTGAGTTTCAGGGAGGATTTATTGTAAGGTTGTAGACGAAGAAAAACCATATCACCTAATTGAAAAGTGTGCTCAGAATGGTGCTGATCAGCTTGTTGTTTCATTCAATTTCTTTCCATGTGAAGATTGTCTTGCAAAATGCGAAGAATCTGATCACGGTTTCAAAGAGCCGTGTCAATTTCATGAATTGGTGAACTGATGGGGGTGCATGGAAGAAGAATTGGCGGTGACTAAACATAGATTCCTTCATATGGAGTTATTTTAGATGCAGTGTGGCAGGAGCTATTGTACCACCACATAAGGAATTACCCAGGCCAAAATGTATCATAAATAAGAAAAAACGTAAATATTCCAGGAATATTTCATATTTTTGGCATAAGGTTTTGCTTGTAACTCGGAATTGAGCGGACTTTGGACCGTTGGAAAGCTCTTGAAATTATATACAAATTTTATGTTTTGAGTTTTCTCTTATTCCTTACCGTTTGCGAGATGCCGACATTTTAGTAAAAAAACATCTTCCAAAAGATGCTTTTCTAAAAGCATCTTTTGGAAGATGTTTTTTTACTAAAATGTCGGCATCTCGCAAACGGTAAGGAATAAGAGAAAACTCAAAACATAAAAGTTGTATATAATTTCAAGACATTTCCAACGGTCCAAAGTCTGTCCAATTCTAAGTTACGAGAGAAAAGTTATGCCTAAAATACGAAAGATTCCTGAAATATTTAAAAGCATCTTTTCAAAGATGTTTTTTTTACTAAAATGCCTGCATATCACAAATGGTAAGGAATTAGAGAAAACTCAAAACATCAAAGTTGTAGATAATTTCAAGAGATTTCCAACGGTTGAAAGTTCTCCCAATTCTGAGTTACGAGTGAAAATTTATGCCCAAAATACGAAATATTCCTCGAATATTTCTTAAATAGGATACATTTTAGTGTTGGGTAGAATGTTATGCATTCAACGAGAGGGAGCCACTTTTCCCATTAATGTTGTTGTTCGGAGGTGAAACAACGAAGATAAGTTTCCAAACATTTATTGATAATTTCAATCTGACCATCTATTTGTGGGTGATACCCTAAACTCATCTTCAGTTTGGCGCAAGTGTGGCAAAACAATTATGTCAAAAAATGACAAGTGAAAGTTGCATCACGATCCGAGACAATGGAAGAAGGGATTCCATGAAGACATAATATTTTGTCCTGGAAAATTTGTGTGACTAAGGAGGAAGTACATGGTTGGTTGAGGGCACAAAAATGACTATATTTGGAGAGGGGATCAACCACATTAACCAAAATCATTGTCTTCCCTACAGATTTAGGGATCCCTTCAATGAAATCCATAGAAATATCTGTCCAAATCCATGTAGGGATAGGAAAGGGTTCGATCAATCCCAGAAGGAGTGTCATTTAACCCTTGTTATGCTGGAAGGTATCACATTTAGCCACCATCTGTTGGATTGTCCTTTTCATTCCCTGCTAAAATAAGTTAGGTCGTTCCCGCTCATACGTTTTGAGGAACCCAGAGTGCCCGACCCATGGAGAAGCATAGAGTTCATAGAATAAATCCTGTTGAAGATCTGTGCTCTAGGGAAGCACCAGAAGACCCTTGTGTCTTAGGGAAGCACCAGCCCAAGAGTAATGCGGTACAGAAGAAGGGTTGTTGGTCAACCATTGGATGATTTGAGATAATGAGGAGTCATTGACATAGCTCTGTTGAACATATTGCAGCCACTTTGGAACAGACATAGAAATAGATGAAAGAGAAACTTGGTCATCAAATGTGCGAGAAAGAGAATCCACCACAAGATTTCCCTTACCCTTCTTGTATGTGCTCTCATATTCATAACCCATGAGTTTTCTAACCCATTTCTGTTGTGCTAGGAAGGAGACCCATTGTTCCAGGAAATATTTCAGACTCTAGTGATCAATCTTGATGGAGAAATGATTCCCTAATAGGTATAGCTACCACTTCTCTACTGCATGCAAAATAGCCATCATTTCCTTCTCATATGTAGAGGGGGATAAATTCTTACCGGAAAGGGCTCTTGGAGGTGGCAATCCCACTGGTTCAAAGGCACCAACATATCTATCCAAAATTTGTTGTAGATCCAAAGGATTAGTGGAGACCGCTGATGGGTGCATTTGAATGGAATGGAGCTGAGCAGTGCCACCATGTGAATTCTTCTTAAGTAGCTTTTCCATGAGATGTGAATTGATTATGTTAAGAGACATTGGTTGTAAGCCCCTCAATGTGTGTTTTTTCCATTGACTGAAAACTGCATCCAAAGTTCAGCAAAATCCCATAAGATGGGGCCAAGTGTGCGTAACCATGGAGCGCCCAAAACCACATCACATCCACATAAGGCCAAGGAAAACATGTCAGAGTGCAGTTTATAATATCCCATAGAGATATGCACATTGTGACACTTCCCCTTGCAAAGTAAGGTGCCCCCATTGGAAATCATGACTTCAAAGTTGGTGCAAGGATGGAAAAAACAATCAGCCTGTTTGGAAATCCGAGGGTCAATGAAGTTATGAGTGCTACCAGAATCAATGAGTATTGTAAGAGGGAGCTTATTGAAGTAACCCTTGACCTGCATTATTTGTGGGGTGGTGACTCTGGCTAAAGCATGGAGAGATATATCTGGGTGGTCGTCGTGAGACGGAGGGTCAACAGGAGGCTGCTGAATGTCGACCTGATCATCAATTATATCTGGAGCTTCTTCACCAATTTCAGAGGCTGGCAGAGAATCCACAACCAAGAGATAGAAATTTTGCTCAACACATCTATGTCCCTGAGTGAATTTCTCATCACAATTATAACAAAGCCCTTTTTCTCTACGTTCCTGCATCTATTCTTTAGACAAATGCTTGATAGGATTTGGTCGAGGAGCTGGTGTTAGGGGAGGTCGTTGGGAAACCATATTTCTCAATGGAACAAAAGTGGATTTGGAACGTTGTTGGGATGCGATCTTGTCATTTGCCAACTTAGCCAACCCTAGGACTTCCTTCATTGTGCTGGGACAAAACATTTTAACCTCAGATCGGATTGCAGCATTTAGACCACTGACAAAAGAACTCCTGTAGAATTCATCAAACAATCCTTCTATGTGATTGGCTAGTTTCTCAAATTCGGTATGATACTCTCTCACAGTGCCAATTTGGCGAAGTTTAGTGAGTGATCTGATGAATTCATTAAAAGCACTAGGACCAAATCATTGCAAAAGGAGTTGGAAAAAATCTATCCATTTTGGCTCTACATGAGCTTTGATGTACGAACGGAACCATTGAAGGGCTTCATCTTCCAAATGAAATAATGCAAGTGGAAATTTGTTGACATCAAAAGTATTATGCAGACTGAAATATTGGTCTACTTAGTACATCCATCCAGTTGGATCATCACCATTGAAGCGAGGAAAATCAAGCTTCGACCCATGAAAAGTGTTGGAAGAAGAGAACCTAGTGTCTGTAGAAGACTATGGTTGTCATCTAATGTTCATGGTTGAAGACTGAAGATGGAGGCTGATAATTTTTTTATCCAGATCTTGAAGTTTGGTCTTCAAGGATGCAAGTTCTTCCTCCATGTTTTTTTCTCCTGCGCGGGTGACAACCATAACCAGGATTTTTTTTTTTTAATTTTTTTTTAGTGGGTAGAAAACCAAAAACAAAAACTTCTTTACTAAAGGAAAATTTTGATTTGGGAAAAAATTGGATGGTTAATTGGGGTTTGACTACATTTTGGACACTTTTTGATGGACAAGGAAGTAGAAAATGAGAATTTCAGAAACTAGGTGAAAGACTGGGAAAATTTGTCAAAGAGGGACAAAGAAGCAGAAATAGGAAATGAACACTATGGCAAAATTTGAAGGTGATTGGGTGAAAACCAAAGAAGTTATGGAAAACCCTAAAAATGGACATATGTGGGATTTTTGGCTTCGAGAAGTGGAATTTGGGATAGGGTCCTCAGGAATGAAATATGTAGAATGGGATTGCAGGGGTGCCAGTGCATTTTCAAGGGAAACGGAGTTAAAGCGAAGAAGATATGGCGAAAAAACATAAATTTTTTTCCCAGAATGGATCTGCAATGGCTCGGAATTGATCTACAAGAGATCTACATAGATGTAATCTGTTATTTATCCACTGGAAATAGATATGGAACCCAGGTATGCTCAAATTCCTAAAGGTTCAGGGGATTCACTCAAATACCAATTTTTTCTAACGACTTTTGTATTGGGGCAGTTCCCCTGACTCCACAACTCAGGTAAAACTGATAACCGCTTTGCCACAAACATCAGCTTTTGGTTTACCTCACGGGTGGGAACTAGTCAATCAGGTAGGGGTCATTGGCCTTTTCACCAACAAGTCCCCTCAATGGGACAGCTACTTCGGGGTGTAGCTAGGGTTTTACCCCTAGCTTGTGCAAATGAGCACCTACTAAGGAGAATGGACTCCTTAGTAGCAGTTCAGTACATTAAACTAATTAAGCTAAAACAAAAATGAAAACTACTTTAGACATTGTGCATAAAACATAAATAAAAGATATAAAGAATGGCTTTTTGTATTGATATTACCTTCAATGAGAAGGTTTGATGAAGCCCTTTGCAGTGTCCAAGAGGATGCTCCAAGCTTCAAGATGCTCCTTCTCCTTCTCCAATGATGGGAATGGGCCAAAAGTGGCTCTCAAGGTGAAAGTAGTTCAATGGTGAACTAGGGTTTCGAGAGAGATTTTGGCAGAGTAAGGGTGCTTGTGATTATGGATATGGAATAAGGGATCTCCATCACCTATTTATAGTTCTTTGGTGGTGGAGTGCTGACCCATGGTTTTAGGAAACACATGGTTTTGCATAGCTGTATAGGGTTTTTTCCTCCTTTTCCTCATTATTTTATATTTTTTATTCCCTTTTTAGGGGATTTTTGCTATTTTTGGAGGAAAAGGGAGTTTTTTAGCCTTTTTTAGGCTATTTTGAGGGTTTTGTGGCCTTTTGGAGGCATTTTAGGCCTTTTGGAGGCTTTTTAGTGGGATTTTTTGGGTTTTTAAGGGAAATATAGTAGGAAAATGGACAAATGAGCCATATAATGTGGTAGATGAGGTAGTGGACACTTTTTGGGTGTTAACAGATTGCCCCCTGATGTGCGAGGTCAGGAGCTCATCGTATGGCCGATGGACATCATGAGTCATGAATGGTTTTCCTGGGATGTGGAGAGAAGAGAAGAAACAAACTGAAGCCCGGAACAACGATCCCGAACAACTGCAAGAGTGAAAAGTACATAACCTCAATAATGGATGAGGAATCATCTGATCATATGGACGAGGTGGGCATGCCCATGCTCGTATCAGGATATAACATAACAATAACAATGGGGTCCAAAAAATGGGGACCTGACATATACATGACCTCAAAAACTGAATGAGGAATAATCTCAATATATAGACGAGGCGGGCATACCCATGCTCGTATCAAGATACATAAACAAAACTGTGAGGCCCGAAAAGGGGGACCTGTAATAGACATGACCACTGTGTACATCATAAGAGTCCAGAGGGGACACAAAACTGGGACATACTGCTGAGCGGATCATGTGTGAACTGCAGAACTGGTGCACTGGAACAATCAATAGTGCTACTAAGTGTGGTACCAAAGGGGCTGATGAGCTGCTGGATCATAGTGACTGGGGTCATACTCTCCATGGTACACTGGACTGGAACTATTCTGGAACTGAAACTGGGTACTCAAGGAAGCATGTAACTGGATGGCTTCCGAATACAAACGCCAACGCAGCCCGGACATCCACGGGAACATATAACTGGCCGTTCCGAAGTGACTCACCAATGTGCTAGAGTCGGGGGAAATCCGGGGTCTTCGACTAAAAACTGATGGGATATAATCCTACGCGATCCTCAACGATGCGATCGAGGTGCTGAAGTCGAGCATGTGAGGAACAACCACTCGGAGAGGCAATGATGTCTCCTCTCAGAATGATCCGTAGGCACTTACCACAGATGGTGATAAGTCCAAGGCATAGGGACCTCTGGGCCTATCCTCTGGAATAGAGGAGCTGTCGTCGACAGAGGGAGACCTGCAACTATCAAGGCAATGATGTTTCCTTGACAGGAGCGCGAGGTACAAGACTGAAATGTGATGGTGTTGATGGCAGGACTGATAAACTGTGGGGGGACAACTGGGCAAGTAGAGTGGGTGGACTCAAACTTCCTTTGTTCAGAGTATGATAATGGGAATGATCTGGCAGCATATGAAACTGACTGAGGGGAAAGGGATCATAGCTGTAATGGATCTGGGAGGATAACTGGCTGAGGGAGACTCATGCTGGTGTAAAAATGGCAGAAGACTGCAGAATACTCTGAACAAAGGCGACCTGATTGGGGGTGCTGCCGAGATGATCGATAATAGTGCCAGGAGGCACGGGAGGAGACTTCTTCATGGGTTAATGAACTAGAAGAAGTGTGTGTAAAATGGTACTGTCGTGTGGATTTTACGAGCCCAGGACAGTTCATGCTCGTGGTTGCTTTCAATTTTAAGGAGTCTGAAAGCGATAAGAAGACTCTGAAATGATGAAATGGTACTGTCGTGTGGATTTTACAAGCCCAGGACAGTTCATGCTCGTGGTTGCTTTCAATTTTAAGGAGTCTGAAAGCGATAAGAAGACTCTGAAATGATGAAATGGTACTGTCGTGTGGATTTTACGAGCCCAGGACAGTTCATGCTCGTGGTTGCTTTCAATTTTAGAGAGTCTGAAAGCAAATAAGAAGACTCCAGGGGGTTGCTTTTTCGTAGATTTAGTCTCCAAGGCCCAAAGAAGCATAAAAGGATGCAATGAAGAACTCTTCTAGCCGATGTGACTAGAGTATTCCTTTTTCGTAATTAGTCTATCAGGTCCGGAAAAGGGTTAAACTTATACCAGATAGACGCCCTTTCAGGTACTTTAACGAGCATGAAAGGAAGCAAGATTGCTCGGCGATCTTTTCATTCTTTTAGGAGTCAGAAAAGAGCTTAACGGAAACTCCCTAAGTGCCTTTTTCGTAAAGGACTTGTCCGGCCCGAAAAAGGGATAAAATTATACCGAACAAAAGGAATGGCCAGGCAAGGAGGAAGTGTTCAATCAAGGATCAATAATGGTGACCAAGAACGAGGGTAAGGGGGAACACCGGTGGGCCTCCTTGCGGGGTAGATGAAATGGTGGCAAAATAACGAAACATTTGCAGTATGACAGGAGTGAATGGCTCATGTACAAAAAGTGGAACAATCCGATGGCGGCCGATGTGGCACGCAAACCGAGGCAGCAAGGTGTCGGGACACATTGTTGAAATTGTATCGAGTGAGAGTGAGAAATGATCTCAAGCATCATCATGAGCGCGGAAAAATGAATCCGGCGATATAAAGGGTGTCAAAAACAGGTAACGGCCGATGTGGCACGCAAACCGAGGTGACGGGGGCATTTTGAAAAATGCCCAGAAAATCTGGAGGTGAGAGCGAGAAATGATCTCTAGCAGCATCACCAGCTCGGAAAAATGAATCCGATGATATAAAACATGTGAAAAACGGAGAACGGCCGATGTGGCACGCAAACCGAGGCGAATAGTGGAGTCTGAAAAACGGGCAAAAAATGACGGAACAAAAATAATGCAACAAGGTGACCATCATGATGGTCGCGTCGTGCTGATTCCAATGGTGGAAATGGTTTGAAAAATGGTCAAAAACAAAATGAAAGTACTGTACAACGCAGACCAATGAGGCTGCGGGTTGCTTTTATGGGTAAAAACGCTTGAGATACAACCCATTACGAGGGTTGCGCAAAGGACGGCCTTCGGAGTCAGCTAAGATGTATGCCCCCTTGCCGAGGTAGGTCTGCACGACGTAAGGGCCATGCCACATAGATTCAAACTTCCCTTTACCGGTTTTGTCGTGGGCTTGGTCATAGGCGAGGACGAGGTCCCCTTTGTGGAAAGTTCGAGGGTGAACATGTTTATCATAACCGGCTTTGGAGCGGTTTTTGGCAGCTTCGATGTTCTGGAGTGTGGCCCGACGGTCCTCATCGGCTTGTTCGAGTTGTAGCAAACGCTGCTCGATGGGGGAGGTGTCAGGGAGAAGCTCAACAGCGATCTGTAAGGCAGGAATCTGACATTCAATGGGGAGGACAGACTCTACACCGTGAACTAGATGAAATGGTGTAAAACCAGTGGCGGTCTTAGTGGATGTGCGATAAGCCCACAAGGCAGGGAACAACATGTGGTGCCAATTGGACTTATGCTTGTCAACCGTTCGTTGGAGGATGGTTTTAAGGATTTTATTGATGGCCTCTACTTGGCCGTTCCCTTGGGGGTAATAAGCAGAGGAAAATTGGTGTTCGTACTTAAGGAGGGAGGATAGCTCACGCCAGACGGCATCTTCGAAGTGTGAACCATGGTCAGAGACTAACTGCTTAGGAACCCCAAATCGAGCGATGACATGGTTGAAAAAGAAGCGGGCAGCAGTGTCGGCGGTACAATTGAAGGTAGGCATGGCTTCCGCCCATTTAGTGAAGTAATCAACAGCGACAACAATATATTTGTGGCCATTGGCAGACTGGGGTCTACATTCCATGAAGTCTATGGCCCACTTACAAAAGGGACCAATGGTGACGACTGGGTGTAACGGAGCAGGAGGTGTCTGGGCCTTGGGGGAAAAAAGTTGGCAATTATGGCAGTGTTTGACCGCAGTGATGCAGTCGGTGAAAAGTGTGGGCCAGAAGTATCCGGCGCGGATGACTTTTTGGGCAGTGGCCATCCCTGAGAAATGACCTCCGCAGGCACCGCTATGACAGTCATTAAGGACGCGTTCAGCCTCCTCGTGTGTAAGGCAACGACAAAGAATTGTGTCAACTCCACGCCGGTAGAGGACATCGCCTAAGAGGAGATATCGAGAGGCCTGGTGACGGATGCGACGGCGTCCATTACGGGTAACTTTAGGTCTGAACTTCTGCGTGCGTAGGTATAACAAGATATCACCGTACCATGGGTCCTCGGACGAGATAGTGAACAAGTGATTGTCGGGTAACTCATCGGAGATTGGTTTGGCCGGGAGAAGGGAAGGGAGATCAGTAATGAGCTGGGCAAGTGCAAGGGCTTTAGTGCTCTTAGGTGTTTTGAAAGTAAGGTCATATTCCTGGAGGATAATGACCCATTTAGCAACGCGACCTTGCAGTAACCGCCGGTTTAGAAGATATACCATGGGGTTAGAGTCGGCAACGACGGTGGTATGACTCATTAAAATGTAGTGTTGCAATTTTTGTACGGAAAAGACTACGGCGAGGGCGAGTCTCTCTTCATATGGGTAACGAAGGGGTGGACCAGACAAGGTCTGGCTGACGTAGTAAATGACGTGTTCTTGGTGAGAATCATCTTCTTGAACCAAGACTCCGGACACGGCATGCTCGGAGGCCGAGACGTATAAGATGAAGTCCTGGGAGAAATCTGGAGGGGAGATCAGAGGGGCTTGTGTGAGAGCCCTCTTGAGGGCTTCGAATGCAGCTTCTGCTTGCTCATCCCAGACGAAGGGTATGTGGGTACGGAGCAGGCGCAAGAAACCGTGAACGGTAGTGGCGTAATCAGGAACGAAGCGTCGAAGGAAGTTGGATCGCCCCTGCAGACTTTGGAGTTGCCTGAGCGTGCGAGGAGAGGGAAGGTCTAAGATGGCTTGGACTTTTAGAGGGTCAACAGTAATTCCTTTCTGGGAAACAATGAAACCCAACAATCGTCCTGCTGGAACGCAAAAGACACACTTGTGTGGGTTCAAGCGGATTTGGTATTTGCGACACCGCAGAAAAACTTGCCGAAGGTCGTTAAGGTGGTCTGATCGTTTCCGGGAACGAGCTGTAAGGTCATCAAGGGAGACTAACAGGATATGGACCAAGTCGTGAAAGCAATAGGTCATGGCCCGCTGGAAAGTGGCACCAGCATTTTTGAGGCCGAACGGCATGACGCGATAGGCAAAGGTGCCCCATGGGGTAGTAAAGGCAGTTTTGTACTGGTCTTCCTGACGGATCTAAATCTGGTTGTATCTGGAAAAACCATCCATGAAGGAGAGGACTTCATGCCCCGCACACGCATCAATGAGCTGGTCAATAAATGGCGTGGGGAAATTGTCCTTGGGACAAGCGCGGTTTAAATCGCAGAAGTCAGTGCATACTCGAATGGTGCCTTGTTTTTTGTTAACGGGAACGGGATTTGAAACCCAAGTGGTATAGGCAATAGGATAAATGAACCCTGCCTTGCGTAGCTTCTCAATCTCGGCTTTAACAGCTGGGAGCTTTGAGGGATGAATGGGTCGCTGTTTCTGACGAACGGGGGGTACATCAGGCCATGTGTCAATGTGGTGCTCTATAATTGCGGGGTCAAGACCAGGCATTTCGGTATAGGACCAGGCAAAGACATCACGGAATTCTCTGAAAAGGTTGATGTAGTCCTCAATCTCTTGTTTACTGCAGAATGCTCCTAAAGTGATGAGTTCAGGGGCACGTCCTGGGGCAGCGATATCAACTTGGATGACAGGTGAGATGTTGGCCATGTTACCCTCCTCGAAGGCATCAGGAGCAGGGATAGGGTCCTTGAACCAGTCGACCTTGGTGGGGAGGAATTCTTTAGACTCAACTGTGAATTGGTTAGCTGTGCTAGAGGAGGATTCTTCTGGGATGAAATAGGAACGATGGTGCATATCGTCCCAGGGATAATCCGGGGCAGTCAGGGCCTCAAGAACTTCCTCATCGGTACGGAAAGTTTGCGTCGTCAAATCGGTTGACGAGGGAATGGTAGTGGAAGAGATCATGTAAATGGTGTTAATCTCTCCAGAAGGTGAAGAGTCTGGGGGGTAGATCTCCTCAATGGTAGGTGGTGTCGTCTCAAGATCCAGATTGTTCATCTCATAGAGAGCTGCTCTGTAATCCGGGAGATCGGGACAATGATGTGAATAATGCCCGTAAATACCGCATATGGCGCAGGAGTGGTTGGTACGTAGGGACTTATCTTTAGGCTTGGGAGTGGGGTTGAGTTCGACAGTTGGGATGTTAGGGTCATCGTCGAGCATCTGCATGTGCTTCTGTAATGCTGGTAACTGTGGGCATTGGTGAGTGGCATGGCCTAACTCATCGCACAGCGAGCATTTGGGAGGAGCACGAAATACTGGAGGGTTTTTGACTGTCTTGGGAGGTGGGACAGCAGTGTAAGGTTGTGGACCTCTGCCCCCAGTGGGTTGGGGAGGAGGAGGAGGCGTCGTGGAGGACGAAGGGGTAGAGACACCGGGAGGTGGCTGAGTGGTAGTAGCCATGGGTTGCACCGGTTGGAGGACGACATCTGGTGTCGGCGGGCGAACGGGAGGCGAAAGATACCATACAGGTAATCCCAAGGTTAACCCAGGGAGGCTAAGGGTAGCCATGACCGGGGCGCTTACTACTCCCGATGGAGGGACTAGGAAGGGGATCGTGTGGATCGGTGTAACACCAATGTGGCTAGGTACCAATGGTGGTTTAGGCAACAAGGGTGGTTGAGTATTAGGTGGTAGGTTGTCATGGGACAAGGTACATAAGTCAGACATTTCGGGCGTAGATGACGGCGGGGGAATGGATTGAAAGGTGGAGGTCATCGGCGCGTCTGAGTAGACTCCAGGCCCCGAAGAGGAAACAAACGAAGTGGTGGCAGGAGAAATAGGTTGTTCAACCATGGGGAGGACATTTTCAGGTGCCGCTGGAGCACTGGGATCATAGTATGTGAGCTAGTCAATTTTAACCACGCGTCCCTCATGGGGGAACATCATGGTGCGAAAGACGGAAGAGGAAACCGCCCGCATGGCATACATGTAGCTGCGGCCAAGTAAAAGGTTGTAATCCAATTGAGCATTGATTACCTCTATGTCAATAAGGACGGTTTTACCACCTAACTGGACAGGTACGTTGGGTAGGAGGCCTTGGGGATGGGCCGAACGACCGTCGTAGGCGCGTAACGCAGTGGTGGACTACTGGAGAGGAGGGGATCCTAGCTTCTGCCATACGAATGTAGACATAACGCATGTGGAGGCACCCTCATCGATGATGCACCGATGGATGACAAGATTCCTAACGGAAACAGTAACTTGGAATGCTAAGCTGGAAGGTAGGCGTGGTTCAGACTGGTCTAAATCAAATGCCATCATCTTCGAATCATTTGGGTCAATGTCCCCAATGGCGGAGAGTAAGGTCTTGCGCTGGGAAGGGCAGTTCTTCAAGACCTCTAGTGCAGACATGGCTGCGGGAGATTGAGCTAGGTCGTCTACGATGTTGTAGTTTGACGCAGTGCGCGCATTAGGGTTATTGTTGATTCGGCGAAGTGGGAAACGAGCTGCTTTCGCAGCGCCGTCTATGGGCGGCAGAGGTATACGTAACGCCTGATCGGTGGGATGGGCATTAGTAGTTTTATCCGTGGGATTGGCTTCAGAGGTGGAGCCATATTGGTTCCGATGGGTCTGGAGATTGACGTCAGCAGATGACATCATCAGCAAGTGGTGGGTACCTGAGTCAAACATGGGTTGATCAGGAGCAGCGTAAGTGATCTGTTGTTGTTGGGGTTGTGCGTTAGCTTGAGGGGCCAACAGCTGAGTGTTCACCACACATTGGGTTGGTAAGGGGTTTTGCAGCACCAAAGGGGGTTGTTGAGGTTGGGGGGGGTTGGGTGGCGCTTGGGGAGCCGCATGCCCTTGGCGATGGGCCTCGTCAACCCAGAGTTGCCGGGCTCGCTCCAAGTGTGGGCAAGCATGTGTGTAGTGTCCATAGACCCCGCAAATAGAACAAGGGTGGTTCGTTCACAAATTGGGGTTTTTAGCCTGCTTGGGCGGGCGATCAGGGTTTTGATGAGCGGGGGCCGCATTGTTGTTATCGGGGGGATTAGCCGGTTGACCAGCTTGGTCTGCAGGTTGGTTATTCCCAAGATTACGGCCCTTGCCGCGGTTATGTTGGCCCTGGTTGCGTTGGTTATTCTGGTTTTGCTGCGGGTTCTGTTGGGCGTAAACTTGCCCTTGGGCAGCAGGTGGATTTTGAGGTTGCGCAGGTGCTGGAGCAGGCTGCGGTGGATGATATGCAGGTTGAGGCTGAGCAGGTGCAGCAACTTGAGGGGGTTGCTGGTAGGACTACGGAGCCGGTTGTGGATGTGCTGCAGGGGCAGCCTGTGGCGGATAATAAGCTGGTGGGGCTTGTGAAGGTGCAGGAGCTGAGGCAGCCTGCTGATGGTAGTAAGGCTGAGGGGCGACTGGAGGAGCATAAGCAGGAGTCGCATACCCGAAGCACTGAGGTGGACATGAGGGTCCATAGGAATGGTGATGTGTCATAGGAGCATACGAGTTGGTTGCTCCAGACTGTGAAGTAGCCCGCGACAGGTCGGGGCCAGGGGTAGGACGTGCTATAGAAAATGGTTGGGGATGCGAAGAAACACGGCCAATGATACCATCTGCAGCGTGGGATGCCCCCGGCGCATCATGCTGGGAGGACTCGCCGCGAGGGGCGTCTGGTATAATGGTATAAAGGTAACCCGATTGGGCGTAAATGAGGTCGAACTGGTGAGCCTTAAGGATGGCCTCTTCTTCAGACTGGGGTCTTTCTGAGGCTACATCCTTAGCGATAACCGGGAGAAGGGATTTGAGGAACCAATCTAGGAAGATACGGTCGTCAAGTTTGATATTGCATAAGCTACGGCGTCGACGCCACTCATGGATGTGGTCCGAGATATGGGTAGCCGTGTTTTGTCTACAAGATAGAAGGATCTCAACGCCCGCGTCATAGCGAACAGGCAACTGGAAGAACTGCAGGAAGGTCGAGGCCAGAGAAGCAAAGGTGGCGTGGGTCACATGTGGTTGCTCGATATACCATTTGGCTGCAGAGCCAGTGAAGGTGCGCTGTAGGAGACGGAGGCGAACAGAGTCATCCACAATGGAGTTAGAGGAACACCATAAGTGGAAAGACATGATATGGTTTTGTGGGTCCTCACCGGCCTTCCCCTCGAACTTAGGGATATCAGAGGGGAGCTTGGTAGGCATATGAGGCCATGTAGGGTCGTGTCGAATAGGATCGTTGGTCAATCTGGCCAGGTCAGGTAGGTTGAGGCTAGCCATGAATGGAAAACTGGAAGAAGGATGGGACACAGTAGTGGGTTGGACCAAGTTGGGGCCAGTGCCCCCAAGTGGAGGGACAAGATTTGGGGTGATGCCCCCAAGTGGGGGAACTGAGGTAGTGGAGGATGGTCCAGCACCACCATAGGTAGTATGAGCCACTGACGTAGTGGGGATAGGTATTCCCGCTGTGGGAATAGGTACTGTGAGGGGTACAGTAGATGGGTTCCCCATGGAGGGCATACCCAAGACAGGTGTAGTAACTGATGTAGTGGTGGATGTGCCACCAAGGGTCCCTATAACGAATGGAGTGGAAGTCGTGCCAACCATGGGGCTAGTAGGGGCAGTATAAATAGGGTTCTCAGACTCTTCGTCAGAATCAGAGGTAAAGTAAGGTGCGTCACTATCTGGTGACGGAGACCTACGTCGCTGACGAGTGGAGTCAAGTGACAAGGCTCTAGATCTGTGATGAGTGGTATCAACGGATAATGATCGGAATCTATGACGTGTGGTGTCAAGAGAACCGTGCTGTGGGTGCTCGCCCCTGAGGCGCCGAGAATGTCTTGGGGACTCAATGGTGACAGATGGTGTCTAATCTCTGTGGGTTGAGGTGAGTAAAAACAGCTCAAAAAGGGCCTAATGCAACCGAGTGTGCAGAAGGAGAGCTAAAATGCAAGGCACTCAGGCCAACAACCAACTCAAAACACCCACTGCAACAGCTGTGCTACAATAGGTGGAGTGTCAACAAAGATGGTCAGAATACCAACAAGCAGCAGGTTTCCTAACAAGAAAAAATGGTGGACTCACTAGACCAAAGGGAGGTAAAGGAGCATGCAAACACCTAACTAAAAGTATTCTGACTCAACTAAACATATCCTCTGCAAGGTGATGAAATCCAAGTCAGACAATATGAGTAGAAAAGCCAAGTGGCTATGATATCTCCCTACCGGGAGGGACACCGGGTAGTCAATCCTAGAAGAATGGCAACTAAGATACCCCGTTCATGACACGTCCAGAAAGGTGAATCTGCCGTTTAGTTCGTTGACCGCAATACCCCTATACAGGGATATCCCGCGAACCGCGAAAGGTAGCCCTTCGGTTACTGAATGGAGTGCGGTATTCCACTCAGGCCTCCGGAACCAGTCTCCCGACTTCAACCCTCCTAAGGGAGAGGCCCTCTGACAAACTGGTCGTGACCGTGCCAAAACGTACTAGGGGATTTTGGTTCCCTATTTGGACAACAACTATGTCTCAAGTGAAAGTGACCGAGGGGTGTTATTGGAAGCCTATCCCCCCGACCCTACCTAACTACAATGATTCTTTTGTGTTCCCCAAGTGGGGTTAGAATGTTGGTTCAATTAGGTACTTTTTAAGGCTCACTTGATTTATGTGACAGAGTGTGTGCGCGTGAGGTGATGAACCCAAAATATAGAAGTGCCACAAAGGGGGGCAACTTCCAACTATCAATAATGCTGAAATTGAAAGTTTAACTTGCAAAATTTTCTGAATTAAAAATACTGAAATTTTAAAAGAATTCTGTAAAGGGAGCAGAAATTATGTTGCA
The DNA here is from genome assembly GCA_027924585.1 of Larix kaempferi. Taxonomy (NCBI): domain Eukaryota; kingdom Viridiplantae; phylum Streptophyta; class Pinopsida; order Pinales; family Pinaceae; genus Larix; species Larix kaempferi. The sequence continues at coordinate 6,479,993 of BSBM01000118.1, read as the reverse complement.
GAAAGGCTGTAAGGAAGTGAGGCTGCAGGTAGGACAGAGGGCTGTTCAGATGCAGAAAATATTGCAGCAAAAGGGGCTGGGCTCAAAACAGGAAAAGAGCAGAAATCAGACCGCGAGTCTGTGGCGAATCAGAACAGGCCGACCGCGGGTTTGAGGGAAACAGCGGCGGTCAGGTCGCGGCTTTCGGGCCAACAGCGGCGGTCGGGACGCAGGAAACAGGGAAAAAGACGCAGTCGGGTCGCGGCAAAAAGGCCGACAGGCGCTGTCAGATCGCGGCAAACAGGCTGATTAGCCGCGGTCGGATCGCAGGTAACAGACTTGAATCCGCCGGCGGAGCGTCGGAAACAGTCTGAGAGCCGCGGTCGGGTCGCAGGTAAAGGCCTGAAAGGCGCGGTCGGGACGCGACTGCAGAGGGAAAAAACGCGGTATGCGGCGGCCGAAAGGGACAGCCGAAAGTGAAAAAAAAACGGAAACCAGAAATTCGAAATCTAGAGGAGTCGCCAAAACTGTAGCTAGGGTTTTACCCCTAGCTTGTGCAAATGAGCACCTACTAAGGAGAATGGACTCCTTAGTAGCAGTTCAGTACATTAAACTAATTAAGCTAAAACAAAAATGAAAACTACTTTAGACATTGTGCATAAAACATAAATAAAAGATATAAAGAATGGCTTTTTGTATTGATATTACCTTCAATGAGAAGGTTTGATGAAGCCCTTTGCAGTGTCCAAGAGGATGCTCGAAGCTTCAAGATGCTCCTTCTCCTTCTCCAATGATGGGAATGGGCCAAAAGTGGCTCTCAAGGTGAAAGTAGTTCAATGGTGAACTAGGGTTTCGAGAGAGATTTTGGCAGAGTAAGGGTGCTTGTGATTGTGGATATGGAATAAGGGATCTCCATCACCTATTTATAGTTCTTTGGTGGTGGAGTGCTGACCCATGGTTTTAGGAAACACATGGTTTTGCACAGCTGTATAGGGTTTTTTCCTCCTTTTCCTCATTATTTTATATTTTTTATTCCCTTTTTAGGGGATTTTTGCTATTTTTGGAGGAAAAGGGGGTTTTTTAGCCTTTTTTAGGCTATTTTGAGGGTTTTGTGGCCTTTTGGAGGCATTTTAGGCCTTTTGGAGGCTTTTTAGTGGGATGTTTTGGGTTTTTAAGGGAAATATAGTAGGAAAATGGACAAATGAGCCATATAATGTGGTAGATGAGGTAGTGGACACTTTTTGGGTGTTAACACGGGGTTCCTATGGTACTCACAATGAGTTTTAGGGCTATGCCCAAGTACTTCCCACAGTTAATCGTATAGGGATTAGTCCTAGATCCAAACCTTCAATTCATAGAAACAAATACATAGGCAAAGAAAATACTACTGCAATAATCACAGTTCCTGGAAGCCACTACGAGAAAAAATTGGCAGAAATTCCACCCAACAAGCCCAAGAAAGTGCTCCGATACCAGATGTGAGGAACCTCCAACAATTAAATGATGAAAATTCATGATATATCTTAAATAGAAGAACACAAAAGATATTTATTGATCGCAGGCCACTTGGAGGGGGAAACCTCCTTTGAGCAAGCTCAATAGAAATAACTCATTTATGCCTTCATTGGCCTCAACACGTACTTATATACTAAGTATATGTATCCAATACTATGGATCAATACCATGGAACATATAATACTACGGGACGACTTAAAAATCATATGTGTCCAATACTACGGATCAATACCATCGAACATATAATACTATGGGATAATACAAACTATGGATCAATACCATGGAACATATAATACTAAGGGACGAATTACAAATCATATGCGTACAATAACAATATACAAACAAAGTAAAGATAAGGGATAACATGATTTCCTAACATTCTGGTGGATTTGAGACCCCGGGTTTCATCTAGGGGACCCCCCACACCATGCCTCAAATGCTGGGAAATGTTGCTATTGTGCCATCTTAGGAACTAGGTTTTCTGCTCATTGAAGGCCATGTCAATATTGCTAAAGAGGGTCATTTATGATCCAAAGGCTCCAGGGAGAGTGTGGCCATCCTGAACACATCCACAATGACCATACGCACGTGTGGGAGCTGAAAGAATCCAAGTCCAATCGTTGGTTGGGTTCCATACCCCCGAAGCAAATCCTCAAAGTGTCCCTAAATGGCCACGAGGTTCCTGGAAAAAATGATCGTAGCACCAAACTCGTGAATCCGTTAATTCCAATGGATTCAGGACCCCGGGTTTCAGCTAGCCCCCCCCCTCCCACACCATGCCTCAAATGCTCGAAAACGCCTCTATTGTGCCATAAAGGTTTTTCTTAGTGAAGTCAATGCCAATATTTCTCAAGGGGTTCATTTATGATCTGAAGGTTCCCAAGCGAGCGTATCCATCCTGAACACATCGACAATGGCCATATGCATATGTGGGAGCTCACGAAACCCAAGTCCACTCATGGAACGCAACGCAATTCTGCTGCCCGGTTCGAATTCTATGGCCTGAATCTCATCTTGTTTGACAATTTGAAACCTAGGGTTTCCCTTAGTAAGAGACATTGAATTTTTTGCACAAAGTAATTTCTTGCATAATTTTTGCAGATTGATGATGATGGCGGTGGTGTTGGTTGTGGCAGTGGTGATGATGATGATGAATTCACTAGTGGCCACCATGGTAGTGATGATGATGGTAATGTAGACAACAATGGGCACCGTGGAGATGAAAATTGGGTCCCAAAACACCACACATACCCTATATACAAAATATTTGTTCCATGGGTGTAATATTGGTGTCAATACAAGGTTTTTCCCATAATTTATGGGTCTTATGGACCAATAGTGTCATGGGGTCTAAAGCATTATTTTAGGACTCATGGGTCGTGCACATGGTTCCAAGCCAATACATATCCCTTGCGAATAAAATGTTTGTTCTATGGGTGTAATATGAGTTCCAACAAGGTTTTACACATGGCAAATACGTATTGTATTTCTAACAATGATTTGAGATGAAAATGAACATTTTAGGGCCTTAAATATATGAAGTTAGGTCTCATGAGCCATAAACAGGGTATCAAACCACCACATAATCCCTTTACATCTATTATTTGTCCCATGGATGTAATATGAGCATTCCTTTGAGGTTTTGTACACTAGATATTGGCCTAGAACTTATCCATGATTTGAGGATGAAAATGAGCATCTTAATATATCCTAAAAGATGATTTTAAGGATGATGTTCCAGGAATACAATCTCAATCACCACACAACCCATACAAAGGAAATATTTAGATGATGCACGTGTGTAATATGGGAACCATTATGAAATTTATCATCTAAGGGATGGTCCCTAGCTACAATATAATGATGAAAATGATTGTCTTAGCCTTTAGGGTCTAAAATAAGCTTTTAGGTTTATGAGGCACACATAAGGTCCAAAAAATCAATGCAAGCCCTATACAAGATGTTTTTTTGCATATGAGTATAATATCAACACCTTTATAACGTTTTTTGCAACACAAATGGGTCATAGGTACTTGAATGTGGTTTTGTGTTAACATTAGCATTTAAAGGCTTGAAAGATGATTTTAGGGCCCATGGACAATACAAATATTTCTAAAAAACATAGATTCCCTATAAAGGGAGAATTTGTCCCAAGAATGAATATGGATTCCATGACGAGGTTTTGTGTACCAAGGATTTGTCCAAGGCGCTAGCCATGTTCTAAATATGAAAATCAATGTCTTTTGAGCTAGCATATACTAGGGACCATGGGCGATGAGAATGGTCTCAAACCACCATATATTCACTATAAATAACATACTTGGCCTATGAGTGTAATATGGGTGTCAGTACAAATTTTTATCATCGTAGATTGTTCTTTGTACCATAACTATGGTTCAAGGATGAAACCAAAATATTTGGGCTTAAATTTTTTTTGCACCACAAATATAGCTTGGGGGATTAACTATTTTAGGCTGCAGAAGGGACTTTTAGGGATCATGGATCATGCACATGGTCTCAAACCACCACATGTGATTTATGAAGAGAATATTTAGACCATGGGTTTAATATGGTCACCATTACAATGTTTTGTGCACTATATCTAGGTCTTTAAATTACCTTGAACATGGTCTGGGGATAAAAATGTATTATAAAATAAAATATATTTTTAGGGCTCATGAGACATGCATAAGGTCATAGATTAACACACATGCTTTGTAAAAGGAATTTTGGTTCATGGGTACCATTTCTAGGTTTTGCATTTCATATAGGAGATTGGGGACCTGAGCATGGTTTGAGGATGAATATGAATTCCTTATAGCATCACCATCATTGGGTGCTAAGTGAAGGAGTATTTAGCATTATCTAGTGTGCCATTATCTCCCTAGTGTGCTAAAATATAAATTGGAAACACCTAATAAAAATGCACCATAGTTTTTATTTTAGTTTATCAATGTTGGCATTAGCTCCTCATGGGTTTATTCTAGGTATCCTCGTAGTCATGCATGAGACCCGAGATTGTATTTCGAGACATTGTGTATTTTGGTTTTCTAATTATGTTATGAGACAATTAATTATGCATTTGAACTTGCTTCCATTTGTGATTTTGATCATGGAATAATTTTGCATTTGACTGCTTTATTTTTTGCATACAAATATTAATTGTGTTATGTTGTATATTATCATAGTTTATGAGATGATGTTATGAATTTTTGCATAGAATGTGGTTCAATACTAGTATGAACAATATTTTATTTACTTATTAGAAATAAGATCGAATTATATATACAGGACCAATCATCGTCAATATAATCATTGTCATCATAATAATAATCATCATCATCATAATAATAATCATCATCATCATAATAATAATCATCATCATCATAATCATTCATCAAAATAAATAAACAAACACTTCGATCCATAGAGGACATGCAATGGAGTTACACACACACACATGCCAATATTGATCAAGGGGGTAATTTATCATCCCAATGATCATGGGCGTGCATGACCATCGTGAGCATGTCCACAATGGCCATATGCACGTGTGGGAGTTGAAAGAATCCAAGTCTGCTAGTTCGTGTGGGTTTCAAGCCCTAGGAGAAAATCCTCAAAGTGTCCTTGAATGACCATGGGGTGGTTGGAAAAAATGCCCATAGAACCAAAACCATGAATTCGGTCACGAATCCATTGAATCCGATGGATTCGGGACTTCGGGTTTCAGTTAGGGGACCCCCCACAACATGATTCAAACGCTCGAAAATGGTGCTATTGTGCCATCTCGGGAACTAGGGTTTTGCTCAGTGAATACCATGCCAATATTTCTCAAGAGGGTCATTTATGATATGAAGGATCCTGGTCAAGCGTGTTCATATTGAACAAATACACAATGGAAATGTGCACATGTGTGAGCTGACGAAACCCAAGTCCACTTGTCCGTTTTTGTTCCATGCCCCCGGAGCAAATCCTCAAAGTGTCCCTGAATGACCATGGGGTTCCTGGAAAAAATGCCCGTAGCACCAAAACCGTGACTCTGGTCATGAATCTGTCGAATCCGATGGATTCGAGATGTCGGGTTTCAACTTTGAGACCCCCCACAGCGTGCATCAAACGCTCAGAAATGGTGCTATTGTGACATCTCAGGAACGAGGGTTTTTCTCAGTGAAGGCCATGCCAATTTTGCTCAAGAGGGTGAATTATCATCCAAAGGATCCCAGGCAACCGTTTCCATTGTGAAAACATCCACAATGGCCATATTCATGTATGGGAGATCAAGTAACCCAAGTTCGCTCATCGGTTAGGGTTTTGTGCCCCTGGAACAAGTCCTCAAAGTGTCCCTGAATGGCCACGGGGTTCCTAACCAAAATGTTTGTAGCATCAAAACCATGACTCCGGTTACGAATTCGTCGATTTTGATGGATTCAGGATGCTGGGTTCTACTTGGTGGCCCCCCCACATTGTGCCTCCAAACCCTAGAAACGGTGCTATTGTGCCATCTTCAGAACTAGGGTTTTGCTTAGTGAAGGCCATTCCAATTTTTCTCAAGGGGGTCAATTCTCATTCGAAGGATCCTGAGAGTGCCTAGACATCGTGAACATGTCCACAATGGCCATATGCACGGGTGGGAGCTGACGGAACCCAACTCAACTCGCCAGTTTGGGTTCCGTGGCCCTGGAGCAAATCCTCAAAGTGTCCTTGAATAGCCACGGGGTGCCTAACCAAAATTCCCGTAGCATCAAAACAAACACTCCAGTCATGAAGCCGTCGATTCCAATGTATTCAGTATTCCATATTCTATCTCGGAGACCCCCACACCATGCCTCCAACGTCAGAAAATGATGCTATTGTTCCATCTCAAGAACTAGGTTTTTCTTAGTGAAGGCCATTTCAATTTTTCTCAAGGGGGTCAATTCTCATCTGAAATCTCCTGGGCATGAGTGGCCATCGTGAACATGTCCACAATTTCCATGTGCATGTGTGGGAGCATATGGAACCCAAATCCACTTGTCGGTTTGGGTTCTGTGCCACCGGAGAAAACCCTCAAAGTGTCTCTGAATGGCCATGGGATGCCTGACCAAAATCCCAGTAGCACTAAAGCTGTGAATCCGATAGCGAATCCATCGATTCTGGTGGATTCGAGACTTCGGTTTCTAGCTAGGGGACCCCCCACACCATGCCTCCAATGCCTGAAAACGGTGTTATTGTGCCATCTCTGGAACTATAATTTTGTTTAGTGAAGGCCATTCCAATTTTTATCAAGGGGGTCAATTCTCATCCAAAGGCTCCCGGGAATGCGTGGTCATCTTGAACACATCCACAATGGCCATGTTCATGTGTGGGAGCTGAAGAAACCCAAATCCACTTGTCGGTTCGGGTTTTGTGCCCCCAAAGAAAATCCTCAAAGTGTCCCTGAATAGCCACGGGGTGCCTGAAAAAAATGCTCGTAGCACCAAAACTGTGACTCAGATCGTAAAGCCATTGCTTCTAGTGGATTCAAGACACCGGGATCTAGTTGGGGGACCCCCCACACCATTCCTCCAAAGCTCAGAAATAGTGCTATTGTGCCATCTATGGAACTAGGGTTTTTCTCAGTGAAAGCCATTCCAATTTTGTTGAAGGCGGTCAATTCTCATCCGAAGGATCCTGGGCATGCTTGGACATTGTGAACACGTACAAAATGGACATGTCTACATGTGGGAGCTAATGCAACACAAATCCGCTAACGGGTTTGGGTTTTGTGCCCCCGGAGAAAATCCTCAAAGTGTCCCTAAATGGACATGAGGTGCCTGACCAAAATGCCAGTAGCACCAAAACCATGACTCTGATCATGAAGCCATCGATTTTGGTGGATTCAAGGCATCGGGTTCTATATGTGACCCCCCCCACACCATGCCTCCAACGACCAAAAATGGTGCTATTATGCCATCTCTGGAACTAGGGTTTTTCTCAATGAAGGCCATTACAATTTTTCTGAAGGGGGTCAATTCTCATTTGAAGGATCCCGGGTGTGCATGGCCATTGTGAACACATCCAAATGGAAATGTGTACATGTGGGAGCTAATGGAACACAACTCTGCTAATTGGTTTGGGTTCTGTTCCCCCGGATCAAATCCTCAAAGTGTCCTTGAATGGACATGGGGTGCTTGACCAAAATGCCAGTAGCACCAAAACCATGACTCTGATCATGTAGCCGTTGATTCTGGTGGATTTAGGGCATCAAGTTCTATATGTGCCCCCCCCCCAAATCATGCCTCCAACGACCGAAAATGGTGCTATTATGCCATCTCTGGAACTAGGGTTTTTCTGAATGAAGGCCATTCGAATTTTGCTGAAGGGGTCAATTCTCATCCGAAGGATCCCGGGCATGCATGGCCATTGTGAACACATCCAAAATGGACATGTGTACATGTGGGAGCTGATCGAACACAACTCCGCTAACCGATTTGGGTTCTGTGCCCCCGGAGCAAATCCTCAAAGTGTCCCTGAATGGACATGGGGTGCCTAACCAAAATGCTAGTAGCACCAAAACCATGACTCTAATCACGAAGCCGTCAATTCTAGTAGATTCAGGGCATCCGGTTCTACATGTGGCCCCCCCCACACCATGCCTCCAACGACTGAAAATGGTGCTATTATGCCATCTCTGGAACTAGGGTTTTTCTCAGTGAAGGCCATTCCAATTTTGTTGAAGGGGGTCAATTCTCATCTGAAGGATATTGGGCATGGGTGGCCATCGTGAACACGTCCACAATGGCCATGTGCATGTGTGGGAACTGACAGAACCCAACGCCGCAACCAGTTTGGGTTCCGTGCTCCCGGAGCAAATCCTCAAAGTGTCCCTAAATGGCCATGTGGTGCCTGACCAAACTGTACATAGAACGAAAACTGTGACTTTGATCGTGAATCCATCGATTCTAATGTATTTGGGGCGGTGGGTTTCAGCTGCACCCCCCCCCCACATCGTGCCTCAAATGCCCGGAAACGGATCTATTGTTCCATCTCCAGAACTAGGGTTTTGCTTAGTGAAGGCCATTCCAATTTTACAAAAGGGGGTCAATAAGCTATATTAGGTTCTATAGGGATAGATTAGGTCTCTAGGGCTAGGTTATGTCTCTAGGCATAGATAAGTATTTTAGATTAGGTCTCCAGAATTGTAGGTCCACATTAGGCTTTCCAAGGCTAGATTTGTTTTTGTCTTGTTTCTAGGGCTAGACTAGGGTCTATAAGCTAGATTAGGTTCTATAGGGATAGATTAGGTATCATGGGATAGGTTACGTCTCTAGGGATAGATAAGTATTCTATATTAAATCTCCAGGGTTATAGGTCCACATTAGGCTTTCTAGGGCTAGATTTTGTTTGTCTGGTTTCTAGGGATAGATCAGGGTCTATAAGCTAGATTAGGTTCTATAGGGATGGATTAGGTATGCAAGGCTAGGTTATGTCTCTAGGGATATATAAGTATTCTAGATTAGGTCTCCAAGGTTTTAGGTCCACATTAGGATTTCTAGGGCTACATTTGTTTTTGTCTGGTTTCTAGGGCCAGATTGAGGTCTTTAAGATATGATTAGGTTCTATTTCTTAGAAGGAACATGTAGATATAGCTTCCAACCCATATAGTGAGATTCTGAGATATTTCAGTTTGTTAGTATATCCTCTTGTGATCAGGGTGAATGTCAACATTATCTATCTAGTGGATTAGGAGCATGTAGGGGTGGTACCTACAAAGATATTTATATCATTTGTTTCTTCCATCCATGAGTCTTCTAATTATATAGTGGAGGAGAGGTATGATGATGAGATTGACTTCATCCATGCACATTCTACTTATTGATTAGAGAGGTGTGATGCCTTAATGGAGGATGTTGTTGAGGGTGATTCAAGAGTCATAGATAATGTGAGTATTCCAAAGTAGAGAGCCATGGATTATCCTGCGAATGGATTGAGATGGATTGTATCACAAGAGATGGTATGTGATTGATATGCACATTTGTAATAGATTTCTCAATCGATTTCGTATCTCAGGATGTCATTGGATTATTTTTATTCCCTTTATCAACTAAGATCTCTAGCCTCAATGGCGGACACCTTGCATGATCTGAAACTAGATAAAATCAAAATGGGCTACGTGTCTTGTGGGGTCATTTTGGACACGGACACGATGGGAAATCATGTCCGACATGACTTTTGATCCTATACGAAATCAAGACACGATCAAAAGTCATGTCGAACACGATTTCCCATCATTTCCCTAACTAGCGACTCATGTCTCGATTCCAAGACACGATTTTCACGGAAAAGGTCACCCGGGGTGAGTTTAAAAACAAATTTTCATTTTTTTTGTCATTTACAAGTGTGGAGAAGCTTGAGATTGGGTTTTATGTGTAGGTGAAGAATATTTGAAGGTTTTCCAAGGTAATCCAAGTGCATTGGGGATGTATTTGTGGAGAGGATTGCAAGCTTAACCATCAAAAAAGATAGAAAATGTCTCAATCAGCTAGGGCATGAGCTAAGGGGAAGAGGAAAGGGATAAATGCACCATCTAGTGCCTCCCCTCCTATTCCTCCAAGAACAAGTTCTTCTACTTCTCCTTCAAGTGCTCCATATACTGCTAGTGGATCTCATGCTCCATTTAACCCTGTTTTAGCAAGACAACAAGCCCAAGGAAAAAAATACCCTTTGTGGAAGTATGTGACAAGGAAAGATGGGCTTGGGGAAAAGCTTGGTGGGGGAGGCAATGTGTCATGATTCATCTAGGTGTCTTTGACTCATTTGAGTTTTTAGTGTTGTAGAGTCATTTATACATGTTTTTATTGCTCTTACATGTTTTTTGGACACCTTGCATTGTCCATTCCATGAATTTAGCACTCAAATCCATTGCTTCGGATGTGACATGGATTGGAAAACTTATTGAGGATGCACACCATATTCGTAACTCTGTAAAAAACCACACCAGTTCCCTCACCATCTACAAAGAGTACACACAAATTTCATTGTTGAAGATTGCAGATATTCGATTTGATTCCTCAGTCATCATGATCAAGAGGTTAAGGGAGGTCAAAACTGCTCTTGGGTCCATGGTGATTTCATATATTTGGTATTTTTGGAGAAAGACGAATCAGATTTCTTCAAAAAAGGTGAAGGACACGGTGTTAGATGATGGTTGGTGGGAGAGGGTAGATCTTACCATTAATATCATGGAGCCAATCATTTCTTTGTTTTGGTTTGCATACACGGACCAGCCCAATTCCTATCAAATTTCAATGCATCTATGTGTCTCATTGTGATTTGTGAATGACAAATGTCTAATCATTAATGTGTATTGATTCTAATTTCTATTGAATATTTTTAAATGTTATAGTTTCTAAAAACTTTTGGATCTATATGTCTATATTTTTAAATTTTAATATATTTCAAAATATATATATGTGTGTATAAAACATGTCCTTTGTGTCCTGATTCTGGGGGTCACCATGTCCATGTCGAACACTCGTATTTCCGTGTCCTTTATGTCTTGTGTCCTCGTGTCAGGTGACTTAGCTTACATGCTAGCCACATGGATTATTCACTTAGTGGGAGAATTAGAGGATTGGAGATGGATTGATGGTCTTTCCTTGCATATGTACATATGTACTCTACAAGTGGAGCACTTTTCTAGTGCGCGGATCAATTATGTTTCTTCTCTAGAGTGCTATCATCCATTATATATATGCTATATAAGATGAGTTTTCAATCTTGTTTATGCAGGTGAATTTTTCCTAAAGAAATGGAAACTTGAATTGGAGTGATTGGTGTAAAACATATGATGGTGTAAAACATCAATGTATTGTAATAGTAACTTAAACATAACTAAAACATCAAATAAAGGATATAAGATAACATGATCTACAAGTAATAAACTATCTTACATGAATAACATTAGAAATTCATGAATAAACAATCACATGACTATACTGTGTACCTCAATCAATTAGGCCTTCTGGATCCTCTCTGTTTTTTATTGTCTCAAACAACCTCTCATGCTCTACATGAGGCAGTAAGTAGCGCACCTTGTTTGATGAATTCATTGACATTGCTTGTAGTTGCATGTTTGTACCAATGATCGAGTGCTTAAAGTGATACACCCATGAACCTGGTCTATAATCCATGTATGTGTAGCTATTCCTCTTTGGTCCCTTTCCATCTACTGTATGATTTTCTCCCTGAACAACCATTGATCCAGTCGAAAAGGGAATGCCTTCACTATCGGTTAATCATGCGAGGAGGGTTTTCTTCCCCTAGATGCATCATGTCAACCAATAATTCATGTCAGTTGCAGTGTCTGTCGGGGAGACAACTATGCAGATGTGTCCTACAAAAATTCATTTTACAGTCATATTCCAACAAGTAGTGGTTTGATAACTTGGATAATTAAAAAAAACAAGGATGGAACCAGGATATGACTACAGAAATGCTTACCTAGATGTACAAGATCATATATATGATCATATTGTTTTGAAATAGAATACTGGCCTTCCTCTAACTGGATTGTTTCAACAACTGCACGTGGGTCCACTGCAAGTGATACATGATCCCATTCATCGACCCAATCTGTTGATTCACACTCATCCCACTCACAACTGCTACAAGGCCCACAAAAGCAAGGAAGTTTCCACGACCATATTTTAAATAAGGGGTTTTTTAAGCTTCAAGCCAAATGAAATCCATGAGTGCATTGTACAGTACTACAACTATAAGATCGCGATCGATATATATCAATCGCATGCTAGAAATTTCTGACAACATGTCCTCTACCCATTCGTCGGTGTTGCTTCGTGGTTTGATCTGACATTTTTGCAAAGCACTATTGAACTATGTATTCTACATCCTGAATATGAGGGTTTGTACTGCACCTCGTCTCCTCCCTTCGTAGGGAAGTTTTGAGACATGCTCCAACCCCATCATGCTCTCCCTTTCCATGCTGGGTCTCAAAATAGTTCCATATATGCAACAAATCATAATTCTTGTGCAAAATAATCAACCACTGGAATACACGTACATTTTTGAATTGGTTTACACAACCATCTGAACAGATCCAATCCTGATCCATCTGTATACCTCTCTCCTTCAGTTGATCATAGAAACGTTTGAAGCAATGCTACACATAATGCAGGTCGTGGCACCTGTCATCACTAATGTAGAAGTTGGTCTCTTTCAATATTATCCTCATGTCATTACTACTCTCTGACGTGTGCCTATACATGATATGGACCATTATGCTAACTTGTTCTCAATGGTAGTATTGACTTTGAGTCTCATTTTGTGGCTATAGGGTGTAGTTTTCAACAAAGTCCACAACTGACAATATTGTGCCATTGGGAAAGGTGTCCATGCAGTGTCTGTACTGTTCATCCTTCCATCGTGCTACATGGAAATATTGTACATACTGTTCGGTCTTTTTGTAGAATTCCTTCATGAAATCACAAATTTGAGCCTGGTGCCACAAAACCAAGGGCATTAATACAATGTGACATTTGAAATCTAAATATATATGTATAAATTCAACATGTACAGTATGAAATTATGCAAACTTAGATTACCTGTGACTTCACCAATGCAATTTTTTTACTTTCCTTCACACTATCTAGTTGATATGTGATGTACTTGATGTTATGCATTTCTACTAACATCCTCCCAAATTCATGCTCCTTTATTTCATGGATACAATGGCTCAATAATGCAAATCCACTGCACCTGGAACGTGTCCCATATAAACATGATGGTTTATAATATTTTTCTCATTTGGGTCTTCGACACATTACGCTATGTATAAATTCTTTGGATACATTCAGTGGTTGTAATGATGGGTAGTCTTGCACAATGTTAGTATGCAAATCACAAAATATAGGTCTATATGTATCATAATATTACTCAAATTCTACATGGTATCTACAACAACATGTGTTGCAACCAATGCAAATTCTAACATACCAGGGTTTGCATTTTTCAAAGGACCTTTGGCCCAAGTTCAATTGTGTGTGCTAATTCTTGAACCTCTCATAGAGTTTTGTTTGAGTCATGTCAAGGAAGTGCTTGACATGGGGCTCAAACCCCTTAACAACTTTTCTCAACTTTAACACATCTCTTTGAGTCGATGACGGTCTAGTGTTATCATGCCAAAAATTTGTACTAGTTCTTTAACAGCATCTATAAGCTTCATGTCTGAATGAGTTAACCTACCAACAAAGGCCCAACAATATTTTTGTCCTAGGGTCTCAAGTTTTTCTCTAATAGAATAATACTTTTGAAGAGTCTTTCTATCTACTTTAAATTTTTTACATGTGTGTGATAGCAGGCGATGTTGCCTTGTGAATTTGTCTACAATCGATTCTGACAGTACACGACGGGCTGCATTCAAATATTTGGTACAAGAAATTTTTTGAATGAAATTAAATGCTGATTGTAGATTTCTAACAACATGATTTTTGGCCTCTAAAATTCTAACTACCTTTATGCCTAAAATTCTCCTAACATGAGCTAGACAATGTGATTTTAACAAAGCTAGAAACAATTGACATTTTGTTGCATCGACTTTGGATTCAAAAAATTCTTTGATGATCCTGTTACAATGGAAATCAATAGTGCATTTGGGAAACTTACCTTCAAGTCCTGAAAAGGAACTTTCATCCACATGAATACATATGGTATTTCTTCATCATCCGCTTGATATTCGAAGCAAGGGAATCCGAAAGGAAGTACGAGTCTCGTCACAGGTTTGTTGTGGCCCTTCGTTAACAATTTGGTCCTGCAAGGGAGTTTGTTCGACATGTGTGTGATCTTCTTGGGGAGGTTTCCAATTAGAAACTTGTTCAACATCCATCCCTTCATACTCAACATTAACCAAGATTTGATTGACTTCATCCACTTCATCATTTCTTGTTGATGGATCTAAGGCACTAACATTTTAATGTCTATGGTTTTCCATATATAACCTATCCTTTTCTCTTTTCTCATGGGCCTTTTCAGGGGGCATCTCCTTCCTTCTAGAATTTATTTTATTATTACGTGTGTTTCCCATCTTCAATTCGTTTTTTAGAAAAACCAAAATATCAACCCTACAAGGATAAATAACAAATAATATATTATTTTTCAATTATGAAATGAGGAAACTTGATGTGCACGATTATTAAAATTTGATGTAGCAATTGACTATGTACAACAACATCTAGTGATAATGTTTTCTTATAATATTAAAATCTATTGAGAATTCCCTAGATATAACAACAACATCACCTCTAGGACCTCAATTTGAGATGTTTTCTTGTCATCTTGAAACAATGTATAGTGAGCCTCTTCTTGGTAGCTTGGCACTTGGCACATGGTTTTTTGACAATAGTTTGTGTTAGTAGATGGTATTGAATGGTGGTATGGGATGTTAGTAGGAGCACATTTCCTACAAAAGGAGAAGCTCCTACTCACTTCATTTTCATGTTTAGGATGAGAGAAAATAGCCCCAAAATATTAAGAGATTGATTCTTTAGGTGTTTGTGTGAGTTGTTGTAGTGAAATCCTGAGGAATTCAACAAATGTTTGTGTATTGGATGGATTTATGTGATTATGAAAGGTTATTGGTGGTGATGCAAGTAATTTTTTGTGTTATCTCCATGGAAGGTTGAAAGTATTGCTTGGTGCATGTTGTATTTTTTTGTGGTAAGGTGTTTTTACTGTCTATATTGAAGATTAAGAAGACTAAAATACATTTCATAAGAAAAGGTTGTCACCATACCTCAAGGATTGCTCTTTGCTTGAAATGTAAAATGGTCTTTGTATCCACTATATGTAAGAAGAGTTCAATTGTGTCCAAGCATCATGATAATTCAATCCAAGGATCCAAATAGAGTCCAATTGTTGTGTATTCAATCCAAATAGCCAAATAGATTCCAACTAGTGTGTATTCAATCCAAAGAGCCAAATAGAGTCCAACTGATGTGTATTCAATCCAAATTGTCAAAGAAACACCAAAAGGTGTGTGAATTCAATCCAAAATGCAACTAATTATTGAACTGTGCGTGAAAAGAGCAAAAAATATGTGATACATGAGAGAAAAAATGCAGGAGAAGAGTGCGAGTTATTTGCAAAATTTTATGTTTAGTAGAGGCACGCACACACTAGCATCATGTGCACACTCCTAGCGCCTACAAACCTTTGTTGAATGTTTCTTTGTTCAGTGGGTAACACTTATTTCATTTATTTCCCAATAAATATATATATGTCGGTTTATTCCTAGATGCCATCCCCCATAAAGGCCTTTAAGCCCTCTTCTAAGCCATAATACCTAAGTGCATAAGTGCTTCTAGGTGTTTAGGGGTTTTGGGGTTAGGCCCTCTTCTAAACCATAATCCCTAAGTGCATAAGTGCTTCTAGGTGTTTAGGGGTTTGGGGTTTAGGCCCTCTTCTAAACCATGATCCCTAACAACTAATCTCTCTCTTTCTATATCTCTCTCTAAAGCCCTAACTTTCAATCTCTCTCTCTCTCTACACCTATGTTGACATAGCGATTATCGATAGGGGTTCACTGTGCACTATCGTCAACAAACCATCATCCGAACTCCCCTACGCACCGGCCCAGAAAGGTGTTAACCCTTCCAGCAACACTCACAGAGCGAATGAAGTCTCACCCGAGATGCACAAGGGGGCTGGAGGAACCAAGTTTTCGTAGTGGAGTTGAGGACATGCATCAAACACAAATTGCACTTGCAGAAACCAGAGATTATGTCATTCGCACTATGCTAACATTTCACTATTTGCATATTCATCATCAATCGCAGAGTTAACATATAATAGACATTTGCATGATATGATTACCCTTTAGCATAAACAACAATCACTAAGCCCACAGAGCATTAAACATCTCAACAAACATTCACATAATTCAAAAGGAATAAATAAAGAGATAAAACCATAATAGAACATCTTCATGCATTCATTAAAACCTGCGGAATGACCCCCGCAGAAACAGTCAATACATCATATCATAGATACAAAATGGATCGACTACTAGATCAAAACCTGAAAGATCTATCACTTCATTCATCACTGATCCTGGATGCCCTTAGGATTACAATCATACTTCTATTTATATAATACTAAGTGGTTACAAAATGGTCCACTTGACCCTTATCTAACTAGCTATCTACTTCCACGCTTCCACGTTCTCCGCGAATGACCCTTTCTTCAGTGGATCATCCCATTTGGGGATGTCGGCTTCCGCACTTCATGCGGACTAATCCTGTGCCAACAGGCCCCCAACATAAACTTGTAGCTTGCCCTCGAGCCACCTCAGCTGGACACCATTGGTTTGGTTTCGTCTGTCGCTGTGGCAACTTATGCAACTGTTCTTGGCGTCTGGAGCTCACTGTCATGTACTTTGCAAACTCATCCTCCAGTCTCTTGCAACCTTGGTCATCTACCTCAAACTCATCCTCCAGTATCTTGAAACCTTGGTCATCTATCTCGTCTACGCTTGCTCGAGAAATTTAGGCTTGCTGCGACCTAGGGACATGTTCATCGTCATTTCCAAATTGTGAAACAGGCTAGCTTCTCTGGCACATCTGTTTCGCACATTTGACAGTCCACTACTGGAGCCAGCGCACCTCCGCCTCTGGTGTTCTTGCGGTCGGGGAAAACTGGCCCTTCTAACTACTACCGCACTCTTAGACATCTCTGGTGAGACCTCATCTCTGTTCCTCCCAAGTGTCTGCATTGCTTCTTTCGCTGGTTGTTCGTGCATAATCGTCGTTCTTGCTCTTAGCGCACCTGGGATGCTTCCGCTCGAAATGAAGTGTACCATTGCAACTATCTCACTACTGTTTTCCATAGATTCTGTGGGATTTCCTACTGAAATTCCTAACTTTCTGCATCTAACTTACAGAATCGCATCAGACAATGCACTACTCCTCTTCTTCGCATTCTCTCTACTTCCACTAGTGATCTGCAATCCTTACCCTGGTATCTATGCTTGCATCATGACACTTTCTCATCATTTGCAAAATCTTATCCACAACCAGTCGAATCCATAATTGTACTCTTCCGTCATTTCTTGGTGATGCCAATCCACAGTAATCATACATATATTTGACTCCCTCATTCAAATCCATGCGAAGCATCGACGAGCGACCTATCTGGTTATGCCTCCCACATGCTTTCCACTTTTTGTCATGATTGTTTTTTTTTTATTCGACTGTGTTTCTCAACCACTATGCTCCTAATCATGGCGATAAGGTTTCAATCGATTCCCGTTTACAATATTAGGAAACAACATGCCATCTAGGCTCTTCAGCTGTACCGCACCTTCGTCAGTCACAAAATCCATAACATAGGGACCTAGCCAATGCATATGTAACTTACCTGGATGCTTAGCAAACTTACTGTTGTATAGTAGAACTGTATCCCCGTGCTGAAAGTGCTTTTTCTTCACATGGTGATCATGCCACGCCTTCTATCAGTGTTATAGCTTGAAATGACACCTCTCCGTCCGTGATGACACTTGCTTCCCTTGGTTGCATGACGACATTTCTTGAGATACAGTTCAGTCACACAAAAGGACATTTGTGGATGGAGGAGTCATTTGGGACACTAAAAATGGTTGAAATTACCTCATTCTTGACCCATTTGATGTATATGACCCTTAGGAACATTTTTCTAGACCAAACCATCTCCTGAAAATGAGTAGAAAAGCCTGTTTTTGGCCATTTTTTAACATGAGCGCGACTCCACTGTTGAAATAGTAGCGCTCAAACCCTTCTGAGCACGACTCCAATGTTGAAATAGTAGCGCTCAATTACATGTGTACGTGACTTTGTCTATTGTAGAGTAGCGTACACCCCTATTTTGGTCAAAATCTCAAAATTCGAGTAAGTTAAGTTGGTTGGGAAACCTCTTGAGCGGTTATAACTTCTTTTCCTCTTCCTCACTGACTATATAAGGAGGGTAGAAGGGTCATGTGAGGGGACTAAGCCCAATTACAAAGTTATGCTGGAGGAATGGAGACCTTCATCCCCCTCTCTTGTGCTTCAGTTTTGGTAAAATCTAGCACAGTTGATTCGAGGCTGGAATCCTTGGAGAACGGAAGCAGGAGACCTTGAATCTAGGTTTCATGAACTGCCAAGCTTGAAAGAAGGTATAACTGTATGTACTTGCTTTCATTCATTAATAAAGATTAGACATTCTTCTCTTTCCAAATATGACCTTTTAATGTGTCTCAGATTTGAGTACTATTTGATTATAGTTTGATGTCTCTTTATATTATGGATATCAGTCTTATATATGTAGTCAAATGTGTTTGAGAAGGGTATCAAGTTGTTTTGCAGGTTTGGACATTGCGACACTGGATAAGCATTGAAGAGCGAGGGAGGCAAAGCTAGGATCAACCTTCTGAATGAGGTACCTACATCTCTAAACCCTAATCTCTTCATTTACTTGTTGTACTTGCAGAATGCTTGTAAATCTATCTTTATCACCGTAAGGTGGTAGTTTCTCCCCTGAACTATAGGTGCATTTTCCCCACAACAGAATGGCGACTCCACTAGGGAAAACCCTAACTGCTTAGGGGTATCCAAGGTCATTTCTTCAGTCTTGTTTGATGGTCTTTGTTCATTTTCTTGATTAGGATCAGTTAGTAGGCTCTGTTTGACCCTCCTTGGCTCTTACAGACCCTTCCCAGCCCTTGCAAACCCTTGTGGACCTAGGTGTAGGGGTTTTAAGCCCATTTTTCAAACTTTTTCTACCTGTACGCTACTGTTTGTACAACACAGTAGCACCCATATGCTACTTTTCTTCTACACAGTAGCACTGATATAGGGAAGGAGGCTCAATGGATGGTGCATGGGAGGCTTAACTAAAGTCATAAAAAGTCATCTAGTCAATTTGGAGGTCCAACGGAGTGAAACAGTCAGTCGGGAGTGAAACTAGCCTCAAATCAAGGAGAATTGGAGCTAATTGAGTGTAACTGAAGTGGTAGGTGAAGAAGTGCGCCCTTCTCGGGCGCCTTCCTGACTAGGAGGGATAAAAATCTAATGGAAGGAGCTCCCAGGTGCTAGAATGAAGTGGATAAGGTGCTGGAGGCATCAACCTGGTGACTGGGATGCATGCAAAATGCATGCAAACCCTAATTGCATGCAAGGTCCTGAAAATGATGATGTGGATATCCGAACACCCCCCCCTCAAGCTAGATTATGATGTTTAAAAAAAAAAAAATGTAGGGCCCTGGTTACTAAGACCAAAGGTCACCGCAATACAATAATCCAAAATAAAGAAAAATCCATGAACCGAGGAAATGGAGAAAACCTCATGGGAAACCCCCCCCTCAAAATGGACTGTAACACCACCAAAAGATTTAACTGTGTCAAACTCAAGTAGATATGTATGGAGGTATCTTACTCTTGGGAGTAAATGGATCATGCTCCAAAAACATGTGCTTGAATTCTCCATCAGTGGATGCAAGCGGATGTGGAGACTTTATGAACTTTCTCTTCATACCGAAAATGGTGAGAACAAATCTAAAAATATGAGGATGATCCTAGAACCTGTGATTCGAGCCAAGTGAGGTAGGAATAGCTCCAATCGGATCAAATAGATCTTGAAACTTGAAATTCTTATCAGTGGAAGTTAAATCAGCTCAAATATTTGACAAATGGTTTCTTGAGATCTCCTTTGAACCAACAGGGGTGAGATCAAAACCAAAATCAGCAAAAATTGCATGAGAATTTAACTCAAGCTCTTTATCTTCAGTAAAACTTTGAGAAACTATGCAAATTATAGAACAAAGGTTTATAGGAGGCATGCAATCAAGGAGGACAAATGCTTCACCTCCAAAATCTGATTTTACCTCCAAAACATCAAGTAGATCATTATTCTGCATGTCGACAAACTCATTTGAAAGAGAGGATTCAAGAACCTCTCCGGAATCTAGAGTATGAGCTGTTTTATCTTGCTCAGAATTCGAAATAGAAGACTTTGAGAGAATGAGTGTTGAATCTATAGTTTCTTCTTCATCTTGAATAATGGATGAGGCCAATACATGATCGGAGAGAGCACATAAGGAGATCTCCCTGGGCTTGTTCTCCAAAAGGCTAGCATGATCCTCTTCTTTCTGCTTTCCAAATTCTCTATTGAGTTGGGCCCATAGATCTCTTGGATTTTTAGCAGTAGTACTGAGTTAGTGCATACAAGAATACATAGCAAGACACATTGTCCGAAAAGCTCTGTCACAATCATTAAGCCAATCATTCTCCTCTTCATCGGAATCAAAATATCTTGTAATACCAATACACATATCAAAGAGACATTGTCTCTTCAAGCATGCAATCATCTTTGGTTTGCATTCATCATAGTTGAATGGAGTAAGAAGATTTTGTGAAGAAGAATATTCCATCTCTGCAATATTGAATGCAAATGGAGAAAGTAAGAAACCTGCAAATCACAAACAAACAAGAACCATTATCGAGCAATAGCTGCAACTGCAGAAAACTGCTGCAAAGTGAGAAAAAATTGCTCAATATTCATGTAGAGCACCTGCAGAAAAGAAATCTTGTCCCTGCCATCGCTCTTATACCATGTAAAATTAGTCACAGTAGATCTAATGAACAAGTAAATCAATCACAACAGATGAACATAGAAAATATGGCATAAAACTGTGCAAAACATGCATCAGTGCTCAATATCCCAATACGTGTGAATAATTACAATACAATCATCTGACAATGAGTGAGCAATTCAAATTGACTACGAAGGTCATTCGAATTACTGAATGGTGTAGCTTGGATCCAACTAGGAGTCCTCATCATCAATCAGTGGTGGTCATCAATGCATAAGAACCAGTCATACAGGTGTCAATATGAGTCTAACTGAGTGTAACTGAAGTGTGTAGCACTGATATAGGGAAGGAGGCTCAGTGTAGGGCGCATGGGAGGCTTAACTAAAGTCAGAACAAGTCATCTAGTCAATCTGGAGTCCAACGAAGTGAAACAGTCAGTCGGGAGTGAAACTAGCCTCAAATGAAGGAGAATCGGAGCTAACTGAGTGTAACTGAAGTGGTAGGTGAAGAAGTGCACCATTTTCTGGCAGTAGGTGAGAAGTGGGTGCCTTCCTGACTAAGAGGGCTAAAACTCTTATGGAAAGAGCTCCCGGGTGCTAGAATGAAGTGGATAAGGGTGTTGGAGGCATCAACCTGGTGACTGGGATGCATGTAAACCCTAGAATTTGCATGCAAACCCTAATTGCATGCAAGGTCCTGAAAATGATGATGTGGATATCCGAGCATTGAGAAGCAGTGACATAAATCTTGGCATGACATGAACATCAAGAGTAAGACCCTGGAACCCAGTGCACTAGTATCTATGTATGTCAATAATTTTTTAAAGAACCTATGAAAGTTGCACATGAGATGGTTGGGCCCATTTAGGATCCTATTTATCATCGAAGCAGTCACAATGAAGCTTTCCACCTTGGCAAGAGAGCCGATGAAGTGACTCATCAATGAGAGTTGCCTTAAAACCTACTATGGCTTACACATGCAAGATAATTTGTAAACCAAAAATAATCTATTTCTCCATAAGTTGTTGTTAGTCATGTGGTAATAGGGTGAGTCACAATCTAGTCAATTTAAAGTTCAATAAAAAAAGGTCAAGTGTCAGGTGTCAAAATCCATGATAGTGATTATGTGTCCACATTGAATGTGAGTCATGGAGTAAAGGCCTGTCAACAATCAAGTCATTAGTAAATATGGTCAATGTAGAGTCACATCGCATCCCAAGTTATCTATTCACTACTCCATCACACCCAATTATTAATGAAGAGTCATCACCAAACACTCACCACTGATCAAATCATCATGCCGCTTGCAGTGTCGCATCTGTCAGTCAGAGTTTGTGTCGATTGCAACTGTTTTTTTCCCGATATGGAAAGATTGGTAAAGGACATTGTTATAAAGAAAAGGTACTTCACTTAAGGATCATTAAAAAAGGAAACAACATCAAGGACATAGGGGTTGCTTCCAATACAATTCAGATAGCCTGCATAGAAAGAGAGGTAGCTAGCATGAATGGAGAAGGCAACACACAGGAAAAGAGAGAACCTGTGATGAGTTGTTCATCATGTTAAACATTCATGGTGAGAGGCATGCCAAGATCAAGGAGATTTCGGTACAGATTCCATCCCATCTAGTAAGTTAAGAAGATATATTTCAGGGATGGAAATAAGTTAAGAAGATAGGTGAAGTCAATTTGGTAGATCTGACTATAAGAGATGATGAGATGGGAAGATAGACACACCAATGTTCTAACTATTGAGATAAGTGAGCACTTCAGAGCAAAGTTGTGCCAAGAGAGCCAAGTTGTGTAGAGTATCAACTTGTTGATAGGGGTAAGCATGCAGAGATGGCTACTACCCAACCTATAGAAAATAACAATCACACAAAGACATCGACCCCTAAAGAATACTCAATGCTGGAGGTGCCACTCCATGTAGAGGTTTCATTCAAAGGTAAAGTGTTGGGTTGGGTACCATTTCTAAAGTACCAATATTTCAACATCCTGGATGAGATGTAAATCCCTGAACCGGAGATGAACTAGTACACGAAAGTGAATACCAATATTGATGGCACAGAGAGTGTGGAACCACAAGCATGGGTGCACCTGCTCCACCAGTCGATGATAATGTCCCTGATGGATGTCCCACATTTCAGTATAGGGTAACACATCAGTTCCTGCTCCACTAGTCGGTGATAATTTCCCTGATGGATGTCCCACATTTTAGTAGAGGACAACACATCAGTTCCTGCACTTGGTTCCTCCTGAGACACATGCATGAAGGATATCTATGCATGGAGGATATCTATGACTAGTAAGAAGTATGATATCATAGCAATAATGATCCGTTTGGTCTCCGGTATTCCATGTGGAGGAAAACATCCAATATATGTGATGGCCCATGCGTCTACATATGAGATATACAAGAAATAAAATACCCTTCGAGGTGGGAGAGGGTGTGTCATTTCAACAATATCAGAGCATCGTGTTCGTTTTTCCACGTAGATCCTGGCATGCAAGTTATTGATGAAGTGCCGCAAGGATGAGTTATCAGTAGGCGTTGTCACAATATCATAAAAGTGTGCCATGGGAAAGCAATTGGCATGGGCACCATACCTACACCTAGAGTTCTTTCAAGATTTCCTAGACACACAGGACAAGAGAAACATGTTCCATTACAATTAGGTACTATTGACACTAGTAGAAAAAGTGAGATATATGACTAAAAAAATGACTAAATTTTTGATATAAATGACTAAATTTAGTCATGTGACTAATACTCATTTATTTCCAGTCACTTATAACACGACTAAATACGTGACTACAAATGTTTAGTCATTTATTGGTTGTTTTGATTGGTCAGTTCGGTCATATATTTAGTCGTTAATTGCTATTAATTGGTCATTTATTTAGTCATTAATGGTTGTTAGCTCGTCATTTGTTTAGTCATTGATTGTTGTTAACTGGTCATTTATTTAGTCATTGATTGCTATTAACTGGTCATTTATTTAGTCATTGATTGTTGTTAACTGGTAATTTAATTGGTCATTTATTTCTGTAGATAGGGCAGAGGGGAATCAAACCACCAACCTCCTGCCTGTAAGGAAAGTGCTCATCCAATGAGCTAGCACCCTTAAATAGAATCAAAGTTCACTCTCAATGTGTACTTCCACTAAGATTATATGGAATGAAATTTCGCATGCCTATATTTGAATACTTTTTTCATTTTCACATTTAATATTTATTTAATGCATAACATTACAAACATGAAAGCTTCTCCCCCATACTAGGCCAGAGGCGATGCAAAAAAAATAAAATAAAATTTTATGGCATTGATCCAATTGTTTGTAGGAATATTAACATTAACTCTATAAGTCCCTTTCACTCCATGTTACATTGAATGGCTTGTCACAATTGTAGTCTACCACCTTTGCATGATCAAAAAGTTACAATAACCACAAGATTTACAATATCACCTACAGATTGAATATGAGTTCTTACAAAAACAAATTTAAAAATAATAAAGCATGATTTTTTTTTTACTCTACATGAAATTAAAATGAAAGGTTTCTTTATAAGCTTACTGTGTCATTGTAGGCTGACCTACACTATATAAATATCATTCCTTATGAATACAATAAAGGAAAGCATTCCTATTCTAGCACTTAAACCAATATTCCATTCAAGGATAAGTGCTAACATAGAGAAGTCCGCCCCAAGGAAAAGTAAGTTTAATATTTGGAATAGTCTTCGACATGCAGGAGAGAACATCTTCCAAAGAATCAAACAAAGGCTTCAAATAATTTTTGTACTTTTTCCATAGTGATATCCATAAAAAGAATCAGGCCTCACAACCATGGAGATATTTTAGCATGAGGTTAAAAAATCTCCAAACTCTTTTAACCCAAACCTTCCCTAATGGCAATTATGATATGCCTAAGATAAGACTACAATAATAGTGTCAATAATTACATATTATAGACTACCTTCTTTGAGGCGGGAATAACATTGTTACTTCCAAATCAAAAGATTGTATGATATGTACATGAAAAAATACGAGTTTCACAACATTAAAACTTTAATGATAGGTAATCAAAATTCAAGATTTCCTATCTTGTTTAAGGCACATGCATGGAAAATTCAAAACTATAAAATTCAAAAATATGATATGTCAAAAAACTGTAATATCCTGGGCAAGATCCGACCCAGATATTAACTCCACTTAAAAAAACTTTTACAACTTTTACTAATGAAATTTTGTGGCAAATCCTTCAAACCGGACAGGAGGTAAGTGAGGGGTACTGGTGTATAGACTGAGGATGGTGGGATGAAAGTTTGATTCTGGAATTTATATGGGATTAGGTGCAGTAGCAGCAAAATATGTTTTTAGCAGGAGTCCTTGGCACAAGGTACTAGAGCCATTCACTTTTCAGCAATAGAACGAATCTATTGCCTACTTCGAGGCTTCCTGGGCTTCTAGCATATGCCAACAAGACTGGGTAAGGGTTAAAGGTTTTTAGGATAAAGATATATCAGTCATGCAACTCATAAAATAGGCTGGAATGAAGACTAGGTGAACTTGGAAAAGTTTAGAGTGATTTGGGGCTTGATTGCACTCTGTGGACTGCTGAACTAGTTAGGTTACATGCTTTCCAAAACGAAGTTAAACTCATTCAAATTCTTATTATAGGGAATGATATGGATATAATATTGAACTAAAAACCTCCTCCAGCTGACAGAATGCAAAATGGATCCTCAGAAAAGATTCAGCAGCAAATATGGTGAAACTAGTCTAGATTAAGCACCAAACTAGCTAGTCTTGCATTTTAATCCCTTAAACTGCTCCAATAAATGATAAAATCTGCTATGAAATTAAATAATGATCTGATATAACATACTGAACATATGCAAGTCGAAAATAATATATCATAATCCTTCTTTTATTGATTTAACTGTCTCCCAAAACAACCGTGCCTCACAGGCTAAATATTCATTACATTTGATGGAGTATGAAGAGAAGAAATAGAGTATTACTGTGGCTCTACTATGGAGATAGGATCAGGTCATATACAGCTCATATGACTGTAAATGGCTGCTTACTGAGCTTCTAAACTTGTCTGGAGCACATTCACTAAGTGATCCCTCTCCTTCAAGGAAAACTCTTCTAGATTTAGCTGTGAATGGAGAACGAGTGAGAAGAGAAGTATGGATCTGATATGAAGCTGGTTACTTATCTTGTACACCTTTGATGTCTGCAACAATAGCTGCACCAAATATCCTTCAGCCCTTGAGCGCACTCCCAAGTTCTATCTTCTTCAATGGATGGATCTTCACCAAAACTAGCTGGAGAATCACTGCTGGAGGAACCTGTTCTCCCGAATCACTGTAGATCTTCAATGGAGGTTGGAAGCATGTGTTACTGGCTGCAATATCTTGAAATAGACCTGCACAACACTCTCTAGAAACTAAGGGTCTTTGGGCACATCACCCAAGAAGCACAGCTGAGGCACATCATTCAACTAGATGTTAGGAACCCATGTCTTTACTTTGTTAGTATATTGTTGTTGGACGCATATGCTTTGTAAGTCATCCTGTAGTATTTATTGATCAATAGTTTATGTTATTGTTGTTGGCACATATGCTTTGTAAGTCGCCCGTAGTATTGTTGATCCATAGTTTGTAGTGGCCCATGGTCTTGACCCATAGTATTGGCGCCTAGACTTAGTATATAAGTGTGTGTTGAGACCTATGAAGGCAGCGTGAAGTTATTCTTATTGAGCTTGCTCATAGGAGGTTGCCCCCTCGAAGTGGCCTGTGATCAATATAAAAGTGATTCTGAGTTTTGTCATTTCTGCTATTTCGCATATTTTTATTAATTAATTGTTGCAGGTGCATCACATCTGGTATCAGAGCACTTTCTTGGGCTCACTGGGTGAAATTTCTCCCAATATTTTTTTTCGCATTTGTTGCAGGTTTGGATTTGGGAATAATCCCTATCCGCTTAACTGTGGGAAGTACTTGGGAATAAGCCCTAAAACTCATTGTGAGGAGTACCACAGGAACCCCGAAGTAGCTAGCCCATTGAGAGGACCTGCCAGCGAAAAGGGCAACGACCCCTACCTAATTGACTAGTTCCTACCCGTGAGGTAAACCAAGAGCTGTTGTTTGTGGCAAAGCAGTTATCAGTTTTACCTGAGCTGTGGAGTGAGGGGTACTGCTCCAATATGCAAGCCGTCAGACAACATTGGTGGCTGAGTGAAACCCTTGAACTGTTAGGAAGCCGCACATACCTGGGGTCCATATCTATTTTCAGCTGAACTGTTGTCGATCGTTGCTGCGCTGTTTTAGATCCAGTCGTTCAGATCCATTTTGTAAGCCGTTCCAGATCCAGCCATTTTCAATCCATTCAGCGCCGTTTCAGATCCCTTCTGAGCCGTAGCCGCTCCAGTCTGAATAAAAAAAAAAAAAAAATCAGTTTTTTCTCCATATCTCCCTTGTTTCACTCTGTTTCCCTTGAAATTTTCAGGGAACCCCTGTCATCCCATTCTGCATATTTCTTTCCTGAGGACCCTATCCCCAATTCACCTTCCCAAAGCCCGAAATCCCACATTTGTCTATTTTTAGGGTTTGCCATAACTTACTCAGATTTCACCCAATCACCTTCAAATTTTACCACAGAGTTCCTTTCTGAATTCTGCTTCTTTGTTCCCCTCTGCCAAATTTTCCCATTCTTTCACCCCGCTTCTGAAATCCTCATTTTTGCTTCCTTGTCTATTCAACAGTGTCCAAACCCTAGTCAATCCCCAATTACCCTTCAGATTTTTTCCCAAGTCCATATTTTCCTTGTCACCCGTGCAGGAGCAAAAACCATGGAGGACGCACTTGTAGCCATCCAAGCCAAACTCTAGGATCTGGATGAAAATTTTCTCAGCCTCCATCTTGAACATTCAGCAATGAACAACAAACGGCAGTACGAGTCTTCATCAGACAATGGATTCTCTTCTTCCAGCAATTTCCGTGGTTCGAAGCTTGATTTTCCTTGCTTCAATGGTACCGATCCAACTGGATGGATCTATCGTGCAGAACAGTATTTCAGTTTGCATAATAATTTTGATGTCAACAAAGTTCCGCTGACATCCTTTCATTTGGAACAGGAAGCTCTTTAATGGTACCGTTGGTACATCAAGGCTCATCCAGAGCCCAAATGGCCAGACTTTTGCCAGCTCCTTTTGCAATGATTTGGTCCTAGTGCTTTTGATGACTTCACAGGAGCCCTCACTAAACTTCACCAAATTGGCACTGTGAGAGAGTATCAAACCGAATTTGAGAATCTAGCCAACCACACCGAAGGATTGTCTGATGACTTTTACCGGAGTTGTTTTATTAGTGGTCTAAAGGATGCCATCCGCTCTGAGGTCAAAATGTTTTGTCCCAACACAATGATGGAAGCCCTAGGGTTGGCTAAGTTGGTAGAAGACAAGATTGCAGCCCAACAACGCTCCAAGCCCCACTTTTGTTCCCTTCCGAAATATGGGTTCTCAACGACCACCTATACCGTAGGCTCCTCGACCAACTCCTATCAAGCGTTTGTCTGAAACAGAGATGCAAGCACGCAGAGAAAAGGGGCTTTGCTATAATTGTGATGAGAAATTCACTTGGGGACATAGATGTGTTCAGCAAAAGCTCTATCTTTTGGATGTGGATTCTCCGCCTGCCTCTGAAATTGGTGACGAAGATCCAGAAACACTGGATGCTTCCGGTCGACATTCAGGAACCGCCTATTGACCCTCCGTCTCAGGATGACCAGCCGGAGATATCTCTCCATGCTTTAGCTGGAATCACCACCCCCCAAACAATGCGAGTCAGGGGTTACTTCAAGAAGCTTCCTCTTACAATACTCATTGATTCTGGTAGCACTCATAATTTCATTGACCCTCGGATCTCCAAACAAGCTGATTGTTTTATCCATCCTTGCTCCAACTTTGAAGTCATGGTTGCCAATGGGGGCACCTTACCTTGCAAAGGGAAGTGTCTAAATGTGCGTATCTCTATGGGAGATTATACCGTGCGCTCTGACATGTTTGCCTTGACCTTAGGTGGATGTGATGTGGTTTTGGGCGCTCAATGGCTACGCACACTTGGCCCTATCTTATGGGATTTTGCTGAACTTTGGATGCAGTTTTCCCTCAATGGCCAAAAACACACCTTGACAGGATTACAACCAGGTTCTCTTAGCATCATCAGTTCACATCGCATGGAAAAACCCCTCAAGAAGAATTCACATGGTGTCATCGCTCAACTCCATTCCATTCAGATGCAACCTTCAGTGGTGTCCACTACTCCTTTGGATCTACAACAAATTCTGGATCGATATACAGGTGTTTTTGCTGATCCAGTGGGATTGCCACCTTTCAGGATAGAAGACCATCGTATTCAGCTCCTTCCTGGCAGCGTTCCTCCCAATATCAGGCCCTATCGCTACCCATTTCACCAAAAAACAGAGATTGAAATGCTCGTTCGGGACTTATTAAAGCAAGGTATTACTCGCCCAAGCACTAGTTCCTTTTCTTCTCCAGTTATTCTTGTCCGCAAAAAAGATGGGTCATGGCGCCTCTGCATTGACTTCCGAGCACTTAATCACCTCACCATCAAGGATAAGTTTCCAATTCCTGTTGTTGATGAGCTTCTTGATGAGCTTCATGGGGCTCACTTTTTCTCCAAGTTGGATCTTCGTTCTGGGTATCATCAAATTCGGGTTCATGAGGATGATATCCCTAAAACAACTTTCCGCACACATGATGGACATTATGAGTTTTTGGTCATGCCCTTTGGCCTCACTAATGCTCCTTCCACATTCCAGGCATTAATGAATAAAATATTTCGACCCTACTTGCGGAAATTCATTCTGGTATTCTTTGATGATATCCTCATCTACAGTAAAACATGGGATGAACATCTCCAGCATCTGGATCTTGTCATGCAACTTTTCTTTGACCATCATCTCCATTCCAAGCAGTCTAAATGTGTTTTTGGATAGAAGGAAGTTGAGTATCTCGGGCACATTATATCAGCACAAGGGGTTCGCGTGGATCCTGCCAAAATCGATGCCATGAACAATTGGCCGCATCCTTAGACACTCAAGAGCCTTCGTGGTTTTTTGGGGTTGACTGGCTACTGCCTTAACTTTGTCAAGGATTATGGGAAGATTGCAGCTCCATTAACTACTCTATTGAAAAAGGATGCTTTTACATGGACACATGCTGCTCATTGTGTATTTGACAAACTAAAACAAGCTATGTGTACTACACCTGTTCTAGCTATGCCCGATTTTTCCAAGCCCTTCACTATTGAGAGTGATGCTTGCGGTAATGGACTTGGTGCTGTTCTCCTTCAAGATGAAAACCCCATTGCATTCACTAGCAAAGCCCTTTCAGGTAAGAATTTAGCTGCCTCTACCTATGAGAAGGAAATGATGGCTATTTTGCATGCAGTATAGAAGTGGCGCCCATACCTATTAGGGAATCATTTCTGCATCAAGACTGATCACCAGAGTCTGAAATATTTCTTGGAACAACGTGTCTCCTCCCCGGCACAACATAAATGGGTTAGCAAACTCATGGGTTATGACTATGAGATCACTTACAAGAAGGGTAAAGACAATATTGTGGCATATGCTCTTTCTCGCACATTTGATGCCCAAGGTTCTCTTTCAGCTATTTCTATGCCTGTTCCAAATTGGTTGCAATCTGTTCAATAGGGTTATGTCAATGACTCTTCCTTATCTCAAATCATCCAACGCTTGACCAACAACCCTTTTGCTATACCACATTACTCTTGGGATGGTGCTTCTCTGAGATACAAGGGTCGTCTAGTGCTTCCCCAGAGCACAAATCTTCGACAGGATGTCTTCTATGAACTCCATGCTTCTCCATCGGCAGGGCACTCTGGGTTCCTCAAAACCTATGGACGGGCACGGCGTAACTTCTTTTGGCACGGCATGAAAAGGACAATTCAACAGATGGTGGCCGAATGTGATACCTGCTAGCGCAATAAGGGTGAAACAACACTCCTTCCAGGATTGCTCGAACCCTTGCCCATACCTACACGGATTTTGACAGATATTTCTATGGATTTCATTGAAGGGCTCCCTAATCTGATGGGAAGACAGTGATTCTCATTGTGGTTGATCGCCTCTCCAAATATATTCATTTTTGTGCTCTCAGCCATCCCTATACAGCCTCTTCAGTCGCTCAAATTTTCCTGGACCAAATCTTTCGTCTTCATGGCATCCCTTCTTCTATTGTCTCGGATCGTGATGCGACTTTCACCAGTCATTTTTGGACTGAACTATTTCGCCACACTGGCACCAAACTGAAGATGAGTTCAGGGTATCACCCACAAACAGATGGTCAGACTGAAATTATCAATAAATGCTTGGAAACTTATCTTCGTTGCTTCACCTCTGAACAACAACATCAGTGGGAAAAGTGGCTCCCTCTCGCTGAATGGTGGTACAATACCTCTTACCACACTGCCTCTAAAATGACCCCATATGAAGCAGTCTATGGTCAGGCACCTCCAGTTCTTCTTCCATACACCCCCACCAGTTCACCAGTTCAGGAAGTTGACACGGTCCTTTGAAACCGTGATTAGATTCTTCGCATTTGCGGGACAATATTCACATGGCAAGAAATCACATGAAGCAACAAGCTGATCAGCACCGTTCTGAGCGCACTTTTCAAGTCAGCGATATGGTTTTTCTTCGTCTCCAGCCGTACAAGCAGTCTTCCCTGAAACTCAAAGGGCATCATAAGCTCGCTCCAAAGTTCTATGGGCCATATTGGATTCTTCAGAAGATTGGGTCCGTTGCTTATAAATTGGAACTTCCTCCTTCTTCCCGCATTCATCTAGTCTTTCATGTCTCTTGTCTGAAGAAAGTTCTTGGCACCAACATCAGTGGACATACGATTTTAACCAAACTGGATAATGAAGGATCCATCCTTTTGGATCCGGAGGCCATCCTCAATCGGCGCACTCGTCAGCTTCGCTCTCGCTCTATCACAGAGGTCTTAATTCAGTGGCACGGCATGCAACCAGAGGATGCTACATGGGAACCACTCCTTCAGATTCAACAACAATTTCCACATCTAAAGCTTTGAGGACAAAGATTTTTTTAAGGGGGAGGGGATGTTAGGAACCCATGTCTTTACTTTGTTAGTATATTGTTGTTGGACACATATGCTTTGTAAGTCATCCCGTAGTATTTGTTGATCAATAGTTTATGTTATTGTTGTTGGCGCATATGCTTTGTAAGTCGCCCGTAGTATTGTTGATCCATAGTTTGTAGTGGCCCATGGTTTTGACCCATAGTATTGGCGCCTAGACTTAGTATATAAGTGTGTGTTGAGACCTATGAAGGCAGCGTGAAGTTATTTGTATTGAGCTTGCTCATAGGAGGTTTCCCCCTCAAAGTGGCCTGTGATCAATATAAAAGTGATTCTGAGTTCTGTCATTTCTGCTATTTCGCATATTTTTATTAATTAATTGTTGCAGGTGCATCACACTAGATAAGCATCAGAGTTCTCATGAGAAAAAATAAATGATAAAAAATTATCAAATGGAGTTGGTTGGATTCTTTTCTAAACTTCATGATGACCTGCTGAACAAGTTATTGGCTTGGTGACCTATGAGAGTAGGTTACCCACTTGCCCATTCTACTCCAAAGCCATGAGGGTGCCTTTCTTGAGGAGAATAGTAACTTCTGAGCTTTCAAAACTTTCTTTCCTTCACCTCCTTCACTGAATTGGGAAAGTGCACTTTAGGTAGCTTTTTTGGTTGTTGCTATTTTCTTTCTGAAAGCTTGTCTAAATCTTTCCACTTTCTTTACTTTCCTCTTTCCTGCTGTTGTCTGATTTTGTCAGCTTTTGTCAGTTTCCTTTCTGGGTTCATCTTGCCAACTTGTCTCCACTACATTCCTTAGCTTTTCTGAGACTTTACCACTTAGGAAAGTTTGGCTCACTTACCAATTCGAATTTCCTAGGAATATCATCACCACTTGCTAATATTTATTAGCAATATTTATTATTAAAATATTATAATTCTCAGAATTAATTCAGACTTCAGAATTTAATTAATTAATTCAGAATTAATTAACCACTATAGTAATTGCCTCAAAACTTCTCCATTAATTAAATTCTCATTTAATTAATCACTTAGACTTAGTCATGGGGTTAATAACCACATGGGGGGCCCACCTTTTCCATTTAATTCCCAAATACAACCTTAGGCATCTTTCATGAGGTAGTTTCCATACTTGCTCATTAATTAAATAGTGATTGGTGACCTAGGCCAAAATCACCCCATGGACCATAGAAAAATATGGGGACATGACAGTCCTCCCTTCCTAAGATTGCTTGTCCGCAAGCATTGTTAGGATTCCACCCAGCTTCTGCTGCACCACTCTAATTATAATTGTCCCCATTCACTGTGCAGTCTGAAAATTAAACTTGGGCCTTCAAAAAGAAAATGAAGAAAAAATTCACTGTAATTTATATCTGCAATTTAACCAGCAAAGGACAAAATTTTCAACCAAGCCATTATAACTTGAGTATAATTCCTGGATCCCACTGTTTCTCTTGCAAGGACCGAAATTTTCTCGTCATCTTTGGCAATCTGTCACTCCCATGAATGCTCGGATCCGAAAGTATCAATTGCATTTTCCCAATCTCCCAGCATGTGGATTCCCTCCACATAGGCCAACTTCTGCCAGTAAAATATTTTATTAATCTATCTTGGCAACTTGCTTGCTCAGCGGCCTTCCCTTGACTATAAGTAGAAACATTTTTGCAAGGAGAATTCATGCTTTTCAGGTAATCTTTCACCCAATCCATATGTGGATGAGTGACATCAAATGGCTGCAAAATATACTTTTGTTGCTGCTCACAATTCAAGACAATGTTAGTTATAATAAGAAATTTATTGCAGAAACAAGAAAACCTTTTACCTCCGAGATTTCCTTTTTTTGTGATTCCTCTATCCATCCCTCCAATGGATGAATCAAATATCTTGCTTGTTGATTCACATGAGCTGAAATCATCCATATCTGTTGCAATAAGATCTATCTCCCATAGGAGAAGATCATGATCCACCTATGGTACATGTGGCATCAACAAGAAAAACTTCTTCACCCACTGTTCATTCCCCATTGTTATTGCTGAATCCATGACATGTGGGGAAGGAATGTGAACCTTCTTGGTATGTCTGCAAACTTTAGTAATCATACTTATGGCTGCAACTTCTTCATTATTGGTTGGCCCAAATTGGGTGCTCTCATCCCACTTTTCCATGGGAGAGTGGCTGTTTCCAAGGAACAGCTCAAGTTCCCTTAGGAAATGATCAGGTGCTTGGTTTTCATCAAACTGTTCTGCACACTCCTCAAGCAAATGTAAAGATAAATGATCCTCATGATCCACCATCTCATGAGGTTCCTCCATATGATCATGAATGCTTTCACCCCACTGTAATTGACTGAATGGTGTGTAGGAGGGTAGGGAGGATCTTTGCAACTTTTCATGAAGCAACAACATCTCCATCTTGGATTCTTGGAGGGCACTTTGAGTGCTTCTCAAAGAATCTTGGGTGGCCATCAATTCATCATTAAGCTTATAGTTCTCTTTCTCATATATGCAAATACTTTCTTCATCATGCCATGATGCATCCCGCAACAATTCAACAAGCTCAAACATGTAATTTTTATTTGAAAGCAACTGTGAGAAATTACCTTCGACTATGGCCATTGCTTTCTGGATATTCTCCATGGATGCAAAGAAATATTGATATTCCCTTAAAGCAACTTCCCAACACAACCTTGACACTGAATAATGAGTGTCATGGAGAATTTTTCTTGGATCTTCTGTTCATCCATCTTCAATGACCATGCAAGAAGATGTGGTTCTTGCAAATGTTCCTCCTCTTCATTTTCCATCCCCGGATTGACTTTATGCAGTGCACTCGAAGTTTGGAAATCTGATCCATATATTGCTGCTGCAATATATTCATCTCTTAGGTCCTCAACAACATAATTTGAGCTGCAAATTAATTGCTCATTCATCCTAGGTATACCAGAAATATCTTCTCTCAAAATTCCAGCCTTCACATTGCATTCCTTTTTGACATCAGAATTCCGAACCTCCTCACTAGGGAGCTCAACCACAAATTTTCACTAGAAGTGGTTGCCATATCAGATTGAAATAATGACACATAAAAATCAGAATTTAATAACTCACCAGGTGTCATGTTATCCTCCTTATGAGGTGGAGTGTTGGTGGTTTGGCCTTCCATCAATTTCTCATTTTCAGTTTCTGTTGTTGCTAGAACTTCTTCTTTCCCCATGGATATTGCACCCACCACACCTTCATCAATGGGAATCTCCATGTCCCCCCAAAATATGTGAGAGTACACATCTTTAGATGCTTCCTCACACTTAAAACATTCCTCAATAGATTCTCTTCTGTCCATGTAGGCATCCTGCAAACACCCTTCTAGTGATTCAGCTTGGTCACTACATTCACCCTTATCACCAAGGATATGAAACTCAACATCCAGGGAATCCCTTATGCAGTAATTGTCTTCTGATGTGGCTGCAACATCATCATGACACAATTTAGTACAAAAATATGAAAGTGGTCCATACCTTTGCAACATACTTCTCTCTTCAATGGGTGGGGTTATGGTGCCTTGTTCTACCACTGATTCTACTAGTTCACATCTAACTAATGCGTGGTCAATTTCTACTTCCTTTTGAAGCTCATGGGGTGTCTTTGGATCTGATTTATGTTCTACTTTTAGATCTGATCCGAAATATGGTTCAACACCCCTAACAGTACCAATCTCATCCGAGATGATCTTGAGATCCTCATCATAGAATCTTGGAGTAGATTCTTCTTCCCTTTTGTCAACAATCTCATGATTGGGTTTTGGGTCCTGTTTCTCCTTGGTTGTCTTAGGATGAATATTCTTGTAGGATATTCTTGAAGAGGATCCAAAAATTCTTGTGAAGTCACATGCATCCAATAAATTTTTCATATCTTTCATTAAATCTTCCATAGGAGGTTGACCTTTGACTGTGGAACATGCAAATTTTTCCTGAATAGGGCTATCAAAATAACCATAGTCTCTTCTTCCCATCATGATCTCACAGGAGATGCTTGTGGAAGGTAATACTTGGGGATTCTCTTCCTCATACTGTCTGTAGTATTCTTCATACTGCTCATCATAATTATCATACTCTTCATAAAAATAATCTTCCTCCTCATACAACTCAAAGTTTGAATCTTCCATGACACGAAACTAATTTCACAACTACAATTTCAAAATAGTGTTGAGCTACTTTTTCACTGAGCTTAAATTTCCACAGGCTGAGCCAAGGAAAGTGCTCTGATACCACTGTAATATCTTGGGCAATATCTGACCCAGATATTAACTCCACTTAAAAAAACTTTTACAACTTTTACTAGTGAAATTTTGTGGCAAATCCTTCGAACCGAACAGGAGGTAAGTGAGGGGTACTGGTGTACAGACTGAGGATGGTGGGATGAAATTTTGATTCTAGAATTTATATGGGATTAGGTGCAGCATCAGAAAAATATGTTTTTAGTAGGATTCCTTGGCACAAGGTACTAGAGCCATTCACTTTTCAGCAATAGAACGAATCTATTGCCTACTTTGAGGCTTCCTGGGCTTCTAGCATATGCCAACAAGACTGGGTAAGGGTTAAATGTGTTTAGGACAGATATATATCAGTCATGCAACTCATAAAATAGGCTGGAATGAAGACTAGGTGAACTTGGAAAAGTTTGGAGTGATTTGGGGCTTGATTGCACTCTATGGACTGCTAAACTAGTTAGATTACAGGCTTTCCAAAACGAAGTTAAAAGCATTCAAATTCTTATTAAAGGGACTGATATGGATATAATATTGAACTAAAAACCTCCTCCAGCTGACATAATGCAAAATGGATCCTCAGAAAAGATTCAACAACAAATACGCTGAAACTAGTCTAGATTAAGCACCAAACTAGCTAGTCTTGCATTTTAATCCCTTAAACTGCTTCAATAAATGATAAACTCTGCTATGATATTAAATAATGATCTGATATAACATACTAAACATATGCAGGTTGAAAATAATATATCATAACCCTTCTTTTATTGATTTAACTGTCTCCCAAAACAACCGTGCCTCATAGGCTAAATATTCATTACATTTGATGGAATATGAAGAGAAGAAATAGAGGATTACTATGGCTCTGCTATGGAGATAGGATCAGATCATCTGCAGGTTATATTACTGTAAATGGCTGCTTACTGAGCTTCTGAACTTGTCTGGAGCGCATTCACTAAGTCATCCCTCTCCTTCAGGGAAAACTCCTCTAGATTTAGCTGTGAATGGAGAACGAGTGAGAAGAGAAGTATGGATCTGATCTGAAGCTGGTTACTGATCTTTTACACCTTTGATGTCTGCAACAATAGCTGCACCAAATCTCCTTCAGCCCCTTAGCGCACTCCCAAGTTCTATCTTCTTCAATGGATGGATCTTCACCAAAACTAGCTGGAGAATCACTGCTGGAGGAACCTGTTCTCCCGAATGACTGTAGATATTCAATGGAGGCTGGAAGCATGTGATACTGCCTGTAATATATTGACATAGACCTGCAAAACACTCTTTGGAAACTAAGGGTCTTGGGGCACATCACCCAAGAAGCACAACTGAGGCACATCACTCAACTAGAGAAGCATCAGAGCTCTCATGAGAAAACATAAATGATAAAAAATTATCAAATGGAGTTGGTTGGATTCTTTTATAAACTTCATGATGACCTGGTGAACAAGTTCTTGGCTTGGTGACCTATGAGAGTATGTTATCCACTTTCCCATTCTACTCCAAATCCATGAAGGCGCCTTTCTTGAGGAGAATAGGAACTTCTGAGCTTTCAAAACATTCTTTCCTTCACCTCCTTCACTGAATTTGGGAAAGTGCACTTTAGGTATCTTTTCTGGTTGTTTCTATTTTCTTTCTGAAATCTTTTCTGAATCTTTCCACTTTCTTTACTTTCCTCTTTCCTGGTTTTGTCTGATTTTGCTAGATTTTGTCAGTTTCCTTTCTGGGTTCATCTTGCCAACTTGTCTCCACTACATTCCTTAGCTTTTCTGAGATTTTACCACTTAGGAAAGTTTGCCTCACTTACCAATTCGAATTTCCTAGGAATATCATCACCACTTGCTAATATTTATTAGCAATATTTATTATTAAAATATTATAATTCTCAGAATTAATTCAGACTTCATAATTTAATTAATTAATTCAGAATTAATTAACCACTATAGTAATTGCCTCAAAACTTCCCTATTAATTAAATTCTCATTTAATTAATCACTTAGACTTAGTCATGGGGTTAATAACTACATGGGGGGCCCACCTTGTCCATTTAATTCCCAAATACAACCTTAGGCATCTTTCATGAGATAGTTTCCATACTTGCTCATTAATTAAATAATGATTGGTGACGTAGGCCAAAACTACCCCATGGACCATAGAAAAATATGGGGACATGACAAAAACTCAGACAACCATCTACTTGACATCCCATTATATCATATAACAATCATTTTATTTGCAAATTTCATAGCCTGCAATATTTTGATTTTTGATGAGCTTTCTAATAGGCTGCATCCTAATGGGAAAGAGAAGTAGAAAGGAGTCTAAAGAAGAATCCTACTTCCTATCATGGAAGAGAGGGAGGACACTAGTGACAATTTTTAGGCAAGGTGTTGAAAAAAGAGATTGTATGGAAGTTGGGAAGGATTGTGAATGCCATCCATAACATTTTCATGTACTTCATTATGTTGATAGTAGTTGTGGATAATCAACAAGAATTGGACAACATGCAAGAATATCTAGACAATCTAAAAGTGAAGGATTCCATAGTTAAAACTGTAAACAATTAGAACCTAAAAACTAATAAAAGAAAATACCAAATTGCAAGGAAAGTTCTTGACTCCATGGAAAATTATAGATATCAAATTTACCCTAAAGTTGAGCCTCACTGAGGTTGAATAAAAAAGAATCAGGCACACGTATGAATGAATCAAAATTAAACTAGATATAGAGACGAAGGAAGTTGGCCTTATCAACTCAGATCATTATGGCTTCTAATGCTCTTATCAAACCAACTCTGGCTTGATTGAATCATCATAACTAGGGGAAGCTACCAATTTTGTAAAAGATTCATAGAATTTATCTATTTAT
Source organism: Larix kaempferi (assembly GCA_027924585.1). Taxonomy (NCBI): domain Eukaryota; kingdom Viridiplantae; phylum Streptophyta; class Pinopsida; order Pinales; family Pinaceae; genus Larix; species Larix kaempferi. The sequence continues at coordinate 6,440,625 of BSBM01000118.1, read as the reverse complement.
TTATGACGTACTCTAGTATATGTTCCGGAAAGGTAAATGGTACATTTAATTTTGTAAAATTAATTAGGAGCTATAGCTTATTTAGGTTGTAGTCAAGTTTGATCAACAGTATAAATAGACACTAGTCTATTCTAGTAGTCTTTTATGACTATCTTAGAATAGTTTTGTTGAAACAAGAAAATAGGTATATAGATCTATACAAAAGTGAATGATGTGGACATCCGAGGTAATGGTGAGAACATGGCTTGCAACTATAAGCATAGAGTTATCTTTGAGCCCCAAACTTTATCCAACTCATAACAAACCAATGTAAAAGATGTCTTAATTCCTAATTACTAGAAACTGTTTCAAAAGTTAAAAAAAAATTATGATACCTATCTTGAGCATCTCTTCACTAAGAAAATCAATGAAATTACTAGTGGAGATCATAGACTATAGGATCTAAATAAACAATTAAACAAGCTTACATGTATGGTCTAAAAGATTAATATATTTTCTCCTCTAAGTAGAGGATTTAAAACCTAAATAGATTAATGAATTTACTTCCTACAAATTAGTTTTATGTTTTAAGACCAACCTAATAAGGCCATTAAGGATCAACTCTCTGAAATCATTATATATGAAGGGAGAAAATGTTTCAGAACCAACTCATGACCAACTCTTTGAACTGTGTTTGCCTTTGAGGACCAACTCTTTGAAATCATTCTATATGAAGAGAGAAAATGTTTCAGAACCAACCAAGTGAGTCCTTTCATGACCAACTCTTTCAAATTATTGGAATTTCAGGACCAACTCTTTAAAAGCATTCTATATGAAAAGAGAAATTGTTCCAATACCAACCAAGTAATGCCTTTCAAGACCAACTCTTCAAAAGAATTAAATATGAAGAAATAAAACGGACTTACTCATATTTGGAAAGAAGAACAACTCAATTATACCCAACACTGACATTGAATTTTGGAAAATAGACTCCCTTCCAGTCACCCTTCGTTTTCCACTTCCTTGCTCCTTTGTTTGTTGTTCAGAATGCAGAGAAATGATACCAACATATTCCCACTAAATGAGTCTCCAAAAAACCCAATGTTTATATACCTAACGGATTTCAAAAACAAATGTGAATTGATTTGAGGAAATTCACATTGTTTAGGGACCCATTTCCAATTAGAGACCTTTTCCATCTTTTTTGTTGTTGTTTTTAGTACAGTTCCAAGCACCCCTGTAAAAGGGGAAGCCTTCATTACCTAAAGGTTTTTTCATCCCACCGTAATCCCAACTTCCCTCTTGGTATTTATAGAAGCTTAAGGGAAACCTAATGCATATTTGTGCATGTGATCATGGGCTTGGCTCTGTTGCTACCATGACTTGGTTTGATTAAATAGGAACCCTTTTGTGTAATGCCCCAGTTTTGATGCTTATGTAAACACATGCAAATATTTGTATATGTAAGTGCATGGAAAGGAGCTCAAGGCTCAATAATATTTTCTTATATTTGCAGAGATCCCTAATGTTTCTATATTCTCATTACTAGGAAGTGAAACCCTTGACTTTACTACAGGCGCTTGCTAACATATTGTTGTTGGTGCCCATTCTCAAGTAGTGCCTATATTAGTCTCTCTCCTTAGATAAATATCTCCTAGAGTGAAAATTCATGCAACTACAGTTTTAGGATCTCTGTGTAAAGAGGAGAAATTAAGGGTCAAAGTGTTGCTTGGAGGGTGCATCCCACCTTTGCTTGGCCTTATTAAGTATAGTTCAACATAAGCTCAAGTGGCTGTAGCAAAATAAATACATGCAGTTTTCCAAGGTGATGTGAAGGATAATGTTGGTTCAAATTTTTTCTCAAGTAAAGGTGTTGTTCCCATGGTCTGGAGTCCTCCTAATGATCTCTTTATAGATTCTTTGGTGCTTTCTTTTGCAGTATTATTTTTCAGTTCTCACTATTCTGCATCAATATTTTGCAGCTCATCCTTCACTCCAATTTCTCTAGATTCTTTTCCATTCTTAAGGCCAACAATTTAGATAATGGAATCCATTCCTTGAAGTAAACTGAAATGTTTAACAAAGTTCCATTCTTACCGTGAGAGAATTATTTTCAGAAGATATCTTTTCATGTTGTTCTTGTAAGTGAGCCAACTCCATCCTCAGTGCCACATTTTCACTTTTAAGCTCTTCAACTTATCATGCTAGTTCCTCACACTCAACTTGAGAAAAATTCACGGTGATATTTAAGTCAATGAAGTTATCTTGCAAAACTGAAATGTCATGTTTACAATTATGTTTTATACAAGAAGAAACTATGCAATCTACCTGTTTGTGCATCCTTGATCTTCATGAAGATTCTCTATTTGATTGTTTTATTCTTTTCCTATTAAGCTCTCTTTCATCTTGTACATTAATAGATGTAAGTTTGAGTGTTCAGATTTGATTTAAAGCTACTATGTATCCCATAAGTTTGTCATACAAGCACATATTAATGAGTTTTTTTACAATCTTATATACAGGCTAAAAGTGTTAAGGATGCTGTAAGGAATTGAACCTGTAAACATAGCTTTGTTCCCATAGCTCACATGTTCTAATAAGCAGGAATGGTTGCCACTGTTGTTGATGATAAAGGAAGCTATCCACACATAGTAGAAAGAGGTGTCGAAGCTTCCACACACCAGTAGTCCATGCCAATGTTTAAGTTGGTCATACAAATGCAATGCAAAACTTATAAATCACCTTTAAAACTAGATTTCCATTCACATCTTCCTCGAGATTAACTTGCAAAGCTTATTTTTACCTTGAAGATATCAAATAATTTTCGTCTAACCTAAGGTCCTAAACAAAGATTATAAATTGAAGGTGCAAATAGTTTTGAAAATAATCACAAAAAGAATGATGTAGATATGCTGTGTAAGAACAAAACAGGTTTTTCAACAATTGATGCACTGTTGAACCTATAGCAGTACATAAAGTGGAAGGCTCCACAAGAACGACACAAAGGTGGTAAATCAATACAGAAAGAGATACAACTAATCCTCAAAATACCATATATTTTTCAAAATTTATTAGTTACCATCTAAGGATGCATTGATTCTATAAATACAATTTAGATGCTGATAAAATCTATGCATCCAGTCTTTGGCCCAACATGTGGGAACATATATAATAGTAAAATATAAAATTGCACTAAATAAGATCCTTGAAAGAATTCATCTTTGTTGTCAATCATTTTAATGTTAGATATGCTATCAAGGGAATATATAAAACTAATAATCAAAATCTAAATTACCACCCATCTTCTTAGATCAGAGCTAACCTCAAATATAACAAATCTATTAAATATGCAGTACCAAATGGAAGACATGCCCTCACATTGAACTGCCCAAAAGAAACTTGATAAAGTAGGTAAATTTGAAAAAATACAAGTCTCCAGTTTCTAGATCACTTTTTTGAAATGGAAAATACTAGCAGAACATATTGATTCATTGTTGATTTATGAATATAAGATAACGATGACAAAAAAATGCTCCAGTTTCAAGCACATAATTACAATCACCTTGTAAACCATAGATACCAATTCATCACTGTCTAACCAAACAATAGGAATATGAATTTCATTCTAACCAAGAAAATTCCCAAGAGCTACTACTAGTAAAATTAAAAACCAATATCATCAACAAATAGACATGGCTGAGAGAAAAAATTATGATGATGAAAATTATGTACTTTTTTTAATCTTTCTAATATTATTTTTGATCTGGCTTTCCATCTGCAACTACTGTATCTCCATCTGATTGAGATGTGTCGGTTGAAGTTGAGGAGAAGAATTATTAGACTCTTAAAATTCCAATTGGCCAATACAATCCATATATTAGCTTTCGTTGTCAAATGTGTGCTATATAAAGGAAGATTTCAAATGGAGACAACTGTCTTGTTAAGCTCATTGTGCACTTACTGGCTTGACTTCCCCATTCCAAATGCAATCCACTGATAAAAATACGATTACACCAGGAACAATATACATAAGAGCGGGATACAAAGTGACAAAAAAAATATTGAGCATAATACAACCAAATAATAGAAATTGTTAAAATGCAGGAAGAACATCTTGAAATATGAAATTGTAAGAACCAACAAAATTCCCCAGATTTGCAGAAAGACGAGTGCTGAAAAAATCAATGCAAATACATTATTTTCTCAACTTAGTTATGCTGTATGAAACCAATTCATCACAATGATTGTGACAATCACGCCTGGATAGTAGGAAATTGTAATATCCATAGAATAGGTTCCAGAGGATATTAACTCTAAATCAGACTTTAAAACGTGAATTTGCAAAATTGAAACTAGTCCTCAAAACTAGTCATGAAGAAACTAGACTTGGTCACTAATCAACCCACCCAAAATTTGATAGATGGAACCCTTTTGGATCTTAAAAATATGTTAGTGAGGGTGCAGCAACATAAAAATAAGAATCAAGGCCAGCTTCAAAGTCCTATGCACAATGTACAAAGACCATTTATGGTTCAACAATAGCTACCACTGAAGTTTACACCAAGGCTGCCTGAATGCACCAGCATATGCATACTAGACTCATTCACTTATACTTGAAATAAACCAAGGGTGGATATCATAAATTAACCCCCTAATATATTTATGGACAATATTACAAAGTTTTTGGGAGGATTAGGTAGTGTTTGGAGGCAGAGGGAGGAAGAGTGCTATGTAGGACTCCTCAACTAGTTAGTTTTCAGGCTCTCCCAAACATGCTGTGAAGGATACGGAATATAAGGTAAATAATTGTATGGGATTCATAATTGAATTAATAACCTCATATTAATTACATAATTGAAATTGAGCACCCAGATAACTTTTAATCACAAATATTGCAAAACTAGTCAATTAATGAAGTCTAAAGAGCTAGTTTTGAGAAATATGAGCACAAACAACCTCTAAGGCTCTCGAATTATTCTTCTAATGGTCAATATGACTCATAAATAAATAAAAATACACAGCATCAAATAATAAATGATCTTATTACGCAATACATATAAATTTCATATCTCAGACATTACAGGGAGTCGTCAATTCTTGAATTTTTACAATGAACGGAGAAGAGTACTTCAAGAAGAGTAAGAAGGAGAAGTGTAATAACTGAATATTATCTTTAGGATGAAAATGAGATTCTGGATTCTCATGGGAGGTGCACTTAACTTCTAAATATTCATACAAGCTCTCAAACTAACCTCTCTCTCTAAGTGAAACTCATCAGAACCACCTCAAATCACCCCAAATATGCCTGGATCTTTGCATCCAATATGAAGGATCAATATCTACATGAAAGGGTCTGGATCAAATATTCAAATAAGTAATTAATGGCTGCAATAGATCATATGAAAAATACTGCAACAGGAATTATGGGGCACATCTCCCACAGGTGGCTAAGGGCACATATCCAAAGCCTAGAGAAGCATTGAGCTTTCTCAATCACAAAGATAAACTATCAAAAGATGTGAAATTGGTCCGCATTCCTTCTTTTATATACTGGGTGACTTGTTGAGAAATTCAAGTTTCTAATAAACCTCCTGCGTCATCATCCAATGTGCCTTCCTCAACTAAGTTGGAATCTTCCTGCTTTTCCATACTTTCCAACTTTCTTCTTTTTGGAAATTTCGCCCTCCTGGCTTTTCCTGATGTTTCCCGCTTTTCATATTGCTTGGATTTTATTCCTTTTGGAAAATATTCCCTCCTTGATTTCCTGGTGTTTCCTTCTTTTCAAGACTTGCGACTTTTCAGTACTTTCCTACTTTGTACACTTTCATGCTTTATGCACTTGCTTTCTTTTCACTACTTTTGTCAGTTTCCTTCTTTTTTGCTTTGCTCTATTTTTCTTTCACATTCCTCTTGTTGGAATATTCTCCCCATCATTTTGTATTTTTCATGCTTGCATGCATATCTGCATGCTGCATACACTTGCATGCATCCAGTCATCATCATGGTGGTCTCACCAGCACCTAGAGCTTGCTTCTAGCTCTTCTTCACCTGCATGCAAAACTGCATGCATTTGCATGCCACTACATGCATCCAGTCATCATCATGGTGGACCTCCCAGCTCCTAGAGCTTGGTTCTAGCTCTCCACAGCCTATCTACAACCCCCAGGGGGCCTCCCAACTACCAAAGGTGCCCTTCTCCAGTCTTTTGCATGGCTAGTGCGCCTTTCTCACCTACCACAGCCAATTACGCGCCTTTCTCACCTACTAGTCAGTTATCTCTTAGTTCTTCCTTTATTTGAGGCTAGATTGACTCCCCCACTGACTATTTCACTCCGATGGACCTCTAGTGAGACTAGTTTGCCCATTCTGACTCCATTTATCTCCTCATGCATCCTCCACCGAGCCTCCTTCATTCAGTTAGTGCCTACCTCACTCAATTAGACTCCTCATGCGCCCTCCACTGAGCCTCCTTCATTCAGTTAGTGCCCACCTCACTCAGTTAGACTCAGTTGATTGACTGTTACCATTGATGACTGATACATTGAATGGATGATGACTCCACTATCATACAAACCACACTCTGAGTTAAGAATTTGAATGCCCTACTTGGCCTATTCGAATCCTATATTATGCACCTTATTGTTCTATTGTACTCATTCACTTACATTCTTATTCATTGTATAATAATGAGATATTGTTCTATTCTACTGTGTTTATGAGTGATCATTGAGTGTCTCCTTCTATTCTTCTTACAACATATCGTTGATGTAATTGTAACTTCAGAATGTATTTCACATATATGTATATTGTATTCCTATAGAGATGTTATTATTCCTCTATATGGAAGTGTCGTCATTTATATTGTAAGTGTTGTAACTTATACTTGATGGGTTATTAGACCACCTTGTTGGGGTCGGCCCTGTATAAGTCATGTGGGTTAAAGGGTTATTAGACCACCCTATTGGGGTTTGGCCCTGTCATCATTATGTTATGTGGTTAAGTTAAGGCCGACCTAGTAAAGGTTATTAGGCAAGTCAAGTCAAGTATAAATAGAGTGCGGGAGGCACTCTATTTCATCATTCACTTTCTCACTCATACTCTCATTGGAGAGTGGCGCACTAGTGGAGGAGGAGAAGCTGCTGCTAGGAGGAATATCTCTTGTACTTGGGTTGTATCATTGCTCTATCCATCTCTGAGGAAGTTGCGGGGTTTTCACCTTCTTGGTTTTCCCCGGTGAAACTCTGTGTCTCTTGTGTGCTTGCATTATTGTGTCCATGATTGATATGCTGTACATATTATTCTCTCAGTTAATATTCTAGATCAGAGTGTAAATTCTAAAAAACTAGCATGGTATCAGAGCTAGCCTGAAAGAAGGCATGATATGGCATTTATGACACTTGTTGCACTTGCGAAGCTAGGGCTTGATATAGCAAAAACCAGTCATCGTAGGACGTTCGCTATAAATACATTTCGGCAAGGTTTCAGGATTGGAAAATCTTATAGGCCAAATATAAAATCCCCATGTACCTTGTTTCCAAAGGAAAACCTCTAATTCAGTGTACTTTGTGATTTATGATCTGTACAACATAGGGTTTCTTCCTCTTCCAGATCTGAGTCATAAACAGGTGACCTAGGAAAAAAGGTCATAACTTGGGCTAGGAAGCTCCAAATGAAATTTCGTAAAAATTGACAGGTAGGGCACGGACTATACTTTCTCAGGTAATTTTTTTCAGATGCCAAAATTGAAGCGGTGACACGTGACACGCCGTAAAAGTTCGCTCTCCTATTTTATCCCATAAAAAGGCCACGTTGCGACACTAGGAATAACTCTCTCTCAAAGAATCCAATTGAGGTTAGACCCGTGGGGTTGGAAAGATGATAGGTCAGGATACCATAGGAAGAAATTTTAGACCCTGTAGATCTTAAATTTTGGAGTTACACTAGAAACAATCAGGTGCATATTTATGTCAAAACAAAATTAGATTTTGAGCACCTTAATTCATGGCTCTAGGAATTTCGGGTTTCGGAGAATGTTGGAATTATTTGTATCGGTGACCACAGCTGAATGCTCCTCAGAAAAATCGAAATTTAGAGACCAATATCGAATTTTTTGGTTGGGCAGAAGGCCGGGCTTGATCAAACCCTAGTTCGGGACTTTGATCGAAAAAGTGGAAAATTAGGGCTTCTGAAAAAATGGGAATTTTTGAAATCTGTGACCAAAGATGGAAGCTCCTTGTAAAAATCTAATTTTAGAGCTTTAGATCAAACTATTTGGTTGGGTGAAGCTCCAGAAAACTCAAACCCTAATTTAGGGTCCTCCCTAGTGAATTTGGAAGATTGAAAAGCAAATTTGAGGGGCAAAACTTTGCAGTTTTCAAATTCTGAGTATACCAGGTTGGTTAGCTCATCAAGGTGCATCTTTCTATCCTTTTAGAAGTTTGAAATTCAAAGTTTGAATTTTTAGGGTTTCCTTGACAAACCCTAGTCCAGCTCCAGATCTAGTTTCTACAAATCAAGTGGATTGGGTTAATCCTAGAAGAGAATGGTTTGGTTACCTACATAAGTGAAGAAGTTCCTGTTTCAGAGGGAGATGAGGCTAAGGCCTTACATAAGAATATTACAAGCAATCTCAACAGGTATGACTTATCCAGGTAGGTTTCGAGATCTGTTCATGATTAAGTTTATGGTATGTTTGTCTTCATTAAGGTTAGTACAATCTTGATTAACTTTAGACTTGTTGTATCACCTTAATAAAATTATGAATGCATATATTCATTGATTAGGTTTTTGACACTTATGATTGTACTAATGCATTGTGGTGTTGTATGAGGTTGATGTTGTCTGCTAACATGAAAGGTACATCAAGAAAGATAAATCATGTTCTAGTTCAAGAACATATGACCATGGTGACATGAAGACAAAGATTCATCCATTGTCATGGATCACATAGAAGCTCTACTTACGAGGTATGTATAATTTGGTTCTACAATGCTTAACCTATGAGATATGTAGGTTACTAGCACAAGTCATTGAAGAGAACAAGAAGACATTGCTAGACATAACTAGCAAATATGATAACTAGGTATGTTTTTCCTATATCAAGTTAGAATCCTACCTTGTGTTAGGATCTTATACTGTTGTATGGTTGATAATGATTATTCATGAAGTTAGAAATGTAAGTAATCAAGGGTTTATGCATATTATGTCTCTTACCTTGATTGATGATATGTCTAACCAGAAGAGTTCTATGGTCAAATATGAATATGCATGAGTAAGAGAAGTCTTCCCTAAAAATGCTAACGCTTATTATCTGTATTTGAAATGATCATGACTATACATGTTTAAGATTATTGTGTTTTGATAGTATTGAGATTATACTAATGATTATGTATGAGATCTCGAGGGTAACACATTGATGATACTAGTAAGCATGCATAGTGATTGAGGATGGATATAAGTTCAAGGACAGGTAATCCAGGAAGCTAAGGTCAAGAGGGAGCACACTCTAGTAGTTTCTGCAAGGATGCAGACATTCAGAGGGATTTGACCACTTCTCACAATCCACATCAGAATGAAGTGGTAGAAAGGAAGCAAAGAATAAGAGGGAGTCAACCCAAAAAACAAACAAAGATAAGTATTTGAATTGTCATTTCTTGTATACTTGTTTGTTTAAATAATATTGCTCAATGATGTATATGCTTATGTTCCTAGACTTACGGTGTGTATTATGCATATTAGAATAATTGCATTAATGAATAGTATACTACTAATTATATGCATATGATGGGTAAGTGGTCTATGGCACTGTACAACATTCCATTGCTACTTATCTAGAATGAAACCTCTTTGCTGACATGTTGGGAGTTGTGCACACTCTTAACAATGTTCTGGTAGAGATTGGAAGGCATCTAGAAAGTTACGGGATATGGATAAATGTTGTATTGAAGCATTGGCTAAGATAATTGCATGACTATATGACATATTTATTTATGTGTGAATTTGTTCTAAAAACTATGAGATGTTTTCTAATCATGCAATTTAACTTGTTTTGTAGGAAAGATCGTATACCATCACCTACAAAAGAAGGACTACAACATTTGTTCAACAAAAAAGTTATCTATTGAAGATATTGAAGTTCCCAGGATTCGGGAAGAATGCCATGATTAAGGAGTACTAGTCGATCATGAAGAATGATGTTTGAGATGCAGTCCCAAGACCTGAAGGGAAGTCTGTTGTGACTTACAAGTGGATCTATAAAATCAAGCATGCTATAGATGGTAGCATAGAAAAATACAAAGCGAGGTTTGTAGCTCGTAGATTTTCTCAGAAAGAGGGAATAGACTATGAAGAGACGTTTGCACCTGTATCCATAAACACTTCCATCAGATCAGTACGATCAGTACTTGCTTTGGCTGCAGTGATGAAATGGAAGATACACCAGATGGATGTCAAGACAACTTTCTTGAATGGCGTAGTCGAAGAGGAAGTGTATGTGGAGCAGCCACTTGGTTTTGAGACACATGATAGGGATTCATACGTGTGTCGGTTGAAGAAAGCCTTGTATGGCTTGAAGCAAGCTCCTAGGACTTGGTATGGTAGGATGGACAACTTTCTATCCAGTTTGGGATTTACCAAGAGTAAAGAAGATTCCAACCTTTACTACAAGGTTGAGGAAGGAAATCCTATGATACTACTATTGTATGTGGATGACCTGTTTGTTACAGGTGAGGATGGATTGATTGCCGATACCAAGAGGAAGCTTCCTGTCGAGTTCGAGATGAAGGAATTGGGGATGATGCACTATTTTCTAGGCATGGAGGCGTGGCAGAGTGCAGGTGGGATCTTCCTTGGACAAGGGAAGTATGCAGTAGAGATCCTGAAGAGGTTCAGGATGATGGACTACAAGGCTATGGCCACACCTATGGCATCGAAATTGAAGCTTCTGTGTGATGCTTCATCTGATTCGGTTGATGTCACTATGTATCGTCAGATGATTGGGTCCTTGATGTACCCGACGAACATGAGACCAGATATTTTCTTTGCGGTGAACACATTGAGCCAGTTCCTGACGGATCCCAGAGGTGTTCACCTGGTTGTTGTAAAGCATATTCTGAGGTACCTGAAGGGTACAATTGATTATGGGCTCAAGTATGATGTGAATCAAAAGTATAACCTGCAGGGTTATGTTGATTCAGATTGGGCAGGAAATACTGTAGATAGGAAGAGCACTTCTGGGTGCTGCTTCAGTATGGGATTAGGTGTGATCTCTTGGTTTAGTAGGAAGTAGTCCTGCATACAGCTGAAGTAGAGTATGTTGCAGCTTGTTCGGCTAGTTGTGAGGTAGTATGGCTCAGGAAGTTACTGTCTAAGTTATTTGATATCCCAATGGAGGCTACGGGTATATTTTGTGACAACTAGAGTTGTGTGAAGTTGTCTGAGAACCCAGTGTTCCACGACAGGTCGAAGCACATTGAGATCAAATATCACTATATCAGGGATATGGTGTAGAGAGGAGCAGTGAAGGTCCTGTATGTTGCGACGGATGAGCAGGTTGCGGATGTGTTGATGAAACCACTAGCCAGAGTGAAGTTCGAGTACTTTAGAGAGAGGCTTGGTGTTCTTCAGATTGATGACACTTCGAGGAAGAAGTGATGGACACATTTGCTAGAGCCATTCCAAGCATGGTGAGAGGAGGATCCTTCCCATGGATGTGGATGTAAGCGCTGGATGATGAGCATCAAGACGATGCTCTAGTTACTGCTCTGTATATGCATCATGTTGGATGCTTGGTATGATCAGTTGGATCATGTACTTGTATATGTATCAGGTGGCTACATTGTATGATCAGGTGGATCATGTATTTGCGTATGTATCAGGTGGATACATTGTATGATTAGGTAGATCATGTATGGTGATATGTATCAACTAGATACTTGGTATGCATCAGGTGGATGCATTGTATGATCAGGATGATCATGGATGATGAGCTTCAAGATGTTGCTCCAAATGATACGCATCAGGTGGATGCATTGATGATCAGGATGATCATATTATGATGACATGCATTAGGAGGATGCTTTGACATGACCAGGTGGATCATGAGTGATGAGTCTGAAGACACAGATGCACAAAGCCTTTTCAACATGGTGGTAGATGTGTTCTCCCATGTGCGTTGATGTAAGTGCAGAGCCTTTCCGACATGGTGGTAGATATGTTCTCCCATGTGCATTGATGTGAGTGCTGAGCCTTTCCCAGATGGTTAGAGGAAAGTCCTTCCATGTCAGTGAGTGTAAGTGCTATGTTGTGTGCATCTGGACTGTGCTTTGTGGACTATGAGATGATCAGTATGATCATGAGTATCAGGATGATATTCTGTGGTCGTGGATAGGTTGTGCAGATAAGCATATAATATCACCCTGGGAGATTTGCAGACACTCTTTCTAGGTTTTGTCGATGGCATATAATAGCTCCCTGGGGGGTCTGGCAAATGCTCTTGCTAGGTTTTGCTTAGAGGGACATATAATAGCGCCTTGGGATATTTATAGATACTCTTGCTAGGTTTTGTCCATGGCATATAATAAATCCCTGGGAGATCTTGCAGGTTGTGCTGGGCACGTAATCAATCCTAGGATGCTCTTGCTAGGTTTTGCCGATGACATATAATAGCTCATTGGGATATCTGGTAAATGCTCTTGCTAGGTTTTGTCCATGGCATATAATTTCTCCCTAGGAGATCTTGCAGGTCGTCCTGGGCACGTAATCAGTCCAGGGATGCTCTTGCTAGGTTTTGCCGATTGCATATAATGTCTCCTTGGGATATTTGCAGATGCTATTGCTAGGTTTTTCCTATGGCATATAATATCTCCTTGGGAGATCTGGAAAATTCTCTTGCTAGGTTTTGCTTGGTCACATGTAATAGCTCCTTGGGAGATCTTGCAGGTTGTGTTGGGCATGTAATCAGTCCTGAGATGCTCTTGCTAGGCTTTGTTGATGCACGTAATAAGTCTTGAGGATCCACAGTATGACCAGTGATGATGAAGACCTACAGGTGGTGGGCCTACATCTAGTATGAAAAAGGTCTGGCTCTGTAGAACTTCCTATGATGAGTAGAACGGATATTGATTAAGATAGCAGCAGTAGTGACGATGACGATGATCTAGTGACGATGATCCAGAGAAGAAGATTTGTGCTAGTAGATCTGTTTCGAGAAACACCTTCCTAGTTAAGAGGGAGTGTTGATGTAATTGTAACTTTAGAATGTATTTCACATATATGTATATTGTATTCCTTTAGAGATGTTATTATTCCTCTATACGGAAGTGTCGTCATTTATATTGTAAGTGTCATAACTTATACTTGATGGGTTATTAGACCACCTTGTTGGGGTCGGCCCTGTATAAGTCATGTGGGTTAAAGGGTTATTATACCACCCTATTGGGGGTTGGCCCTGTCAGCATTATGTTATGTGGTTAAGTTAAGGCCGACCTAGTAAAGGTTATTAGGCAAGTCAAGTCAAGTATAAATAGAGTGTGGGAGGCACTCTATTTCATCATTCACTTTCTCACTCATACTCTCATTGGAGAGTGGCGCACTAGTGGAGGAGGAGAGAAGCTGCTACTAGGAGGACTATCTCTTGTACTTGGCTTGTATCATTGCTCTATATATCTCTAAGGAAGTTGCGGGGTTTTTCACCTTCTTGGTTTTCCCAAGTATCAAGTAAAATGGTAAAAACCACTATTAATTACTTTTTACTCCCAAAAGGCGGTCATTGGGTGACCTTTGTCTCTCCATCTGCCCGAGTAACGTCTCGATGTGTCCTTTCACCTACCTTTGAGAGGACTATATATTGAGCACATATGGCTTATGGACGGGAGGAAGAAGAGAATAGCAAGAGAACTCTAGTGGATTTTTTCCCTATCTTGAGTCTGCACTCATTGATCCTTGTAGTTGTGGACCATTTATGTTCACCTTCCAAACTCCTTTCTTAGTTTGAGTTTTCCATTCATGGAGGATTGAAGTGGTGGAGGCACAAGTGGATTGATCTAGATCTTGGTTCAGTTTGGTTGCCAGCAACAGGTCATATCACTTTGTACTTCTTCTTGTTCATTAATAGAAATACTCATATTCTCGTCCATTCATGGTGTGAATGTTGTTTATTATACATTGGGTTACATTTGCTTATGATATTATGGACCATTGTTATTGATAATGTTAATTTCATCTATATATTATATGTACTTGTTGGATATTGGCTGTCAAGACTAATTTGCAGATTACAAGTGCATGGATTGAAATCTCCAACGGGGATCTACATCAAACGTTTGGATTGAGGTTGGTTACATTTCTCCATTATCTTAACATTGTCATTTATAATAGCATTTCTTTGAGAATTGAGTAGATTTCTGGTAGTCATCTGTCTGTTGTGGTATTCCCAAGCCATAGTGAGTTTTCTCTAATATAGTGTCCATGATTGATATGTTGTAGATATGTTGTACATGTTATTATCTCAGTTAAGATCCTAGATCAGAGTGTAAATTCTGAAAAAAATAACACATATTTGAGAGTTTGATTATGAGTTGCTACAGTTGCTAGATACCTTGCAGATTATTACACCTCTTTGATTGAAAACTCATTGATCTATCCTTATCACCTTATGTGCCCTCACCCAACTCATTAACACATTTAATAATAGTTAAATATCAAAATAACAATTACATCACCTCTAATTTAATTTATTCAAGACAACTATAGTCTTAATTTTATTCCTAGTTAATTTAATTGCCTAGGGTAATTGACCAATGTTACCCCCTCATTAATTAATTCATTTATTTTCACTAGGATCCATGGGGGGTTTGATGTGTCATTTGTCGCTTCCTGGTGCTGAAAAAATGGGAACATGAAAGTCCTCCCCTCCCAAAATTGATTGTCCTCAAGCAATAAGCCAACTCCAACCATATATGAAGCCAACCAGTGATTTCACTCCTCAAAATATGTTGCTTGTTCTCTAGAATTGGAATCCTCAATTCCAATCTAAATACTAGAGGTCCACCATGTTTCTGTTGCACTACTCTGATTATTACTCTCTCATCAAAAAGTAACATTGTCTCCTATGCAGCTATCCAACTCCCATATACAACAACTGAATGTTGGGATCCCACTATTTGTGTTGCATTCCTCTAGATGACAATGCCATTCCAAGCAATCCATAATGCCAAGGAATTCCTAGATCCAAATGCATTTCTCCCAGTGGGACCTTTGCTTGTGGAAAACTATCATTCCAAAGAATTCTAGGGTCCCATTGTCTTAACCGCATCCTCCCAAACATCAGTATCAACAGAAATAATATATCATCATGGAGGATTTCTAGATCACTACACCAAACTAGAAGTTCATCACTTACAAAGGAAGATTGAATATCCTCATAAGACATGGTGAGAATCCCATGTCCTACAGGTATATTGAATTCATTACATAACAACCATAAATTCCCATACAACTGCTCACAAAATATGAATGATGTGTCTATAAAATTTCCACTAATGCAAACAACAAAATTACCTCGTGGGGTACTCAAATCCCTTATGTATCTATCCACCCAATCAATGGATGATTAAACACTCCATCTTAGTGATCATAATGGAAAGCTTATATCTTCCCCATGTGCCATCTTCGCTCTGATGTAAAAAATCTTTACTCTACTAATTGTTCCACCTATTTGACTCAAGTGGAACCCCCATGCGCTACGATGCATGATGGAGACATTAGATATATTCCTCTGCTGCTACTCATCAAATTGGTAAGGGACTGGTGCGATTGTCAAACCTCATGGTCTAACCTTCAAGTCATCAATATAGGGTGTGTAAGCCTCTTTCTCCTCATGTGGAACCAAAAGAAAGAATCCTTTTACCCAATATTCATCCCTATGTGTGCTTGCTTCCATGTGTGTGTGGTATGGAGAATAGTGAAACAACTCTTTGCAACAGTCATCCATCATGGCTGGCTCAACCAAAGTGATATCATGTGCCTCCTCCAAAATGGTGAAACTACCACCTCGAGGAAACTCATAATCTCTATAACAATGAACAGGTGCTTGGTATTCATTTTTCTTGATATCAAACTCCCCAAGCACATGCAAATCATAATGTACTGCATGTGTCCAATGCAGACAAGTAGAAAATATCAAAACACTGCTGTTCAAGTGACAAAGGTGAAAGTCTTATGTCCAATCACCAAAAAAGTAGGCATCATCAAAATTCCAAGGATTCCCATGCTGCTCAAAACAAGTGTAAAATGTATTCAAGAAGTGTCCACAGATCCAAGCAGGAATATCACTCGTGTTTCGTTTCTCCCAAATAGGAAAAGAAGAGACACTCCAACCCAATGATCCAACTGGAAAGCAAGGTGCTTCCCTATGTGAATATTCCCAACAGCTCAACTCTCCGCCACTGGTCAAAAGGTGGATGGAATCATAATGTTCCCTGCTCAATTAAGTCAAATGGGAACAATATGCACCTTTATGTTTGGAGGAATCAAAGGTATGCATGGTATTCCTCTACAATTGCTGGGAGGGGGATGGTGCTATCCTTGAATCAACTGGAGCGAATGCGGGATCTTTTTGTTCCTCTTCAGGCACCATCAAGAACAAACCCTTGACCCAAAATTCCTCCTCAAATGATATGGAATAAGTATAAGTAAATTATGTAGGATCATTGACCAAAATCTCATTACTGCAAATCTCATTTAATGGATGCATCATCTCCATCAAACAAGAGCTCTTCTGACTCCCCAATGGAGTAATGACTCACTCCAAGAAGAAGCTCAGTTTCGCTCTAGGAAATAGTATGTGCTTGGAACTCATCATTTGCATCCAAAAACTCCTCAAGCACATGCATGTCACTATGCACCTTATGAACCACCATCTCATGAGGTTCCTCCATAGGAATCTGAATGTTATCAACGGAAAGAGAGTGACTGACTAGAATGCAGGAGGGAGTATGTGATCTCTATGACTCCTGGTGAAGCCTCTCTATCTCCATATTAGATTCCAAGAGGGCACTGTGAGTGCTTCTCAAATAATATTGGGTGTCCATCAACTCATCATTGAGCTTGAAAATATCCTCATCATACTTCAAAGATGCTCCAATCATCTCATACAAATAATATTTGTTAGAAAGCATATGTGAAAAATTACCTTGGATTGTAGTCATTTCTTTCTGTATCTTCTCCATGACTTCAAGGAAATATGAATCTTCCAATGAAGCAGCTCCCCAACAAGACTGTGATACTGAAACATGTGTATCATGGAGAATGTGTAAGGCCTCCTTGATCTTTCTTTCGCTCATCTTGAGTGGCCTTTCAAAAGGATAAGGTTAAGAGTGAACCTCCTCATGATCTCTTAGTGGATCAACCTCATGAAAATATTGTGCTGATAGTGAGATCGATCCTTGGGCATTTTCCTCGACTGCAAGGACTTCATATTATTTAGGTTCAGTGGAGTTTGTACTTGCAGTATCCTCATCAAGTGGTATTTCTATGTCACTAGCATAGAGAGATGGACATACATTAGTATATGTCTCCTCAAAACCTAGGAACCCATAAGTAGGTAACTCATCATAGCATCCATCAGTAGATGCTTCTTTAGAACTTGAGAAACCATCAGTAGATGCCTCTTCTTGGCACCCATTAGTATCTTCTCTCTGATCCATAATTGGATGATACTTAGCAGAACATCTGGTGGCTTCTTCATGCTTACAACCCTCATCAGTAAGGATTGTACCTTCATCTTCTTTATATATACATGATGGTTCTTTACTTGAGAGACTATAGTGCCTCTCATGTTCATCAGATGGATGATTTTTTCTTCCTTATTATTCTCTCACTGGTTTGATACCTTTCAATGATTCCTCATCTAAATCCTTGAGCTAAAATGGGCCAAACCTATAGTAAAAATAATCTTTGAAATGAATGTATTTAAAAATATTTTCTCCCAAGGCTAGATACTCCTGGTAGTGGTGGGGCAAGGTTTCACATGTAGATGTCATCTTTTCTAAATCATTCTTAGGACTATCCATCGGTGGTTCATCCCATTAGTATTTACTGTACATCTGGTCACAAATGTAATCATCCTCATCTCTTGGCAGGCCTCCATCAATGCAAATGATTTCTTCTTCCTCATATAACTCAAAGTCTTCATCTTCCATGATTGTAACTAGTTCCATAGCTGCAACTTGAAGATAGATACGAGAGTTACTTTCAATAGGATGGGCCAAGGAAAGTGTTATGATACCACTTTAATATCCACAGAACAGGTTCCAAAGGATATTAACTCTAAATCAAACTTTAAAACATGAATTTGAATAACTAAAACTAGTCCTCAAAACTAGTCATGAAGAAACTAGAATTGGTCATTGATTAACCCACCCAAAGCTTGATAGATGGAACCATTTTGGATATGTAAAATATGTTAGTGAGGGTGTAGCAACATAAAAATCAGAATCAAGGCCATCTTCAGAGTCCTATGCACAAGGTACTGGGACCATTTATTGTTCAATAACAACTACCGTTGAAGTTTACACCAAGGCCGTCTGGGTACACCAACATATTCATATAGACTTATTCATTTACACTTGAAATCAAACAAGGGTGAATATCATACATTAACCCCCTATTCTATTGCTGGACAATATTTATAGATGTTTTGGGAGGATTAGGCAGTGTTTGGAGGAAGAGGGAGGAAGAGCGCTATGTAGGAATACTAAAATAGTTAGTTTTCAGGATCTCCCAAATAGGCTAAGAATTTTAATGACATCATATGACTGACCGAACTGAAATTGAGCACCTAGAGAACTTTTAATCACAAATACTACAAAACTAGTCAATTAATGAAGTCAATTGATGAGGACAAATAACCTCTAATGATCTTGATTTATTCTTATGATGGTGAATATGAATTAGAAATAAATAAAATATGCAACATCAAACAAGAACTGATCTTATTAAGCAATGCATAGAAGTTTCATATCTCGGACATTACAGGGAGTCATCAATTCTTGAATTTTTACAGTTAATGGAGAAGAGTACTTCAAGAAGAGTAAGAAGGAGAAGTGTAATCACTGAATCTGATATGTAGGATGAAATGGGATGCTAGCTTCTCATGGGAGCTACACTAAAATTCCGAAGCTTCTTGAAATCTCTCCAACTGATCTCTCTCTCTAAGTGAAACTCATCAAAACCACCTCAAATCACCTCAAATATGCCTGGATATTTGCATCCACTCTGAAGGATCAATCTCTACATGAAAGGGGATGGATCAGATATGAAAATAAATAATCAATGACTGCATTGGATCATATGCAGAATACTGGAAGAATAACTATGCGGCACTTCTCCCACATGTGACTAAGGGTGCATCTCCAAAGCCCAAAGAAGCACTAAGCTTTCTCAATCACAAAGATAAACTGTCAAAAGATGTGGAAGTGGTTCTCCCTCCTTATTTTACAGATTGGGTGACTTGTTGAGAGATTCAAGTTGCTAATGAACCTCCTTGGCCTCATCTAATGTGCCTTCCTTGTTTGATTTGGAATCTTCCTGCTTTTCCATACTTTCTAGCTTTCTTCTTTTTGGAAATTGCGCACTCCTGGATTTTCCTAATGTTTCCTACTTTTCATATTGCTTGGGTTTTATTCCTTTTGGAAACTATTCCCTCCTTGCTTTCCCGATGTTTCCTTCTTTTCAAGACTAGCTTCTTTTTAGTACTTTCCCGCTTTGTACACTTTCCTGCTTTATGCACTTGCTTGCTTTTCATTGCTTTTTCCAGTTTACTTCTTTTTTGCTTTGCTCTGCTTTTTTTTCACATTCCTCTTTGGTTGAAAACTCATTGATATATCCTTATCTACTTATGCACCCTCATGCAAATCATTAACACATTTAATAATAATTAAATATCAAAATAATAATTACATCGCCTCCAATTTAATTTATTCAAAACAAATATAGTCTAAATTTTATTCCTAGTTAATTTAATTGCCTAGGGTAATTGAACAATGTTACCCCTCATTAATTAATTCATTGATTTTCACTAGGATCCATGGGGGTTTGATGTGTCATTGGATGCTTCCTGGTGCTAACAAAATGGGAACATGTCACCAATGAGTGCACTCCTAAAGTATCATTCTCCTTTTTCTCATGAGACATCAAATCGTAAAGATAAAGCCACAAAAATGTCCGCGTAGAAAATAAATTGAAAGAAAAGATCATTTTTAAACCTTAATCAAAACATTGAAAAACTTTCCTACAGGAAATAACAACATATTGCAACAAAGAATCAAGGTACACATACTGACACATGTTATAGACCATTTTAACACAATTATGAAGATGACATCATCCCAGTCTTTGTATTGGGATTACTTGCTCATCTAAATATGGGCACATTAAATATTGGAAGGTGGTTGGAGGTTTGGGGACTTATTTTGAAGGAGTCCCAATGGGAAAATATTGTTCCATAGGAGGTCCACACCAAAAAGAAAGGGGAGAGACACACCTATCTATATGACCCGTAGAGCTTCAAAAAGTGCATCCACACTGCACCGACCATCTACTTTCTTGTCTTGATCTCATGCCTACCATACACAACAATCATTAGATGGGTATTCTTCAACGAATTTCAGGATTAAATGAAATACTGAGCCTCATTCAGTAGGAACACTAACTAATATTCAAACATAAACTGGAACATGTGCAAATGTATCCATCTTTGGTAAATATATCTAGACTACTGAATCAATTGCTTCATATTCTCTTGTTGAGGTTGTTCCTATTCAAGAGGATCAAGTTATTTATAAATCTATATGATGAAATCCATATGATTATGAAGGGGATGTTGGTAAAACTGGTGATGGAGAAACAATTGTAACTAAGTAGGTAATACATATAGATATGCTATTTGTTCAACTGGTTTTTATGCCATCGATGAATCGATTCTTGTCCTTCTAGTTGATAACGTTATCTGATAGCTTTTTACTGGTCCTGGGAATTCTTATGTGGAGATAAATTCCAAGCCCCCATGATTTGTTGCATCATTAGAAAAAAGAGAGCAGCCCCCCAACAAATTACACATGTTAAGTTTGTAGCCCACCCTTTTAGGATTGCATCCATGTTTGGACAAGCATTTCTTCTTCACTGCATTCAGAGCTTTGTGGATTCTGCTATCAACCAAGCTCAATACCCCTATCTTTCTTACTAAACCTTGATGTTCATAGCCTAAACTAGTTAATGGGGGTGGAGACAATACTAGTTTGAGGATGTTATGCATATCATGAAATCTATTGGCATCTCGAAGGATCACCTTCCCCCACTACAATACTCTCTTGATGTTAATGGTCAATAATTCTTGTGTTGTACTGGAACGATTTGACAATTCATGTCTCTTATCGATTACACTTAACATGATTTTAGACCATGAACACACTCTGGATCCAGATCATTGATTTCATTTGATGATAAATATGAAGTTATTCACACATTTTAAACCTGAAACTTGTGCAAACACTCTGAAGGATGTTTCTACAAATAACAAAAGCCCAATCCAAACTATCACAAGATTAATTACTCAATATAATGTTTGGATGCATTTTATTTTCATGTTCTTTTTTAGCTCTTTGATGGGGTCTAGATAGGTATCAAAGGGAAAAGAACATTACCTCCTAGCCCTTCTGATGATGCATTTTCTATCTAGTGCATTTTTTTAACTGTTGGTGGGGGTTGAGAAATGCCCCAGAGGGAAAAATGCATTAGTATCTCCCTTTTTCTACTAATGCAACCTCATAGGGATTGTGTTTCTCCTCCATACACATTTTATGACATGCCACAGGGCCAACAAACGCCCAAATGGAAAAACACATAAAATTAACCTCTAGATTGCTTAACCAACTCTTCCTCTACTACATTTTGTCTCTTTGTGCATTTCTTAGCTCACGATAGGGTCCAACATTGCCCCAAAGGGTAAAATGCACTCATCCTTTCACTATTCCACTGTTGCAACCTCCCGGGTAGTGCATTTTGGCACTTGCTACATTTTTTAACACGAACAAAATGGAGATTTACTCTACCCATTAACACACAATGATTTATATTAACGAACCCTGTATTGATTCTCTACATAACCCTTTTGGATACTCTGTCCTGATTTTACAATTCACTAGCCTTCGTTTTGGCCTCTGTTAATCTCTCCATACAAGTCCACTAGTACAAAATGAGAGATAAATGACCAAAAAAAGGACCAAAATCCGCATATAAATGACAAATTTTGAGTTGGTGACCACTGGTAGCAAATTAGTGGTCATTTATCACGCGACAAAAAATGTGGTCATATTTATCTTATCTTGTGTTCATATATTTGGTTGTATATTTGATCATTAATTTGGTCATTAATTGTCACAATTAATGACCAAATTTATGACCACTTTTTTTGTCATGTGACAAATGACCGTTAATTTGCTACCAACGATCGCTAACTCAAAATTCGTCATTTATATGCATATTTTGGTCATTTGTTTGGTCACTTATATCTCATGTTGTATTAGTCATCGTTTATATGCAAATTTTGGTCATTTTTTGGTCATTTATCTCTTTTTAGTGGTTTCAAAATATATATAGGGCATGGAGGAATCGAACCACCAACCTCCTGCCTATAAGGCAGGTGCTCTACCACTGAGCTAGCACCCTTAAATAGAAATCCTTATGGATTGATATGAGAATAAAATTTCCAATAGTTAACACCACCTTGCCAAATTCTGGAAAAGGGTCATATACCTAGGTAAGAAACAAATATTACCCAAGAGTCACCAAAAAGGGTCATGTTAATGATAACCTTCTTTTGCCAAAATCTCTCAAAAATCAAGAATGCAGTTGTATTGTCAAATTTTTCTCCTAGGGGTACCAAATCAAGAATCACAATTGTCTTTTCCTGATCTTGGGCATTTGCATTTTCTCCCATTATCCTTCCTTGGCTTTGTTTCAAGAAAGTTCCTGTTGCTATCTATGCAGCCAACACTGAAGCCAATGGAAGAAAAACATAAAGTGCCACCCCAATCTCAAGCTCCACTTGTATGTTCATATAACCAAATTCAAGATAATATAGCTTCTCTCAGTAATGTACAGAGCTGACTTGAATATCATTTCATATTACAATCTATAAAAATAACCAAAACTAATTTTTATACAAAATTTATCCAATGGAAATTGTAGCCTCTCAACTTGGGAAACTATAACTGTTAGAAAAACACATCCTCTATGGTTTTACTTCTACATGGTTGAAATCAGAACTGAAATAACATGATCAAATAAGTGAATACACAAAATTAAACTTAAAAGTTAAATTAGATTCAATAGAATACTATAGACCTTGTATTCCAATGCATCAAACCCTTTGAAAATGAACTAAAATAATGTTTTCAAGTTTTTTGGACTTGGTGTAGTGACAAAAATGTTTGAATACCTGCAAGAGATGTCATTATATAATACATATCGACCCATATTATACTCATAAAGATGAATTTCATATCAAAAGTTTAAAAAACAATGAACAAACCCTACAGCAATAGCCCCAGCAATAACAAGACCCAAGGCAGCACAGTTGCCCCGTCCCAGGGAAACAGTTAAGGCAACAGTGCTTATCAATGTCTTTTCCAGTATTGCATCAAGAAACGTAATCACAAATTTTCCCTTCACAATCCATCATGTTAGTTTATACTAGTCAAAGGCCGTAATGAGAATTCTCATGTCACATATTTCTCTCTAACCTTAAATTACAAACCAACATGTTTATTGAGAGATACGAGAAAAGTGTATAGCTAGTTAAGGAACTGAAGAAATGTTTTCAAGAATAAGATATTCATCACCTGATCCAATGTACGACATTTCCCAATTAATGACCCCATTGGCTGATCAACATGAAGCTACTCTTTTAGAATTTTTAGGTCCTTTTCTGCCTCGGATATTCCCTCATCGCCCTTCAGATAAAACATGGTGGAAAGAGAAGAAAAGACTATGTTAAATAGTTAAAATCAGAAAACTATATAAAAATCAAAGCTATAGTACTCTTTTTTACAACCAATAAAGCTAGCAAAGAAAGCTAAACAATGCTAAAATCAGAAAAACAAAGGAAGAAGAAGAAATAATAATCAATATTTGAGGTAATGAAAGTATTCAACACAAACCTCTAGCACCTATATTGGTGCAATTGAACAAATGTGCGATGATACTGGAAAAATGTTAATATCTTCATCCATAATTATGCATGCTTTGCAGGATGCAAGAGACAAAATGAAGTGTTCATTAAAGTGAGCAATTGTGTTGACATGGGACTCTGTACCAAATCTCTCATGATCAAAATCCTGAAAACAATAAAAATGGTACTTCAATTAGTGTAGTGATAAGAAGAGATATGTGTTAAATTTTCAGAATTTACTTCAATCTGATCTAGGATCTTAACTGAGACAACAACATGTACAGCATATCTACAGGATATCAATCATGGAGACAATAATGCAAGCACACAAGAGACACAAAGATTTACTTGGGGAAAACCATAAAGGTGAAAAACCCCAATAACTTCCTCAGAGATAGATAGAGCAATGATACAACCCAAACATAAGAGATAGACATATCCTAGCAGCAGATCCTCCTCCTCCATAAGTGCACCACTCCTCCTTGAGTGCATGAGTGAGAAGTGAGTGATCAAATAGAGTGCCTCCCGCACTCTATTTATACTTGACTTGACTTGCCTTTTACATAACTCATGTAGGCTCGAACTTAACCACATAACATAATGCTGACTGGGCCGACCCCCAATAGGGTGGTCTAATAGCCCTTCGACCCACATGGCCGACCCCCAATAGGGTGGTCTAATAACCCTTTGACCCACATGACTTATACAGGGCCGACCCCAACAAGGTGGTCTAATAACCCATCAAGTATAAGTTACGACATTTACAATATAAATGACGACACTTCCGTATAGAGGAATAATACCATCTCTATAGGAATACAATATACATATATGTGAAATACATTCCGAAGTTACATATACATCAACACTCCCTCTTAACTAGGAAGGTATTTCTCGACACAGGTCTTCTAGCACAAGTCATGTTCTCTGGATCATCTTCACTGGATAATCATCATCGAGTCATCATCATCGTCACTGCTGCTACTATCTCAATCAATCTCTGAATCTACTCGTCATAGGAAGTTCTACAAAGCCAGTCCTTTTTCATACTGGATGTAGGCCCACCACCTACAGGTCTTCGTCATCACTGGCCATACTATGGAATTCTCAGGACTTATTACGTGCGTCACAAAACCTGGCTGCAGCATCCCAGGCTATTACGAGCACACAGCTCTACCTGTAGGATCTCCCAGGAGCACATTACATGTGACCCATCACAAAACTTGGCTGAAGCATCCCAGGCTGTTACGAGCACGCGGCTCTACCTGTCGGATCTCCCAGGAGCACATTACATGTGATCTCACCACAAAACCTGGTTGAAGCATCTGAGGCCTTTTTCATCCTGTTCAAATCTCCCAAGAGCAAATTACATGTGGTCATGGCAAAACCTGGCTGAAGCATCTGAGGCCTTTTTCATCCTGTCCAGATCTCCCAGGAGAAAATTACATGCCATATGACAAAACCTCGAAAGAGCATCTGCCAGATATCCCAGGGCACCGAATTACATGCCATAGGAAAAACCTCGAAAGACTATCTGCAGATCTCCTAGGGCACAAATTATATGTCCTCCCAAAGCAAAACCTCAAAAGAGCATTTGCCAGATGTCCCAGGGCACTGAATTACATGCCATAGGCAAAACCTCGAAAGACCATATGCAAATCTCCTAGGGCACAAATTACATGCTTACCTGCACAACCTGATCCACGACCACAAAGTATCATCTGATACTCATCATACATCATCCTGATGTACACATGATCATCCTGATCATCATCACTGCAACATCCTGCTGCATGTCATCTGGAGAAGCTCGTCATCCACGATCATCCTGATCATACAATGCATCCATCCGATGCACACCAAGTATCTACCTGATACATATCATCATACATAGTGTATCCACCTGATACATAGATACATGATCCACACAATGTATCCATCAACATATATGATCTACCTGATCATACCTGATACATATCAATATACATGATCTATCTGATCATACAATGTATCCACCTGATACATATACAGATACATGGTCCAAGCATCCAACATGATGCATATACACAATACATACAAATGATCCAACCGATCATATCCAGCATCCAACATGATGCGTACATACATATAAATGATCCAACTGATCATATCCAACATCCAACATGATGCATACATACATACATAAAGATGATCCAACTGATCATATCTAGCATCCAACATGATGCATACATATACAAAAATGATCCAACTGATCATATACAGCAAACCAGAACATCATCCTGATGCTCATCATCCAGCGCTTACATCCACAGCCATGTGAAGGATCCCCCTTCCAACATGCTTGAAATGGCTTCAGCAAATGTGTCCATCACTTCTTCCTCGAAGTGTCCTCGATCTGAAGAACGCCAAGCCTCTCTCTGAAGTACTCAAACTTCACCCTGGCTAGTGGCTTCGTCAGCACATCTGAAATCTGCTCGTCCGTCGCAACATACAGGAGCTTCACAGCTCCTCTCTGCACCATATCCCTGATATAGTGATATTTGATCTCTATGTGTTTCGACCTATCATGAAACACTGGGTTCTCGGATAGATTCACATAACTCTGGTTATCACAGAAGATACCAGTAGCATCCAACAGGAGATCAAATAACTCAGGCAGTAGCTTCCGTAGCCATACTGCCTCACAACTAGCTGAACAGGCTGCAACATACTCAGCCTCAGCTATACTCAGTGCTACGCAGGACTGCTTCCTGCTAAACCAAGAGATCACACCTGATCCCATACTGAAGCAGCACCCAGATGTGCTCTTCCTATCTGCAGCACTTCCTGCCCAATCTGAATCAACATAACCCTACAGGTTAAACTTTTGATTCGCTTCATACTTGAGCCCATAATCCACTGTACCTTGCAGGTACCTCAAAACATGCTTTACAGCAATCACGTGAACACTCCTCGGATCCGTCAGGAACTGGCTCAATGTGTTCACAACAAAGCAAATGTCTGGTCTCGTGTTTGTCAGGTACATCAAGGACCCAATCTTCTGACGATGCATAGAGACATCAACCGGATCAGATGAAGCATCACAAAGAAGCTTCAGATTCGATGCCATAGGTGTGGCCATGGCCTTGCAATCCATCATCCCGAACCTCTTCAAGATCTCTACTGCATACTTACCTTGTCCAAGGAAGATTCCATCTGCACTCTGCCACACCTCCATGCCAAAAACAAATAGTGCATCATCCCCAAGTTCTTCATCTCGAACTCGGTAGCAAGCTTCCACTACATGTCGGCAATCAATCTATCTTCACCTGTAACAAACAGGTTATCCGCATACAAAAGTAGTATCACTGGATTGCCTTCCTCAACCTTGTAGAAAAGGTTGGAATCCGCTTTATTCTTGGTAAAGCCCAAACTGGATAGAAAGCTGTCTATCCTACCATACCAAGTTCTGCACACATATATGACTACACCATGCTATCTTGAAATCCATCTGGTGCATCTTCTATTTCATCACTTTTATATTTCTCAATGCTGCCATCTGCAACATGCTTGATCTGATAGTTCCATTTGGAAGTCACAACAGACTTCCCTTCAGCTCTTGGGACCGCATCCCAAACATCGTTCTTCATGATCGACGGATCATGGCATTCTTCCCGTATCCTGGGAACTTCAATATCTTCAATAGATAATTTTGTTGCTTGAACAAATGTTGTAGATCTTCTTTTGTAGGAGATGGCATACGATCTTTCCTACACAACAAGTTAAATTGCATGATTAGAAAACATCTCATAGTTTTCAGAACAAATTCTTACACATAAAGAAATATGTCATACAGTCATGCAATTAACTTAGCCAATGATTCAATGCAACATTTATCCATATCCCGTAACTTTCTAGATGCCTTCCAATCTTTACCAGAACATTGTTAAGAGTGTGTACAACTCCCAACATGTCAGCAAAGAGGTTTCATTCTAGATAAGTAGCAATGGAATGTTGTACAGTGCCATAGGCCACTTACCCATGCATATTAGTAGTATACTGTTCATCAATGCAATTATTCTAATATGCATAATACACAACCTAATTCTAGGAACATCAGTATATACATTATTGAACAGTATTAATTAAGAAATGACAATTCAAATACTTATATTTGTTTGTTCGTTGGGTGGACTCCCTCTGAGTCTTCGCTTTCTTGCAGGAGCTACTGGAGTCCTAATCTGAAGTAGCTTCTTCTACACCTTTCTGTTGTGGAATGTAGAGAGATGGTCAACTCCCTCTGAATATCTGCATCCTTGCATAAACCACTGGAGTGTACTCCCTCTTGATCTTTGCTTCCTGGATTACCTGTTCTTGAACTCATATTCATCCTTGGTCCCTATGCATGCTTATTAGTATCATAATTGAGTTATCCTTGTGATCTCATATAAAATCATACATTCATTAGTATACTATTAAAACACAATAATCTCAAGCATGTATAGTCATGATCATTTCAAACAGAAATAATAATCATTATTATTCAAGGTTTATGTAGGATTCTTATGGTTAGTCAAATCATAAGAAACATAACATGTCTAAACCTATAATTACTCAAACCTATGACTCTTCGGGTTAGTCATATCATTAATTACGGTAAGACACATAATATGCATATACCCATGATTATTCAAACTTATGACTTCATGAATAATCATTATCAACAACACAACAGTATAAGATCCTAACCCAAGGTAGGATTCTAGCTTGATATAGGAAAAACATACCTGGATTAGCATGCTAGTTAGTTATGTCTAACATACCTGCATAATGTCTTCTGGTTCTCTTCAGTGACTTGTGCTAGTAACCTGCATGTCTCATAAGTTAACCATTGTAGAACCAAGTTATACATACCTCGAAAGTAGATCTTCTATGTGATCCATGACAATGGATGAATCTTTGTCTTCACGTCACCATGAGCATATGTTCTTGAAGTAGAACATGATTTGACTTTCTTGGTGTACCTTTTGTGTTAGCAAACAACATAAACCTCATACAACACCATAATGCATTAGTACAATCATAAGTCTCAACACCTTAATCAATGAATATCTTCTATAAGGTAATATGACAAGTCTAGTAATTAATCAAGATAGTACTATAATGATATGAAGACAAACATATCATAAAATTAATCATGAACAGAATTTGAAACATACCTGTAAGCCATACCTGTCAAGATTGCTTGTAATCTTCTTATGGAATGCCTTAGCCTCATCTCCCTCTAAAACAGGAACTTCTTCACTTATGCAGGTGACCAATCCATCCTCTTCTAGGATTAACCCAATCCACTTGATTTGCAGGAACTGGATCTTGAGCTGTAATAGGGTTTGTCAGAGAAACCCCAAAAATTCAAACTTTGAATTTCAAACTTCCGAAAGGATAGAAATATGTGCCTTGATGAGCTGATCAAGCTGGTATATTCAGAATTTGAAAACTGCAAAGTTTCACTCTTCAATTTTGCCTTTGAATCTTCCGGATTCACTGGACGTGATCCTGAACTGGGGTTTGATGAAACCCACTCTTCTGCCCAATCAAAAGGTTTGATCCAAATCTCTAAGCTTCTATTTTTCTGAGGAGCTTCCAGCCGTGGTCACAGATTTCAAAAATTCCCATTTTTACAGAAGCCCTAATTTTCCACTTTTCTGATCAAAGTCCCGAACTAGGGTCTGATCAAGCCCGGCCTTCTGCCCAACCAAAAATTCTGATCTTGGTCTCTAAATTTTTATTTTGATGAGTAGCATTCAGCCGTGGTCTCCGATTACAAAAATTCCAACTTTCTCCAAAGCCCTAAATTCCGGAAGCCATGAATGAAGGTACTCAAAAATAATTCTGTTTTGACAGAAATATGTACCTGATTGTTTCTTGTGTAACTCCGAACTTTTCGATCCACAAGGTCTGAAAAACTTTCCTGAGATAGCCTGACCTGTTATCTTTCCATCCTGACAGGTCTGGCCTCATTTGGATTCTCTGAGAAAGAGTTATGCCAAATGTCGCAACGTGACCTGTTTTGGGATAATACAGGAGAGCGAACTTGTACGGCGTGCCACGTGTCACTTTTTGAACTTCGGTGTTTGAAATTTTTTCTTGAGATAGCTCGCCTTGTTTTCTTTCCATCCTGATATTTTTGACCTCAATTGGACTCTTTGAGAGAGAGTTATGCCAAGTGTAGCAACGTGACCTGTTTATGGGATAACACAGGAGAGCGAATTTGTATGGCGTGCCACGTGTCCCTGGTTCAACTTCGGCCTCTGAAAAAGTTTCCTGAGATAGTACATTCTGTGTACTACCTACAATTTTTACGAAATTTGATTTGGATCTTCCTAGCCCAAGTTATGACCTTTTTCCCAAGGTCACTTGATTTTGACTCAAATCTGGAAGAGTCAGAAACCCTATATTGTACAGATCATAAATCCCAAATTACAACTAATTAGAGGCTATCCTTTGGACACCAGGTACATGGGGATTTAATATTCGACTTGTAAATATTTCAGATCCGAAAACTTCGCCAAAACGGATTTATAGCGAAAGTGCTACGATGACTGGTTTTTGCTATATCAAGCCCTAGCATTGTAAGTGCAACAAGTGTCATACATGCCATATCATGACTTCTTTCAGGCTAGCTCTGATACCATGTTAAATTTTCAGAATTTACTTCAATCTGATCTAGGATCTTAACTGAGAGAACAACATGTACAGCATATCTACATGATATCAATCATGGAGACAATAATGCAAGCACACAAGAGACACAAAGATTTACTTGGGGAAAACCATAAAGGTGAAAAACCCCAATAACTTCCTCAGAGATAGATAGAGAAATGATACAACCCAAACATAAGAGATAGACATATCCTAGCAGCAGATCCTCCTCCTCCATAAGTGCGCCACTCCTCCTTGAGTGCATGAGTGAGAAGTGAGTGATCAAATAGAGTGCCTCCCGCACTCTATTTATACTTGACTTGACTTGCCTTTTACATAACTCATGTAGGCTAGAACTTAACCACATAACATAATGCTGACTGGGCCGATCCCCAATAGGGTGGTCTAATAACCCTTCGACCCACATGGCCGACCCCCAATAGGGTGGTCTAATAACCCTTTGACCCACATGACTTATAGAGGGTCGACCCCAACAAGGTGGTCTAATAACCCATCAAGTATAAGTTACGACATTTACAATATAAATGATGACACTTCCGTATAGAGGAATAATACCATCTCTATAGGAATACAATATACATATATGTGAAATACATTCCGAAGTTACATATACATCAACAATATGAGGATCAAATCCCTTGCATCAACATCTGCTAAAAAAAAACAGATCAACTCAAAGCCAGTGAACAAATGCAAACAAGAGAACAAACATAAATCTAATGTATAATGCATCCATAATAATATAATGATAATGAAAGGTCTAGATATCTTCCTATAGACCAACTGCATCTCGATTCTCAATGAATAATAGGAGAAAAAGAATTTTAAATTATAAACTAACCATGATGTGACTAAACATGTCCAAAGAGTTTCCTTGCCGTAGAACAATCAACAACCTTAATCCATAATTCCTTGAGCAACAAATCTATATTTGAAACTATGCTTTCTTTGTTTAACTATTTCTTCCACTCAGCATGATGCACATTGCATTGTTGTATCAGTTTCCCCTAGTATAACTTTACAAGTAAATTCATCACAATGAAAGTAAATTACTGACATCAAAATCATGGGTTTAGAGGTAGAGAACTATCCTATAAGATATTATAAGATAAGATAATTTTATTAATGTCCAACAAATGACTGAGAGTACATCTTGTGAAAGTGCAAAGTGGGAGTTTGAAATCACTTCCTAAATTAGTGCTATAGAATCTTGTTGAGAAATTTAAAATGGAAGGCATGCTTTCTATGAGAAAAGTGTATGCTGAAAAGTAGTCCCAGAAAAATGTTGGCACATAACCACTCAGAACTATTGCTAGATTTTGACATTCACTATAGGCTTCAATGTGCTAATCTAGAATTCATGACATGGATTGGTATTCATTTTAAGTTCCGGAAAGCCCTTTGGATTATGTGCATGGTTTGCTAAAAACCCAAAAGTATTTGGTTATTCCATCTAGAATGACAGACTTCATGAAGGGCCTCCTTCAGCCATTCATCGTTCATGTATATTTCTACTCGTAGGAAGTAATACTAGAAATTTTGTAAGTCAAATAAGTATATGTTAAAATTCTTAAATAAATCATTTGGGAGCGCATTCAAGACTTCTACATGATATCACATGAGGATTATGAAGAAAGATATCAAATTGCACTGCCATTTAAGAGATCGTTGAACGACTTTCCTGCTAGAAGTGTTGTTGTTGCACCTGAAAATATTTTGGTACATCTTAGGATTGAATTGAATTCCACAAGTAATAATTCAAGATGATAACTACTAATGGAGACATCCACCTCAGGGGATATGCGTGGGTACCTAACCACTAAAAATGATGAGGATCTACACATATGTCTTACTTAACTTTCGTACCTAGCTTCATCGTGAAGGGATGGCCCAGAATAATAGTTGTTCCATAATATATAAGCATTTTTTTGTAGTATCAGTTACAAATTCACTATCCTGTCTATATACATTTCAATACTTGCTTTATATATGTAACTACGCTTTCCTCTTTTACAATATTTTGGTGTAGATATATGCAGTAGATTGGATGAAGGAACAAAGACAGGTGCAATACATTACAGAGCATAAATATGATGGATATCTTGCATCCAAAGCTTAACATGTGATTTATGATGATCCACATATTTATGAATAAGTTTGATGGAACTTAGAGTGTCACAATAGATAGGGGCAGGGCCCTTTTGAGGAAATCCCATCTTATCACGAATAATTCTCACGATCCAAAAAATATGCTTCCTAGCGAGGGGAACATTGGAATACAAAACTTATATAGAAGACATAACCACAATATTTTGCTTCTTAACAGTGATCAATTGGTCCAGAGTAAAGAGTTAACAAGTAACTAGAGGTGGAATGACACCCATCAATATCATTGACCAAGTATGCATTAGAGAATCCTTGAAGATGAGTAGAAGATCCTATTGCATAGTGAATACCTATACTAGTGGTGCCCTTAAAATAGCATAAAATATGCTTTACAACCTACTAGTGACACTCATGAGGTGCCTGTAGATACTGGTAATAAAAAATGATGGAAAATGCAATATCTAATCGAGTATGAGTAAGGTAGAGAAGGCTACCCACTAAAGACTGATAGATAGTAGCCTCAAATATAGGAGAGGGATAATATTCCTGAGACTTCATCCCAATGGAAAGAGAAGTGCTAACTGGATTACAATCCTCCATTTTGAAGCGTTGCAGAAAATACAGATCACACTGAGGTTTAGAGAAAGAGATCCCAGAGGTAGATTGAGTAATTTGAATGCCTAGAAAATAGTGAAGAAGAGAAATATCATTAATTAAAATGACTCATGAATATTTAGCGTCAATTCCTTAACCTAGGAGGTTGAGCTACCGGTTAGAATTAGATAATCCACGTAAAGCACGATAATACTACTTTTATTATCCTAATGGAAAATGTAGAGATCGGGCTCACTCTCGCAATGATAAAATCCACAGCTGATAAGAAAATTATGGATCTTTTAATACCAATAGCAAGGTTCCTTCTTTAGGCCATATAAATATTGATTAAGTCAACAAACCTGTGGTGTTGATACTTCTTGAACAAAGGCCGATGCTTGTTGCATATAGATTGATTCTTGAAGATCGCAATGAAGGAAATAAATTTTTACTACATCCATCTGATGAACCTCCCATCTTTGTGAAGCAGCTATAGATAGAATCATATGGATAGAGTCCATCCTAGCCACTTGAGAAAAGGTTTCATTTTAATTGCACTAAGGTACTGAATTTACTTATGTACACGCACCAAGTACTTCCTCCAATACCACTTCTTATAGTTAAACCTACCACCTAATGTTATAGTGTTGCACTTATTCTATCATGGTTGTCTCCAACAGTATCAAGGAAAGTCTTCAATGTGGCTGTCACTTAGTCTGTGCAACCTAAAACACAAAGAAGTCATCGAACACTCCCCCCTACATGACTTATTGAACACTCTATACATTTTGTGATGCCTAGATCCAAGGTACTGTGTTTTTTTGCAACCACCTACAAGGATTATCGCTTAAACTTTCTATTAGTACATCTAGCCAATAAACATAGCTTTAAAAATCCAAGATTGCTCTAGTTTGGATGAACTCTCTATTTATATTTTGCACATTGTTTCAACTTGGAAAATATTATTGTTTCAACAATGAAAATGCTTCAATCAGGCTTCAATAATGCATTCGAAACTTTGTTGAAAATGCAATCAAATTCACTCAAAAAGGGAAACCTCAGGGCTTGTAAAATCCTGAAATTATAGCAAGTTGTTGCTATAGATCAAGGGTGGTTTCATTGCTTCACTTGTAGAGATGGGATTAGCCAAGTTCTTAATATTGAATAAGATGCATGAGTGACTAGATGTTTGATATTTTTGACATGGGTTATGAGGTCTCTTTAAGAATCATATGAAGTGGCATAAAGTTTATCTATACATAGGGAATTCTCAGCCAATATTCTAAATATGATATAATGGACCTTTTATCTAAAAGTTTCCAGAATTTTGTAAAAAAATCATAGCATTGGAAGCAGTTCAATTTTTTCCCAAGAAGCATCAAGTATGGTTGAAGTAGGGTTTTGTGTAAGAAGCAATCAGTCAAATTTAAAAATATGCTAGAGAAATTTGTTATAGGAAATCCGTAATGCCTCTTGTATAGGAAAATCTACATGCACTGCTGAATGTGTAGAGATTTTATAGATTCATCATTTTTTAATCTTTTGAAGACCCATCACAACGAGGAGAAGGATTATATTATTTCTGGAATTATGAGAAAATAATGAAATACTTGTCTATTTCATCACCATTCCAGACATTGTTAAACTTGAGGCTTATGAGATCACCGATAGGATCCTTGTTGTTGCCTGTTGTGAAGAAAAGTAGTGAGTTTTTCTCTGTGAGACTCACCTCTCTTATCTGCAGGATAAAATCTATTAAAAAACATATCAAATGACGATATAAGCATAGAAACCCTCCCCTTTCCCCTTACAAGCACACAATTAGAACATTTCAAATCCTTTGATTTCTAGAAAGTGGGAATGGAAATGAAAAAAACTAGAAAGAAAAAATATAAAAAATTACTAGCAGCAAGAAGATGAAAGTAGATACTAGCTCCTAAAACCATTTGATGACTTGAATTTTTTTTGAATGTACTCCCTCATAAATAGTCACCCATACAATTCCTGTGGAAGTTACATAAACATGACATAATGTTGTGGTGAGTGAATGATTTGTGCAAAGTCCCTAAAGCATCATGAGTATGAAAACAAATTGATTTGGACCAACAATGACTATGTTTCGAGGAGGTTAAAGAATGGATAAGCATATGGGGATTGTATGATTAGTAGAACACTGTAGATAAATTTGGTAATTACAGGAACATAGAGATTGAATAAAGAAAATCTATAAGGCCTCAGATCTAACTAAAGTAGTGAGGTGCGGAGTCGAAGATATGAATCTGAAACAGGGGCACCAAGTTGGGGGGGTAGGAACCCAGGTAGGGTTAGCTAGGTCAATACTAAAAGCACTCCTCTACTCTAATATAAGGCATATGTGGCCGTGATTGAAGCTTCTAGGTCTAAGGTTAGGTATAAACCCAACCAATCCATCTCGTGTTCCTTCCTTCGAAGGTTGTCCGGTCTAAATCCAACCTTTTCATAAGTGTAATCATGTAATCAATGAACACTATGTAATTATGAATACAAGTACCATGAGGCTCATGTTTACCCTATACTATTAGCATATACAGTGGAATCATAACCGATGCATTTTATAAATATCCCTTAGTTGTCGGGAAGAAGTTGCTACTAGAAAAAGTGCTTTGTTCAACTGTCAGCAGCCCTTACATATTTGGGTAGCATCTTGTACTGGTTCCTTTTAATATTTAGTAGCGCCCTCTTTGTTTTCCATAAATTCCTTTCAGACGTATCCACTAGATCATACAGAATTCAGAAGCTACGGAGTTTACTGTGACCCAAATTTTATAGAAACCTCCGAAGAGGATACAAAAGTAACTCTATGGTACCAAGGGTACATGAAGGATGTTAGATTATTGTCGTATAATTATGTATATAACGTCAGCTGATAGAGATATTATTCTTTCCCGTTGAGATCGATCTTACTTATGCTAACCAAAATTGGTAACACATAATGGATGTATTGGTTTCATCATTTAATTGGTGCACCTCACCTAACTCACACAGCTTCCTTATTGCATTATATACATAAATACACAAACTGCATTGGGCCGACTTGGCTGAGGCAGAAATAATTTATACACTTTTACTACAGTGCATCTTCCATTGCAAACAAACAATTCCCTTGTCCATCATCCAAAGGGGTCTTCCAGTTCCGCAATGAGTAGGCAACATATTTTCATGATTGTGCATGGTTTTGATCCACAGTGTTTTGGTTGAGCGTTGGGGAATTTTTTAGCACACATTTGACATATTCTAATCATTGTTCTTGATATAAAAAGAGTCATGGATGAGCCCTCTAGAGGGTTATATTACATATTTTTTTTTACCTTTGTCGTGTGGGTAAAATATATTATTTACTCACAAACATCCGCTCTAGTAGTCTGTACAGATATTCATAGTTCAAGTTCAATAAATATGGAAGCAGAGCGAACAATAGCAGATGCGGAAGTGAAGTTGTGTGAGCTTGCTTACTCGCTTGACTTCCACCAATATATGAAAGACAAAAAAAATACAAATAGGGAGAATCTACTCTGGTTGTTCTACGAGATCATATTATGGGGTTGTTCCACAAAAACAACAAATAGGAAATAGTATATATATTGTATATCACATATATAAGTAGTGAACTTGTATGTAACTATATCTACTGGGACTACTTGTTTTGTTGAGACTTGCAAATAAGAGAAAAGCAATGACAATTTCGTTGGAACTTCTTCGATGTGATGAAAAATTATACTGCTTTACAGATGATATTGTGTCATATGCCATGTTTATTACTTTCCATATCAGTGATTATTTATATGATGATGATCTACATGATGTTGTTGTTGTTGTTGTTGTATGATTGAAGAATTGAAGTGTGAATGCAGGATATTAAGAGGTGTCTAGGATATTGGATCAAGTCAATATGAGGTAAAATCTATGTTTCATGCTACAGGAAATCAAGTCCTTGAGTAGGTTTGTTCTTAACAGAGTCACAATGCATATTTAGGAGAGTTTCAAGAATTGAATGTGTTGAGTATGAAAATAGATAGGAGGTAGGGTCTGACTATATGAATACAAAGTCCAAGAATATGTCAGAAGAATTTTGGTGTGCTTCTTATTTATAAATTGCAAACAAAATAAAACATGTGTGATCCATATCGTGTCCAAGAAGCACGAGGGGGGACAATAGTTCAACTGAATGAGTCGGCTTTGTTATGGCGGAGGATTAATAAACAAAATGAGAAAAAGCAGGATTACACAATACAGATAAACACAATGCACATAGACAATATGCAGGAATGCAAACTTTTCTTCTATTACTTGTAAACAGATAAAAAACGGATTGATTCTGATAAGATGTATGTTACAATAGTTTACATGCTTATAAAGAAGTTTGAGATGCTTGGGTGATTTCCAATTATGTTCAATTACAAAGAATAAGTTATAATGGTTTCAACAGTTCAACCGTTACAGTCGACTGGAAGATAGAGAGACACTCTGTTGAAGTTCGACAGTCACCAGTCGCATGTCAACGCTGCTTGTCGATGTCGTGAACTATGAGATTGTAGAACATGTCGTAGTATGTCGAAGTCGAGACTCGTCGAAATTGTGTCGACATCGAAAACCTATCAAAGTGTTGAAGTTGTTGAAGTCATGTCGCGTCGAAACTTATTGAAGTTGTATCAAGAGCGATGACTGGTCAAAGATGTGTTAAAGTTAGCATCCGACAATAATGCCAACTACAATGTGGATCAAAAATCCTTCCTTAAGAAACAATGGACCCCATTGTTTGCTTGTGGAGGTGAGGAAACTTGTCGTTTACTTCATGAGAAGAGTACCACTTTCCTTGGGATGGGATTTGGCCAGCTTTGGAAACCTAAAATAAGGGAATTGTGTTCGTCCTTATAAGGCGTACTCGTCCTTATAAGGCGTACTCGTCCTTCGACAATGGTGTCACAAGGAAGAGGCTCCTGAACATCTGGATGGATGTCTTCGGGTGCTTCCGAGGAGAATTCGTTTTGTTCCAACAAAGGTGCATGGTATGGTCGAAGCCGATCCACATTAAAAACTGGATGCAGACCTAGGTGTGCAGGAATGTCGAGCTGGAAAGCATTTTCGCCAATCTGTCGAAGAATACTGCATGAACCATATCGCAAAGGATTGAGCTTCTTGAAAGGACCAATGAAGTGCTCCTTCTTAAGATGTAACCAGACCTTATTCCCAATTTGGAATGTATGAGGAATACGATGCTTGTTGTGTCGGGTCTTATATTTCTTATTTTCTCCGTGCAACATATCCTGTGCTTGTCGTTGAATGTCGCAAATCTGTTCTCGAAACTTGACTGCTTTATCAACTTCTCACTAGCTGCGGTCTGTGTCGGAGTTTAGTTGTGTTGAGGATATGATTAATTCGATAGGCGTTGAGAGTTGAAATCCATAACAAATTTCAAAGGGATTCTTTCCTGTAGAGCTGTGTTGAGCACGATTGTAGTTGTGCTGTATGTATGGAAGACTTTCATCCCATGTGCGTCGATGTCGGTGATTGTACATGCGAAGAAGTTGTACTACCAAGCGATTCACAACTTCCATCTTTCTGTCGGTCTGAGGATGGAAATATGTCAATAATGAGAGTCACGTGTCCAGTTGTTTCCAGAGAGTCTTCCAAAAGATGCTGACGAATCTGGCATCTCGATTGGAAATGATGGTTGTGGGTAAACCAAAGTGTTTCCAAACATGTGTAAAGAAGAGCTGAGCAGTCTACTGCGTTGTTGTGGTCTTCTTACATGGTATGAGAATGGCCATCTTAGAAAATTGGTCGACTACTACTAATATCGCATCATGCTGATGTCTGGTAGTATGATAACCCGTCAAGTAGTCCATATAAATAGATTCCCATGGTCGACTAGGAACTGGAAGAGGTGTATACAATCCTTGTCGTCGATTAGGTGGCTTAGAAATGGCACAAACCATGCATGATCGAATGTACTTGTTGACGTTAGATTTAAGTGTAGGCCAGAAGAAATACTTTTGCAGAATAGCAAGGGTCTTTGCTACTCCAAAGTGTTGTAGTCTTGTTGTAGTGCGCATCCCAAATAAGCTGTTGTTGTTTCTCACTGGTCGGTACACAAAGCTGTCCAAGCTTATATAGCATGGTGTCTTTTAGGAAATAGTTAGAGTATGAGGTCGACGACTTGTTAATTTGTAACTGCTGGTAGACTGCTGAGAATTCATTTTCATCCTTGTACAACTGTTGCCAAATGGTCGTGTTGTATCCCTTCATACTCATCACTGTCAAAAGGAGAGTAATGGGTGGTCGACTGAGGCAATCTGCAGCGGCGTTAGCTTTACCTTTCCAATACTTAATCACCAACTGGAATTGTTGTAGTAATTAATCCACTTGAGTTGTCGGTTTGTCTGCAACTTTGATTGTGTCGGAGCAAACTGTAGAGGCTTCTGATCAGTGAGAATGACCGTTTCCTTGCTAAGGATGTAATGCCTCCATTGCTTGAGAGGTTGCACAATGGCGTATAGTTCTTTTTCGTACGTCGAGCATCTTCTAACTGTGTTGTTAAAAGTCTCGGAATGAAAGACGACTAGGTGAGCAGACTGAGTGATCACTGTGCCCAAGTCATAGTCCGATGCGTCCGTGTCAATCTCAAAGGGCTGATGCAAATTATGTAACACAAGTACTAGTGAAGTGCAGAGCCTATGTTTGAGCTGCTTGATGTGTTTCTGTCCATTGAAAGACATTTTTCCCGTTTCCCTTCGTCGATCGATTCAAGGGCCAGGCTATGTTACTGAAGCCGAGTATGAACCATCGATAGAAATTTGCCAAACCAAGAAAAATGATTAGTTCTTGAATGCTTCTAGGAATGGCC
This sequence comes from Larix kaempferi, assembly GCA_027924585.1. Classification (NCBI taxonomy): domain Eukaryota; kingdom Viridiplantae; phylum Streptophyta; class Pinopsida; order Pinales; family Pinaceae; genus Larix; species Larix kaempferi. Next base: position 6,400,132 of record BSBM01000118.1, on the reverse strand, counting down.
AATCTTTGAGGATCTGTACTTTGTCTCAATCGACGTGAATTCCTACATAATCAATTACATACCCCAAATATTTGATGCTAGTCATCGCAAAAGAGCATTTGTCCATGTTTAGATAGAGACGATGTTGCTGGAGAGTGTCGAGGACTTGTCTAAGATGTCCGACATGTTATTCCCATGATCGACTGAAAATTAATATGTTGTCGAGATAGATAATGACCCATTTGCCGATGAAAGGCCGAAGAAGGTTATCCATATGTCGCATGATGGTCGAAGGTGCGTTGGTTAAGTTGAAAGGCATGACTAACCATTCAAACAATCCTTCCTTGGTCTTGAAAGCATTTTTCCACACATATAAGGGCTCGATTGGAATCTGATGGTATCCCAACTTGAGGTCGAACTTAATAAAGAATTTAGCACCTTTCAGACAGTCGATAAGCTCGTCTATCCGTGGCAAAGGGTATCGATTCTTCACTGATATTTTGTTGAGAGTCTGTAGTCGATGCACATGCGCCAAGTCCTGTCTTTCTTCGGAACTAGAACGACTGGACTTCCACAAGGAGAGGAGCTGGGTAGGATATGACCTTTGTCGATTAATTCTTGGATTTTTCTGAGAATCTCTTCATTTTCGAGAATGGATCTTCTGTAAACAGATGCGTTAGGAAAAGAAGAACTAGGAACAAGTTCAATGGAGTGTTTTACCTAGCAATGTTGAGGTACTCCATCTGGAGCTTGTAAGAGGTTCTGGTATTCATAGAGAATATGATCGACTTGCTGCTTCTATTGAGAACTGCAATGGTCTATGACTCGACTTGTTGCTGCAGTTTTCTTAGAATGTTGCGGCTTGATCATGATTAATGTGAACTTTTGAGCATGATTGATGAGCTTCTTTTTCTGTTTGGTAGATATCAATGGAACTGTCAGTGTAGGTTGACGCTCTGGTATGCTGAACCATTGATTTCAGATTCTGACAATCACCTTCTAAGGCCGTGACTGATAAATTCCATGTCTACCCCAGAGGTAAGGTTTCCCAAACAGGGCGTCGGCTACGAAGAGTGGTGCCATGTCACAGAGTACTTCATCTTCAAAAGGATTTATGAAATAGGTGATTTTGCATTGTTGAGTGATCCATAATTCTTGTCCATCCTTCATCCAACCGATGTTGTAAGGCTGAGGATGCGGAGTGGTAACAAGACCTAGTTTCTTCACAAGTTCTTCAGAAACGAAGTTCTTTTGGCTCCCGTTGTCCACAATCAGATGCAATGGGTTGCTTTGGACCCATATCCGTGTATGGAAAAGGCACTCTCATTCCTCCTCGTCGATGATAGTCGAGGCTGCTCGAGTGGTCGAGGTCAAAAGAGTCGTCGTGTCCGGATCTGATTCTTGCACTGTCATGTCGAATGCATCGGAGGTCGACACTTTCGTCAGAAATGTCTTCTGAGCTTTGCATTCAGACGTATCATGCCAATATGAGTGGTGGTAATCGCACCATTTTCCGGTTGGCGGTTGTTTTCTACGTTCCCTCTTGTGAAAAGGATTCTTACCGCTATCAGTATTTAGCGGTGTTGGCTGAGAAGATTTCAACTTGTCGAAGTCGGCTAGTGCCTTCTTGTCGGGTGGCCGTCCTAATGTTGGCTTTGTCGGGAAACGTTCTTTTACTTTCTTCTTGGTTTCCAATTTGCTGGCATAGTGGAAAACATCTGCAAGCGTATTGACAGTCAGAAATTCCATCTCCTGCTGGATGTACTGGGACAATCCACTCGTATATTTCAGAACAAGCAATTTCTCTTCTTCTTGGACTCCAAGTCTTTCCATAAGTCCGTAGAACTCGTCGGTGTAACTCTGTACCGATTGGTCTTTCCATTTCCTTAGCTGCTACCACTTCTTATACTGCTGCTCCAGGTATTTTGATGGGTAAAATTCCTTTCGGATGTGTTCAATGAATTTATCCCATGTTTCGATGGGTTCTCCGCTTTTCTCCATCTTTGTTGAGAGTTTATCCCACCAGCAGTGCACAGAGGTAGACATCTTTAAGGATGTAATGGTGATCTTTTTCAACTTTGGAGAGTTTATTTATGGCGTAATAGGATTCCAATTGCTGCACCCATTTGTCGATGGATTCCGCGTCAATCTTACCTTCAAGATTCGGTATGTCCAGATTCATTTGCACTTTGAAGGGGTTGATTTTATCGGAGTGAGTTCTAGTCGAGGATCCTCCGGATGTTGAAGCGAATTTCATGAGAATCACGCTGAACTAGGTGAACAATATTTCAGTCCATTTTCGAGCCAGAGCTTGCTCAATAAGCTGTGTCGTCTCGTCGGCTGCATGTCTATCGTCTGTTTCTTCTGTCATTTCTAGAGATCTCATTTGCTTGGATTGCTGAGATTGCGAACGAGTTTGAACTGGAATAAGTCAGGTAAGTTTGAGAGAAGTGTATAGGCAGAACTTAAGCACAAACAAAACTGAGTGCACTCTGATACCAGTGATCCGTATTGTGTCTAGGAAGCACGAGGGGGACAACAGTTCAACTGAATGAGTCGGCTCTGTTATGGCAGAATCTTAATAAACAGAATGAGCAAAAGTAGGATTACGCATGACAAATAAACACAATGCGCACAAACAATATGCAAGAATGCAAACTATTCTTTTATTACTTGTAAACAGATAAAAAACTGATTGATTCTAATAAGATGTATGCTACAATAGTTTACATGCTTTTAAAGAAGTCTGAGACACTTGTGTATTTTCTCGTTACGTTCATTTACAAAGAAGAAGTTAGAACGGTTTCAAAAGTTCAACCGTTACAGTCGACTGGAAGACAGAGAGACACTCTGTCGAAGTTTGACAGTCACCAGTCGCATGTTGATGCTGCTTGTCGATGTTGCGAACTGTGAGATTGTAGAACATGTTGCAGTATGTTGAAGTCAAGACTCGTTGGAGTTGTGTCGAAATCGAAAACCTATCGAAGTGCTGAAGTTGTCGAAGTCATGTCGCGTCGAAACTTGTCGAAGTTGTATCAACAGCGATGACTCATCAAATATGTGTCGAATTCAACATCCGACAATAATTCCAACTATGATGTGGATCAAGGTGAGTAGAAGATTTCTAAGATACCCATAGAAAAGTTAAGCTGGATTGTTATTTATTTCATGAGTGGAGATTTCCTGTAGCTAGAAGTTTTACACAGAGAAGAGGGTCTTAAAATCGGAGAAAAATACTATGACAAAGGTTTGTATGCCAAGTATGCCAAAAACCCTCACCTAAAACCCCTAAAATGCTTCGATCATGTGTACATGCCTTTGTAGAAGCCTAATCAAAAGGGTACAAGAATTTTTCCAAAACATCAATAAGGGAGAAAGACGCATCGGAATTCATTGAATGTAAACTATGAAATAATCGCATACCTTTGCAAGGACTAACAAAATCCAAAAAGTTGAGAACATGATCAGAATCAAGGAAGAAACCGAAACAGAGGGTTACAAGTAGCAATGTTCATGTCTAAACCCTCGCTGCTATTTTTTCTACCGTGACCGATCTTTGCTCTTCCTTCCGTCTATCTTCCCAGTTTGTTTGTTATATATATCTATATAGCTATATATATCTATATATATATTATATATATCATCTAAATATTTTTCCCCAACAATGCACCTTTATATCAATACCCTCACCTCCTTTGAAGAAAAAATACCCCCGTAAATCTGGCACATGAACTCGAATTAAATTAATAATAATAATAATAATAATAATAACTGGAAATTATTATGTACCCAAATTTGGTGTTTAGGTAAAATCTTAACATTATATTAAATAATTATTATTATTCATTTTCACTTAAACTCGAATTAAATTAATAATAATAATAATAACTGGAAATTATTATGTACTTGAATTTGGTGTTTAGGTAAAATCTTAAAATTATATTAAATAATTATTATTATTCATTATCACTTGGATTGGTTTGGTAGTTTACTTAAATAGAACTGTATTTCCACATATATGTTTTGTATATAGTGTGTATATATTTGTTTTTTGGTTATGGATTTAAATGGAGAAAAATATTTTAAAAATAAAAAGATAATTTTTTCATATTTAAAAGTTATAATATTAAAATAGATTTATATTAATTTTATATATCATAATCTTATTAAAATGGATCTATATTAATTTTATATATTATAATCTTTATGATAATGGGGTATGTATAAAAGATTGATGCCTTTTACTAATATAATGGTTGGTTGGTTGTGATGTTGGCCTTTAACCTTCCCTCTTGGAAAAAATATTACAAAAACATATCGTATTGGAAAATAGGCCTAAATAATTTGTGCCTTGGAATTGTTTTTTTAATATATATAAATTCAGGATTTTATTAAAAAACTAGCAAAATGTACATAGAAGAAGAAGCCAAGTGGCTGATAAGAAAGAGACCAAATGTCTAGTGAGAACAACGATACCCCACAATTGAGAAAAACAGAGGCACATGTCCACCGAGTAAACAGACTAGTGAAAATTAAGATTTCTACAGAATCCCTTAAAGGTCGGGGGTTGTGGCCATAAAAAACAACCAGAGAGAAAATTGAAACTATTAAAAAAAACAAAAGGAAAAACTTGAAGTTGTTCGCTTAGACTAAAACTAATCATCGCCATAAATGAAAATTGGAGGAGATGTTAGTTGTGCATCACATGGGCATTCCTTTTTTGCTCCTGAATTCTCTCTCAGATTGAACCTCTATGAAGAATGGTGAAAAATCAACTGAGTGGCCTAGGAATTGGGCTTTCCTTTGGTGTAGATTCGATCAAGGGGTTTCTATTACTAAGAAAACATTTACAGGCTAAATTAACAATCAAATATTACAAGATAACACAATGACCACATTAGCATGGGATCAATGTTCCTAGGCTCAACTAGCCATCAAATATAACAATATAACACCATCACCACATTAGCACAGGGATGACCATTGTGTTATAAGATAACATAATGACCACATAATTAGCACGTGGACAACCATTATATTTCAAGACAATGCAATGACCATATTATGAGTGCATGATCATTTCTTATCACATTAAGACAACATCACACCACAAGTATACTAGACAAGGAGTACCATAGTCGTGAGGTTTGTAGTTATACATTATAATAATTAATTTTGTTTGATCTCTTGAGGAGCTTTGAACCTTAAGTTTTACATTATTTTTACATTTTAACATGGTTAGATAGGGGACTTCATGAGATTTTATCCTTAGACCTCTTTGTTAGACTTTGGCTACTCTTTGAAATAATGCACCTTTCATTTGGGCCTTAAACTATTGAAATCTATGTTTGTAAGGTTTCCATGGTTAAAGTGGAAGATAGCATAAGGGCATTCTTGTGAAATATTTCCATAACTTTGAAACTCTATGATGAGTATTCGCATGGGGTGTATGGGTTATAAAAATTATATTTTATGGTCAAATGCTTTAGTGGCTCACCACTATTACATGGTTATGGAGCTTCATATTATAAATTTTTCTAATAATAATAATTTATTTTTATATAAATATAGAATTTATAAGCTAATTTGGTGTCAATTGCTGAGTTGTGACACATGAGGGGGTCTACAATTTACTAAATTTGAACACTGTGGATGGATTCAGAGACCCCTTCAGGGGTCTCTGAATCCATCTACAATGTTCAAATTTAGTAAATTGTACAAATCTACAAATTCATTTTCAAAATTATAATTTTCCATTATCAGAGTGACACAACTAAAAATGACCAAATAAATTACGAATTAGTGTGTAATCACTTTTAGTTTAGTTCTTATCTCGTGGCCAAATTGGTCATTTATCTTGGTCATTTTTAGTTTAGTTCTTATCTCGTGACCAAATTGGTCATTTATCCTGGTCATTTTTAGTTAGTTCACTTAAAATTTCTTAATTTTGGTCATTTATCCCTTGAAAAAACTGTGGTGACCAAATTGTTTGGTCTCCTGGTCACTTATCTCTCATTTTGTACTAGTGGTCGATAGCGTTAGGCATCACCAAGCAAGCAAAAAACCTCATTGTATAATAAGAACGAATGGACCAAACACTATAGAGTCTACATATCAATACAGAATGGAGGGTATCCCTATCCCTACACCACTCGTACTCAATGATTTATTGACAAATTTCAATTTCATTTATTCTACAAATAAATCAAAACCCTCGACTCACTTGTAAATCACAGTGTTGGCTAGCTCGAGAATATTGTTTCTTAGCATATGATGACCATGACAAAATCTTAAATAGTTCCTCCTCTTCCCATTCCTTCTATGATTGCTATCAGTTTCCCCTTAGCTCTTCTTGTGCATAAGATGAGGAGGGGTTTTACTACAAGTTCATTTTACCCCTTACTTTGCACAAATTTTCTCCCTTTTTTCCAATTTCGAAAACAAACTAATATTTTCTATATGTTTTATTATTATTATTATTATATAAATATATATAACTATATTAATTATTACCATTATATAAAGTTATTATATGCAACGACTAATATATAAATGTTATATAACTATTATATTTAAATATTTATAACTATATATGATAATAAGTTTATATATATATATATATATTAACAATTACAATTTTAACACTGCACACACAATTATGAAATTGTATAATTTCATTATTAAAATTGCAATTTTTTATTTTCATTGGACCACTTCTCTGATGCAATTTCAGGTGATTAACAATTTTAATAATCCATAAAAAAATTAAAAAAAAAAAATTGCGAGAAACATAGGTCATTCACTTTACTAATTAGCTGCAACGGTAAATTACATCTCTACATCAAACATGCTCATGGGACACTAGGTTATCTCATCTATAGAGGGTGTATTAATATTTGGACTAATTCATATTAATCTAGTTGTAGTTGTTATCTAGTCTTTATCCATGGACTAAATTAATCATTTTTAGTCATGTCACTTATTATCTACTTTTTTTTTTTTTTTAATCCCGGGACTAAATTACTCATTTTAGTTGTTTGCTCAAATTTAGTCATTTCTAGCTTAAAAACACTCTTGTGACTAACTTTTTTAGTCACCTAGTCATTTATTTTCCAATTTCTACTAGTGTGCTAATTGCGATGGTGGTTTGTAAACCCTCACCACATTACACTTACTACCAACCCACATTGGAGGAATTTGTTGCAGCTAAGTTCATGTTGTTCCACCAACAACCACATAGAGAGTATTAGGTTGATATGGAGACCACATTCCAGATGTGGTACAGTCAAATGCTCAATGCAATGGCTAAGTCATTCTGGGTTCCATAGCACATTGTGGATAGGTTCAATGACATAGTCATATTTGAGGTTGATTCCCACAATGTCCCGATTATGTCGTGTTCTAAGCCAAAGGTAGAATATGTGTTTCCATTTTGCATCACTGTCAATGATGCCAAGGATGTAGTTGTGTTGTGGTCGATGCACTTACAATTTTTGTCTGATTTTGATATTGAGATCCTCAAGGAAGCCAGCATATAGAAGAAGTCCTAGAAGGGAGAAGCCAATAGTTCTAACCCACCTAAGCAATACCAACACTTGTTGAAGAAGCATAAGCGAGAGACTCAGTAATCAGAGCAGACTGAGGATGCTTAGAAGAAGCAGTGAACTTCCCCTTCTCCACAACCCGAGCAGGAGAAAGAGGAAGAAGAAGGGTCGAGGAAGTACCACCATCCGGATAGTTACCAAGAACTAGACCATTTGGGTTTGTTCGCTGGAACATTTTCTAGCAGTTTGGGGACCTTCCTGAGATTCCACCTGGACAAGTGACTGAGTAGGTGCAAGAGCACATGTAAGAGACAACAGAGGAGGCACACCAATACGTAGGCCAACAAATTCCTATGCATACCAAATATGCATCAAGGAGCATTGGAATGATCTCTAAAATCGTCCAACAGCTACAAACCAACATTGATGTAGCATACCTACTCCAATGGGACAGAAGAGAGCAGCTTGATGAGCTGTGAATGGTGTTGCATATCACACCAGGAACAACAATAGCATATACATCATAAGCTATTGGCACTAGCCATGCACAGCAAGTCCAAAAGCAAGTTGAGGAGGCCTTCCATCGAAAGCTGAGACTAAATCTCTTGGCCATTACAGTATTCCAACCATAGGTGACTTTAGAGGCACACCCATTACCCTATAATGAGATAAAACTACACTTGGTTCTGACCTAGGATATTCAGTATTATATTAGTGAGATGCTCTAGAAGCTTGGGGAGAGACATGCACAATTGGGCCACTCCTATAATGTGGAAAATGAAGCACATAAAGAAGTTGTCTATGAACGAGATCATCTAGAAGCTAAAGTCGACAGAGCATATGCTACGTTATGAGTGTTAATTTTTCGATAATTTCATTCCATTATCATTAGGATCTCTAAGAGAATAAAATGTACAACATATCTACAACATATCAATCATAAACACAATCATGCAAGCACACAAGAGACACAGAGTTTCACTAGGGAAAACCAAGAAGGTGAAAAACCCCGCAACTTCCTCAGAGATAGAATAAACCCCAATACAAGATCACAAAGATCAAACCAAATAAGATGTCTCTAGCAGATGCTCCTCCTCCTCCACAAGTGCGCCACTTTCTCTCTTAGCTATGCGAGCTTGAGAAGTGAGTGAATGAATCAAATGAGAGACATAACCTCTCTTTTTATACACTGACTTGACCTGCCAATAAATCACTGGGGCCGACTTGCTAATCAAGTCTAATAACCCAACCACATGACCTAACCAGGGCCAACCCCACACTAGTGGTCTAATAACCCATCAATACAAATGACGACACTTACAATGTAACTTGCAACACTTGCAAATACAAATGATGACACTTCCAATCAGAGGAATAATACATCTCTGTTGGATATACAATAAAGTACAAATGTAATATACATGTGACTAGCTTCTGAAGTTACAAATACATCAACACTCCCTCTTAACTAGGAAGGTATTCTCTAGACACAGGTCTCCAATACATATTGGTGCAAGTCTTCAATTTTGGAGCTGGATCATCATCACTGGATCATGGAGCATCATCATAATCACTGCTGTTGTACTCGACATCTCGATCACTGGGCTATCTCTGAATTCTTCTCGTCATAGAAAGTTCTACAGAGCCATCCCTTTTTCATGCTGGATGTAGGCCCACCACCTGTAGGTCTTCATCAACACTGACCATACTGTGGAATCCTCAGGACTTATTAGGTGCATAAAAAAACCTCGAAAGAGTATCCTAGGATCCTTTATGTGCCTAAGCACGACTGGCAAGATCTCCCAGTGCGCTATTACATGTGACCCCAACACAAAACCTTGAAAGAGCATCCCAGGAATGATTATGAGCATATTGCTCAACCTATCGGATCTCCCTGGGCGCTATTACATGTGGTCACCACAAAACCTCGAAAGAGTATCCCAGGATAGATTACGAGTATACTGCTCAACCTATTGGATCTCCCAGGGCGATATTACATGTGGTCATGGAAAAACCTCGAAAGAGCATCCCAGAAGTGATTACGAGCGCACTGCTCAACCTATCGGATCTCCCAGGGTGCTATTATATGCCATAGGACAAAACCTCGAAAGAGCATTTCCCAGATATCCCAGGGCATTATTATATGCCATAGAAAAAACCTCAAAAGAGTATCTGCAAATCTCCCAGGGCGCTATTATATGTTCTCCCAAGAAAAACCTCGAAAGAGCATTTGCCAGATATCCCAGGGTGCTATTATATGCCATAGGAAAAACCTTGAAAGAGTATCTGCAAATCTCCCAGGGCGCTATTATATGCTTATCCGCACAACCTGTCCACGACCATAGAGTATCAACCTGATACTCACCCTACATCATCCTGATGTACATGATCATCCTGATCATCATCATAGCATCGTCCTGATGCATATCATCCAGAGTATCATCCTGATACTTATCACACATGATCATCCTGATCATCGTCACTGCATCGTTCTGATGCATGTCATCTAGAGCATCGTCCTGATACTCATCACACATGCTCATTCTGATCACTGTCACTCAATCGTCTTGATGCATGTCATCCAGAGCATCGTCCTGATACTCATCACACATGATCATCCTGATCATCATCCTGATGCATGTCATCATACATGATCCAACTAATCATACAAAGCATCCACATGATACATATACATATACATGATCCAACTGATCATACAAAGCATCCACCTAATGCATATCCAAAGTAGTAACTGGAGCATAGTCCTGATGCTCATCACACAACGCTTACATCCACAGCCATGGGAAGGATCCTCCTATCACCATGCTTGGAATGGCTCCTGCAAATGTGTCCCATCACTTCTTCCTCGAAGTATCTTCTATCTGAAGAACACCAAGCCTCTCTAAGAAGAACTCAAACTTCACTATGGCTAGTGGTTTCGTCAACACATCTGCAACCTGCTCATCCATCGCAATATACAGGAGCTTCACTGCTCCTCTTTGCACCATATCCCTGATATAGTGATATTTGATCTCAATGTGCTTCGATCTGTCATGGAACATCAGGTTCTCAGATAACTTCACACAACTCTGGTTGTCACAAAAGATACCAGTAGCATCCAATGGGACATCAAATAACTCAGACAGTAGCTTTCTAATCCATACTGCCTCACAACTAGCAGAACAAGCTGCGACATACTCTGCTTCGACTGTACTTAGTGATACGCATGACTGCTTCCTGCTAAACCAAGAGATCACACCTAATCCCATACTGAAGCAACACCCAGAAGTGCTCTTCCTATCTGCAGCACTGACTTCCCAATCTGAATCAACATAACCCTCCAGGTTAAACTTTTGATTTGTATCATACGTGAGCCCATAATCAACCGTACCCTTCAGGTACCTCAAAATATGCTTTACAACAACCAGGTGAACACTTCTCGGATCCGTTAGGAACTGGCTCAATGTATTCACTGCAAATCAAATATCTGGTCTTGTGTTCATCAGGTACATCAAGGACCCAATCATCTGACGATACACCGTGACATCAACCGGATCAAATGAAGCATCACACAGAAGCTTCAGGTTTGATGCCATAGATGTGGCCATGGCCTTGCAGTCCATCATCCCGAACCTCTTCAGAATCTCTATTGCATACTTCCCTTGTCCAAGGAAGATTCCATCTACACTCTGACACACCTCCATGCCTATAAATTAGTGCATCATACCCAAGTCCTTCATCTCGAACTTGGAAGCAAGCTTCCTCTTGGTGTCGGCAATCAACCCATCCTCACCTGTAACAAACAGGTCATTCACATACAGTAGTAGTATCATAGGATTTCCTTCCTCAACCTTGTAGTAAAGATTGGAATCCGCTTTACTCTTAGTAAAGCCCAAACTAGATAGGAAACTATCCATCCTACCATACCAAGTCCTAGGAGCTTGCTTCATGCCAGACAAGGCTTTCTTCAACCTGCACACATATGACTCCCTATCATATGTCTCAAAACCAAGTCGCTGCTCCACGTACACTTCCTCTTCAACTATACCATTCAAGAAAGCTGTCTTGACATCCATCTGGTGTATCTTCCACTTCATCATTGCAGCCAGAGCAAGTACTGTTCTTACGGAAGTGTATCTAGATACAGGAGCAAAAGTCTCTTCATAATCTATTCGCTCTTTCTGGGAGAAGCCACGAGCTACAAACCTCGCCTTGTATTTCTCTATTATTCCATCTGCAGCATGCTTGATCTTATAGATCCACTTGGAATTCACGACAGACTTCCCTTCAGGTCTTGGGACCACATCCCAAACATCATTCTTCATGATCGACTGGTACTCCTCGACCATGGCATCCTTCCATTCTTTATTTTCTGCTACTTCTTCATAACTGGAAGGTTCTTTGTTCATAATATCACATAGTAAGGAAACATAACTGGTATGTGATCTAGTCCTCTTCCTTTCTCTGTGTTATTCTTCTGGAATGCCATAGCTTTCTACATCTTGAATGAGCTCTCTAGCCAATGCAGGTTTCCTCTTGTTAGAGTTCTTCTCATAGGGTGGATCTATAGGTTCTTGTGGATCTTCAATTTCACGATCTTCTTCTGGAATTGCTTCATTCATAGTGGTGTCTTGAAATGTGGTTACCTTTGGTTCTTCATGGTCTTCAATAGGTGTCTCCCTAGATTTGATGTATGCTGAGTCTTCATCAAATGTTACATCCCTGCTGATGTCAATTTTCTTGAACCCTGGAAAGTATATTCTATAATCCTTCGAGCTTTCACTGTAACCCACAAAGATGCCCTCCTTTCTTGAAGGATATAGCTTTGTCCTCTTTTCCTTTGGAATGTGTGTGTATACTGGACAGCCAAATATCCTGAGATGGCTAACTTCATGTTTCTTACTAGAGAAGACTTCTTCTGGTGTCTTGTTGTCAAGTATCTTGTGAGGTGTTCTGTTCTACACATATATAGTTGTCCTAGTTGCTTTTCCCCATAGATGCACAGGCAGATCTTGGTCATGAAGCATTGCCCGTGCTGCTTCCATGATAGTTCTATTCTTCCTTTCTGCAACTCCATTTTGTTGTGGATTGTAGGGAGCACTCAACTCCCTCTTAATCCCTGAATCACTGCACAGTTTCTTGAAATCACCTGGAGTGAATTCTACACCATTGTTGGATCTAAAGGTCTTGATCTTCTTATCAGTTTGATTTTCTATCGAGACTTTGAATTCCTTGAACTTATCAAACACTTCATCTTTATTCTTCAAGAAATAAACCCAAGTCTTCCTAGAGAAATCATCAATGAAAAAAACATATTATACATACCCACTCAGAGAGCTAGATGGCATCGGACCGCATACATTGGAGTGGATAATTTCCAAGATTCCTTTTTCTTTGCTTTCACTGCTTGGAAATGCCTTCTTTTTGTTCTTTCCTTTTGCACATCCTTTGCAAACACCTTCATGCTTAGACTGAATTTCGGGAAGACCTTCTACAACTTTGCTTGCAATTGGTAGTGCTCTATAATGCACATGTGAAATCCTTCTATGCCAAAGTTCACTTGGATCCATGGATTCATGTACCATGGGATGTTCAGATTATCCCTTCAGTTGTACAATCCTCCCTCTTACTCTCCAATCACTATTGCATCATCTATGGTCTTACCCTTTGGCCACATGAGTACTTGGCCATCCACCAGTGCAACTCTAACCCCTTTTGCATCCAAAGATGATATGGATAGGAGATTCTTCTTGAGCCCAGGTACATATAGAACATATTTCATCTTCAAAGACTTCCCAGAGTCTAGTTTGTAGGAGGCTTCACCACTTTTTTTGATAGGATATTGATAGTCATCCCCAAGTTTCACTTTATGAGGTGACTCATGTTCAGATAGATTTACTAAGGATTCTTTAAACCCAGTCATGTGTTTGGAAGCCCCACTATCAATAAGCCAATCATTACATCCATGAGAGATAGTACCTGTGAGAGCAGAGAGAGCAGAGATTATAACATATTCATCTTCACTTGATGAGTCATCACTTTCTGCTCTAGTCTTCTTCTTGGGAGGTTCTGTGATGCACCTGCAACAATTAATTAATAAGAATATGCAAAATAGCAGAAATGACAGAACTCAGAATCACTTTTATATTGATCACAGGCCACTTCGAGGGGGCAACCTCCTATGAGCAAGCTCAATACAAATTACTTCACGGTGCCTTCAATGACCTCAACACACACTTATATACTAAGTCTATGCCCAATACTATGAGTCAAAACCATGGGACATTTAATACTATGGGACGACTTACAAAGCATATGCGTCCAATACTATGGGTCAATACTATGGGCTAATATAAACTACGGATCAACAAATACTACGGGACGACTTACAAAGCATATGTGTCCAACAACAATATACTAGCATAGTAAAGAGAAGGGTTGACATAGGTTCCTAACATCCCCTCTCCCTTAGAAAAAGCTTTGTCCTCAAAGCTTTGGTTGGAGAAATTGCTGCAGAATCTGAAGGAGTGGTTCCTCGGTAGCATCCTCGGGTTGCATTTCAGGCCACTGACGCCTTTGGAGTGTCAAGGAGGATTGCTTGGAAGGCTGTAGATGAAGAAGAACCCTATCAGCTGCGTGGAAAATGCGCTCAGAATGATTCTGATCGGCTTGTTGTTTTAGGCGAATTCTGGCCATGTGAAGATTGTCCTGCAGAATGAGAAGAATCTAATTGCGGTTTCGAAGAACCGCGTCAATTTCCTGAACTGGGGAGCTGCGAAGGATGTATGGAAGAAGAACTGGAGGTGTTTTTCCATAGACTGCTTCATATGGTGTCCTTTGAGATGTGGTATTGTACCACCAGAGTGCTGCTAGGAAATCCATAGAAATAGTTGGCCAAAGCTGTGTAGGGATGGGCAAGGGTTTGAGCAATCCCGAAAGGAGTGTCATTTCACCCGTGTTGACTTGGAAAGTATCATCGTCAGCCACCATCTGTTGAATTGTCATTTTTAGTCCTTGCCAAAAGAAGTTACATTGTTCCCGGTCATACATTTTGCAGAACCCAGAGTGCCCTGTTGATGAAGAAGCATGGATTTCATAGAAGAGAGAGCCCTGTTGAACATATGGCAACCAATTTGGAACAAGCAGAGAAAGAGCTGTAAGAGAAACTGGGTCATCAATTGTGCGAGAAGGAGCATCTTCCACCATATTGTCCTTACCCTTCTTGTAAGTGATCACATAGGGATAACCCATGAGTTGGACAACCCATTTTAGGTGTGTTGGGGAGGAGACCCATTGTTCCAGAAAATTTTCCAGACTCTGGAGATCAGTCTTGATGCAGAAATAATTCCCTAATAAGTATGGCTGCCACTTCTGTACTGCATGCAAAATAGCCATCATTTCCTGCTGAGAGGTAGATGTGGCTAAGTTCTTACCGGAAAGGTCTCTTGAAGGCAGCAAGCGCATTGGTTCAGCAAGGATACCTACATATCTATCCAAGGAAGTAGTGGAGACTGTTGATGGGTGCATCTGAATGGAATTGAGCTGAGCGATGACACCATGTGAATTCTTCTTAAGGATTTTTCCAGGCGATGTGAACTGATGATGCAGAGAGACCTTGGTTGTAAGCCCATAAATTTGTGTTGTGCCCCATTGACTTTAAACTGCATCCAAAGTTTAGCAAAATCCCATAAGATGGGGCCAAGTGTGTGTAACCATTCGGAACGCCCAAAACCACATCACATCCACCTAAGGACAAGGAAAACATGTTAGAGTGTAGGTTATAATCTTCCATAGAGATACGCACATTGTGACACTTCCCCTTGCAAGGTAAGGTGCCCCCATTGGCAACCATGACTTCAAAGTTGGAGCAAGGATGGACAAAACAATCAGCCTGTTTGGCAATCCGAGGGTCAATGAAGTTATGAGTGCTACCTGAATCAATGAGTATGGTAAGAGGGAGCTTCTTGAAGTATCCCATGACCCGCATTGTTTGTGGGGTGGTGACGTCGGTTACAGCATGGAGAGAGATCTCGGGTGGGTCGTCCTGAGATGGGGTGTCAACAGGCGGGTGTTGAATGTCGGCCTGATCATCTACTGTATCTATAGCTTCTTTACCAAGTTCTAAGGTAGGCGGAGAATCCACATCCAAGAGATAGAGATTTTGTTGATCACATCTACGTCCCCGAGTGAATTTCTCATCACAATTATAGAAAATCCCTTTTTCTCGGCATGCCTGCATTTCTATTTCAGACAAATGCTTGATAGGAGTTGGTTGAAAAAAAAAAAAATCCACATTTTCGTCACTCATCGTTGTTAACGGCATTGTTTGTGTAGCATAAACAACACCATGAACAAAAATGGAATGAATAAAAATGGAACATTCAAAAACACATATGGACGATATACTCAACTATTAGATCAAGTAGCAGCCTTTAAAGACAATATCAACAGAGTAGAAAATCAAGTCAAATAATGGATTGTGCAAAAGACTGTTAGGACCTTAGGGAACACCATTTAGAATTTGCTTAAGATTAAGGGAAGGTAATTTAGGATTTAGTTAAGAATGACAAACATAACAAGTGGAAAAACCATTGAAGCTAAAAATTTGATCAAACAGTGCTATTGGACTAACAAATTATTTTAATTTATATAAAATACAATACAAAATCTTTAGGGGATCTAAGAGTAATGTTGAGCACATAATAAATGATAAATACCTCAGATGGAAATCCTTTAGAGTTGATCTGATGAAAGATGAAAACTCTCCTCCACAATATTTCTACACTTGCACAAATATAGATATATTTAATTATTGAATTGCAATAAGAATACAAATGCAACTACGGATCAAAATAAACCCATAAGTAGTTGTGCATACCTTTTCCACTCACTGCAGATCATGTGAATTTTTTTTTTATCAGCCATAGCTATGGGATTTACCTGGGACAAATATCATGTGAATTTTTTTTTTATCAACCATAGCTATGGGATTTACCTGGGCCAAATATCATCTCATATCCCAGAGGAAACCAAATGCAAAGAGTAAAAAAAAATAAAAGAATACCAATATTCAATCCAAATAGAAAAAAAACAAAACCCAGAAGCAAGTCACAATCAAAGAAGAAAAACATCATGGCCAAGCGGATGAAATAATAGTAATATATAAATAGGAAAAAAAGAAATTTGGACAGTGCAATGCGGCTCAACTCATAACAACCCATGATGCTCTCTCCTCTTCTCTGTAGCACCGCAACCTTTGCAAAACCTCAATGACTATTTCATACAATTCAGTTTTCATTAAAACTATATTTAGAGTGCTATTGAATATTTAAAATTTCCATATGTAAAAGTACTACAATTTCCATGAGAGATACCAACTCCATTCATCACAACAACATCAAATGAATCAATATTAAAAATTTAAATCTCCAATTATGAAGTGTTTTTTTCAATTGAAGGGACAGTCTTATACTAAAATATTTATGGTAAAAGATACAAGGCTACCATCACTATAAATACTTGAGCACGGAAATATATGATAGAGTCCAGATGAATTTCGAAATGCAATACAACCTAATAACTACTAGCTCTTTTGTATTTTACACTCCAAGCCAAATTGCACTATATAAATCCCAAAATCCAATACAAAAGAATGGCTTGCAGCCATTCAATAATAATACAAACTATATAAGTTCCTTGGCAACATTTATAAAGGGTGGGTATTTCTTCTAATGAAGAGTGGGTATTTCACTTAATCAATGTGTTTCTTTTCTAATGGATCCCACATGATCTTTATCTTCCTCTTCTCATCCAATATCCACTTAAAACGTTGATGTTTTTATTATTTGGAGATCTTCTGAGTTGTTGCCACAAATGATAGGAAAGGATTCATATTTTATCTCATTCACAACAATCTGTATTTCAATATTTGGAATTTTTTCTTCAACAACTTTGTCTTCAATACCTGTAGTTTTCTTGTTAGTTCCTAGAAGAAGATAACCTAAACACACAAATCTACAAATTTAGATTGTTTTCCATAATTATAAAGTACATTCAAAATCAATATACCTTAAACCCAAAGGACAATGAAAGTACATGTTATGTCCCAAATTTTGCATTGGGTTACAATGGCCTAAGCTCATTGGCCATATTCACGAGAGTTTATCAAATTGATGCTAAGGGTCAAATAATTGCCAAAGAGGAAGAATACTATTTTCCTAGGTTGGGGGTGGAAGCATTGGGATTTGAAATAAGAAGGATAATAAATGATGTGTGGACATTAGAATAGCATAAATATTTAATAAAGGAGATAAATAAATATATACAAGAGAAAACCAAAGTGGCATTTGATCATGAAGACACATGGAGGAAGTGGGACCCACACAAGCTAGATTTTCTATGCCACATGGCATCCTCCTCTTGTCATTTTGAATCCATAAGAAGCCCCAAGGTCTTGGGATGATTTGGAAGGTCAATAATACTTGGCATGAGTCAATGAGGTTGAAATGTAGAGGAAGAATAACTCCCATGGGAGAGGAAGAGGCATCTGAGAGAAATTGTGACACTTGGGCTCCCTAGCTTCTATGACAACAATGATGAAGATGCTATGAAACCTATGACACAAATTAGACTTGATGGCTGAAAGCTGAAATATATGACATGTCAGGGCTAAAAATAGCCTCCAAGAGGGCACTTGAAAGGGAGTTAGGGAAGCTAAGATGCTTCCACATGTGATTTGGTGGAAGTGGGACACTAGGAATTGTTGTACAAGTGGCATTCTTTGGAATCTCTTCCCAACTTGAGTTGGAATGCATCTCTTGGAAGGAATTCGACCCATAGAGAGGTTGGAAACTTTATAAATGTCAAGAAAAAATAATGAAGGTAGATTTTGATCATTTTTAGAATTTGCAATTGCAATTATGAAGAGGGAGAGCTAGTGGATGACTAGTTTCTTGCCTTATCCAATTTCGAGGGTGAAAGATTCCCATCGAAGTTGGTAATTGGAAAGGCCATTCAAAACTTTCATTTGGAGATTTTATGGATTCATTTGTTGCAGGTTTAAGCTACAGGGCAGATCATGGTTTCTTCTATTGCAGCTCATTCCTTCAACCATTTCCAGTTTTCATTGCATATTCTTGATCCTTGAGGGAGGGCGTTTTTGGTGAGATATTGTACTATTTGGGGGAGCTTATAATGCCCCATTTATTCTCTAATATGAATTAAATACTATGTTCTTAATATCCAGAAATTTTCAGGTCGAAATATCAAGTGGTTGTATGTAAAATTGATGATTATGGAGCAAACAGTGACCATTCCCCCACTAGATTGATGTATGCCAATGTATTGATGATGATTTATAATGGAAGAATGTTTATATAATATATTTATGATGTATGGAATTCCATTGATGAGTATTACAAGTTTCATTTTCAACACTTAATCATTTGGAGCCATCTTGCTCAGTTTTATTTCATTTGAAGAAGATTTAATGATATTTCCCCCAAGGTCGAAACTAGTCTTCTTGCATCTGATTTAAGGGAGTTATAGAAGACATTAAAATTTTAATGGTGATGCATATGAGTTCATGTTCATGTAATTTATATTTCTCCTTATTCCATTCAGAAATTCAATTTGGATTGAGCACATTTGGAAAGTCATTTTCATCATCTACCCTTAGGGGATTTGAAGCACAATTTACTAGTAAAACTCCATACATTGATCAGATTGCCAAAGTGAGTTGCAGAAGTCATTTGATGGTTAAAATACACATATAAAAATAATTTTTTATGTATTAACATCATTCATACACCTACTGGTACAATTTGAGAGAATTTATAGCTATTTAGAGCCATCTACCATTGGGGGTTTGAGCCTCGAAATTACTAGTAAATTCCCCGAGTTATCTTGGATACCTATTCGACCAAAAAACCACATATAATGCTGCAAATATATTTTAATTAATGTCTTATAATAGATACAAGTCTCATACCAACCATTAGTGGAGGTTGTACAGTGTTTGGAAGATATTTGTTCTAAGACTGAGGGGGGATTTCCACTTCCCAAATTGACTAGTCTTGTCCCGAAACTTATTCCCTTGCAAATTGTAGACCATGTTTGGGTATATCAGTTGATTATATGTATTATAGATGTGTTAATGTGTCCCATCAACCCTCATTACATTCCTCACCAAGTTTGAAAGTAATTGGAGGAGTTTGGAATCAGTTGTATCCATATACGTAGAGTTGAAATTTGGTGAATCTGAGCACTTTGGGAATTTTATTATAAAGGGAAATTAAAGTGGTATCAGAGCATGGTACTTAAACCTATGGATTAATATCATAAATTGAAGAATAAGTTGCACCTATGTATCACTATTATGATGAATCCTATGAGTACAATTCTTATGAGGAATATGCGGATGATTATGAACAATATGAAAGAGAATGTGCATGGTATAAGGAAGAGGTGCCATCATGCAACACTTCTTACAATTTCAGGAGGAATGAAAATTATTATTATGACCATATGTATGATAAATATGAGTATGACACACCACCAAAGGATAATTCTATGAATGAGGTACAAGAATGGAGAGCAACATATAAAACCTTGCCCCAACAATATCAAAAATATCAAGAATATCTTGCTTCGAGGGAAGATACACAAAATGCCATGTCTTTTGAATACTATGATGATCAGTTGTTTGCAAATAGACCCAAAAATGAAGATGTGGAGTTCGTGAAGAAACGTTTATTCCCTTCTTGTAAAATACCTTGGAGAGAAAATCATGTGTGTGTGTTATAGGACAATCCACTCGAGCGGACGCGAGCAGGATCTCCCTAGCTCAATGTGAGTCTAGAACAAATAGAAAAGACTACAAATACATCTCCTAGATCTACTTAAGGATCGAGTATTAGATGTCTTACCTTTTACTTCACAATCCTTTCTCCTGAATCCTGCTCCATGTCTCACGGTCATCAGATCCAAGCTGCAAGACCTGTCAAGACAAAGAAACAAGAGAAACTAGTAAAAGACATCTATACAATAAGAGATCTAAGTAAACAGTTAAGCAAGTAAACTACTCAATATCATTACACACATGAACAATATTGGTGGAAATCATTTGTATTACTGTAAATAGAGGAGTACATGATAGAGATATAGAACTACAACCAAGACTTAACGTAGTAGCCCTTCTCCGACCAAGCCAATTGCCACGTCCTTCCAAGGAAGTACGAGTTCTCCAATAGATGAATGGAGGTGTTCTAAGAGTGATTTCACCAGCATGTAGATACCATAGGCTTCCTCCCTTTGGGATGGGAGTGAGCTTCATTTATATAGAACTAAATGGATAGGGTATGGATAGGATAGGTTGAGAGATGGTAGGAGAGGCTTAAGGGATCTCTCCAAAGGTCTAGGAATCAAGTGCCAACTCTTCCAAGAGGTCAGGGATAGGGTCCCAAGTCAGCAAGCTTCGAGATGGACCTCGAAGAAGCTATTTTTGCCACTTAACTGACTTCGTCGCACCCTGTAATGGAGCAAGGTGCAATGTTGCATGTTTCTACTGTGCAACCTGCGATGACCCTTCAAAACTCAGCACAATTGGGTACAAATCCTCCCAGGATGATTACTTAGTCCAGGTATCTTCAGGGGTGTATACACTGAATCTTATGATGAGTAGATTTTGGGTGTAACAGAATGCCCCCCAAAGCATGAACTTGTTAAGGATGTATAGGTGAAGTGCTTTGATAGAAGTAATGGAAATAGACTCGTCGGACAAAGGACACTGCTGCAGTACAACTGACTCTGAACTGACAATCGCATATGAAGTACAACATGGCTGTCGACCAATATATTACAGATCCATGGTAGTAATGACCGGCTGAAGGCAATCATGGCTACTAGACACAAGTGTAGATCCATGATGAGATGATAACACAGCCATGACCAATACAAAAGTGGATCCGTGTGATATAACTCAATACAAACTCCATCGCAACCTGGGTAAAACATGACTCCCCAGGGTCTTCAAGCTAAACCCGCAATGATATGAATCTATCCATGTGATTAAAAATGTCTTGACGTCGAACATGGCAGAAACCACTTGATTACCGACCATTGATGTAAACCGTTAACAAGTGTGAGGGAGATCACCATTGATGTCAATGATTCCCCAGGTATCACAGTACATTTCATCAAGCGTGAATAAATGAGTTGAAGTCGAACGCGAGATGCAATCTTTCAATCAAGAGTTAATGATGTAAAATCATGATACAAGTGAGGTAACCTGCCATTGAGGCATGTAAGGCCAAGGTACTTGATTGGTTTCTAGATTCGATCCTCAGATGATGTGTTGAAGTCGACAAAGATGAATCCGTCGAAGGAGGGTCATGATGAATCCCCCATCAATCAACATGAAACACGACAAAATATGTGTAGAGTGGATCAGATGGACATGCAAGACTGACTCAGAGTAGACCAACATGATCAAAGGTATACTGACTGCAGATGACAAATGATGTTCTTGAACATGGGCATGGCATGACTTGGTAGTATTGACATGACGAGTGCGACACAAATTCTCAAAGCGACTTATGATGGAAGTTTTTCTTTGAATGACTCAAAGGAGTAGCAGAACTCAGAAAATAAGCAGGGAATCATAGACAAACGGATGACCCAAGTACTGTATGCAAATGTAGATGAGTGCCATGTTCAAGAATGACTACATACTGCCACTAAGGTATGTAACAAAAACGCTTTCCTTTTTCCCCATCATGAATGATGAGTGCCTCATGTGTTTTTTACGAGCTTGATGAGGGTAACCAGATGCTCGGTATAGCTCATCTCATAGATGAGTCCAATCCGCAATATTTTCCGAACCTGGGATAAGAGGGGTTCGTCCCATGACGGGCCCTTCAATGTGAGAGTTTTAACGAGTCCATAGAAGGTAAAATCGGTCGTCATTTCAGGTTTAGAGAGTCTGAAAAGAACTAAAGAAGACTCTAACGGTCCTTTTTCATAAAGTTAGCCTCATTGCCCGAAAAAGGGTAAAACAATGTGGGAGAGGACTCTTCCAGCCATGATCGGTTGGAGTATACTTTTTTCATAATTAGTGCGTCCTGGTCTGAAAAAGGGGTAAACTATCACCAGGAAGACGACCATTCAAATACTTTAACAAGCGTGAATGAGACAAGTTCGCTTGGCAATCTTTTCATTTTTCGAGAGCCTGAAAAGAGCTTAACGGTAGACTCCGGGGGTTGTCCTTTTCCGTAAATAGTCTAGCGAGGCCGGATAAAGCGATAAACCTACACTCGTTAGACACACCTTTTTATTCAAATTTTTAATGAGCACGATAATGGTATCAAAAGCACTCAGAATATTTTTCATGTTTGAACCAGAGCACGAAAAAGTAAAAACTAAGCTCAAAGCACTTTTCATGTTTCAACCAGAGCACAAGAAAAAAGTGAAAAGTAAGCTCAAATGGCATTTTACTGTTTTTAACGAGCTCGAAGATAGGTTGGAAGAATACTCATGATGTCTGTTTCATTTTTGACGAGCTTGTAACATAAAATGAACTATGCTCGAGATAATTTTCATGGTTTAATGAGCTCAAAACCCAAAAAAGGAAAGTATGCTCGAAAATGTTCCCAGTGGTGAAATTTTCTCCAACATGGCATCCAGAGGTTGGTGTGTGCCCCCAGCATGATTGCTATAAGTAAGTGACTTAGCTCCAACGTGGTGTGGAGAGGCGATCGAGTTGACTTCAACGTAACTTTTAGAGGTTGAAGACATGCCCCCCAAGCTTCATTTCAATCGCCTCAGGAATAGGCGGGTGAAAAGAAGGTTTAGGGACTAAGTCTACGAGGAGACTCGACTCAAAGGGAAATGATATGTTTCATTTTTTAATGAGCTTGACACAGGAATAGAACTCTGCTCAAACTACTGGTTTCATTTTTTAATGAGCTTGAAGCCAAAGGTAAACTCTGCTCAAACTACTGGTTTCATTTTTTAATGAGCCTGAAGCCAAAGGTAAACTCTGTTCACGGTTAGGGCCTATTGACGGGTTCCTTCCCAACATGATGCCCAGAGGTTGGTCAATGCCCCCAGCATGATTGCTAGCAGCTTAACATGGTGGTGATTCCTGAACATGATTGCTAACGGTACAACATGTGGCATGCCCCCCAAGCTTAATTTCGTCTGAAAATGCTGCTTGCTAACCCAACTACCAACCTGGCTACTAATATGAAAATGTTCACCAAGGGGGGGAAAACGAGAATCAGATGAAATGAAGGTTCAAGTTCTAACTCTAGCAAAAGACTCGAACTAATGGGAGGGATATCTATTTCATTTTTACACAAGCTTGAAATAGACAATAACTATGCTTGAGGGGGCCCATCTTATTTTTTAACGAGCTTGAAATAGAATAAAACTATGCTCGAGAGGATTGGTTTCATTTTTGTGCAAGCTTGAAACCAAAGGTAAACTATGCTTAGAGGGGTCTATCTCATTTTTTAATGAGCTTGAAATAGAATAAAACTATGCTCCAATGGATTGGTTTCATTTTTATGCAAGCTCGAAACCAAAGGTAAAATATGCTAGGGTGGTTGGTTTCATTTTTTAACGAGCTTGAAACATAACATAAACCGTGCTCGTACCCCCCATCCTCAAGGGGAAGAAACCACTAAAACATGCGGAACATTTAGGGAAGTCTGATGACTAGGATTTATATGATGAGTGGGTGTCATGAAGGAAAGATGATCAATGGTCACAATATTCCCATGATAAGGAAAATACATCACTCGAAAGAGCGTGGACACTACAGCTTTCATAGCATAGACATAATCACGTCCAAGGAGCAGATTGAAATCTAAAGGACCTTGGACAACCATGACATCAATATGAACAGTTTTTCCTCTCAACGTGATAGGTAACTGCGGGAGAATCCCTAAAGGTATGGTAGACCTTCTATTAAAAGCCAAAATTTGGTCAGTTACTGGCACAAGCTGAGGAGAACCTATAGCCTCCCAAGCAGTTGAGGATAAAATACTAACAGAAGCTCCTTCATCAACTATCGTGCGAAAGATTTCTTTATCAGAAACTCCTACAAATATTTGAAAAGGAATAC
Source organism: Larix kaempferi (assembly GCA_027924585.1). Classification (NCBI taxonomy): domain Eukaryota; kingdom Viridiplantae; phylum Streptophyta; class Pinopsida; order Pinales; family Pinaceae; genus Larix; species Larix kaempferi. The sequence continues at coordinate 6,375,484 of BSBM01000118.1, read as the reverse complement.
TCGAGGGAAGACGAGATTCTGTTAGACCATTCCAATCAAAGGAAATGACCTCAATACTTGGGGGGGTCCTGTAGGAATGGATAGGGTCTCCCCTTGCCTAGGACATTCTGAACTGACTAGGAAACATCAGTGGTTTCCAATTCACTCTCACTTGGAAGATAGGAATGGGACGAAGATTGTGTCATGGTGACTGCTTTAGTCTGGAATTTCTCCAATGAAAGAAAGGGATTGAGTGGATATGAGATCAACTCGATCACTTCACTCTTCGAAGGAAGAGTGGGATCAATTACAGATGAAACTGAATTGACCACTTGGTCAACCAGCGGGGGGTCGAGGGACAACTTACTATCGTTTGTTGGAAGCACCTGTTGAGAGCTAGTAATATCTTCCAACCACCGTGAAGATTCATCCATGCTTGGACAAAGGTAAGTACGATGCATTCCCTTGCATATCCAACAGGGGTACAGGACTTTACCCTTCCGACCCTTCACCAACGGGTCACTGGTCGATGGAGTGTCATCAACATGATGGCCAAAGGTTGACGATACAATCGGTTTGGGGTTTTTAGACCACACTTCTGACACACGGGAAAGACCGGGACAATTCTTGAGAAGGTGATCACCCTTGCAAAGTTTGCAAGGGAACTTGGGCTTGCGAGGTGTTCTCATAGAATGAGCGCCATCAGAGGCAGATGGTTGACGCTTGGTCTCTTTCTTATCTTCACTACTACATTTTTGGCGTTTAGGGGGGGTTGTCTTCCGCCCCCAAAAGTGACCTACGGGGGGGGGCATTTTGGATTTGGGGGAGGTTTTGAAAAAACCACCCCTAAAGGCACCGATGTTAAAAGTTTTTCCCTTTAAGGGCGGTTTTTGACGAGATTGGAACCACCCCCAAAAGTGACTTTTGGGGGCGGTTTGTGACCCCCCTCATAGAGGTCTACGGAGGCGGTTTTAAACCCCCCTTGTAGACCCCTTCATAGAAACCTACGGGGGCGGTTTTGAACCCCCTTCATAGAGACCTACGAGGGCGGTTATGAAGCCCCCTCATAAGCCCTCTCATACAAGCCTACAGGGGCGGTTTGGAATCCCCCTCATAGAGGACTATAGGGGCGGTTTCAAACCCCCCTCGTAGAGGCCTATAGGGGAGGTTGTGAACCCCCCTCATATAGTCCTATAGGGGCGGTTTGGAACCCCCCTTGTATAGGCCTTTAGGGACGGTTTGGAAGCCCCCTTGTAGAGGCCTATAGGGGCAGTTTAGAACCCCCCTCGTAGAGGCTTATAGGGGCGGTTTTGAACCCCCCTCGTAGAGGCCTATAGAGACAGTTTGAAACCCCCCTCGTAGAGGCCTATAGGGGCGGTTACGAACCCCCCTCGTAGGTACCTACAAGGGTGGTTCTAGACCCCCCTCGTTGTAACATACAAGGGCAATTTCAAACCCCCCTCGTAGTGACATATGAAGATGGCTTAGAACCCCCCTCGTAGTGACATATGAAGGTGATTTAGAACCCCCCTCGTAGCAACATACAAAGACGGTTTGAAGCCCCCTCTATAGCCATAATAAATCATAATAAAATATATTTTATTAAAAATACGAATATTGCAATATCAATAGGGCATGGAGGAATCAAACCACCAACCTCCTGCTTGTAAGGCAGGCGCTCTTCCATTGAGCTAGAACCCTTTCAGAATATGGGAATTCCAAGTTAGTCAAGAATGTAATATAAGTGCTAAAAGATACCATGTTGCAACAAAAAACAAAGAGAACTCACCCATAATAACTACTTTGGTTTGCATAAAGTAAAGATAAATTTTACCATAAAGGATGACGATGGAGGCATTCTAAACCTATGTTTGCTAAATGAATTTGCAACTACTATTCAGAGACTTGTATGCAGGGAGGATTTAAGGATGCCTGAATAACTTGGTATTAGAGAAGATTTCGCAGAAGAATGGAAGGCGTATACCAAGGAATTGGCACTAAGCACTACTAAACTGAGGCCAGGTAGGGACAAGCTAGTCTGGTCTAAAAACCCTTTGGATGGAACCTAAACTGTAAAATTGGGTTACGCTTCTCTGTTTTCTCAGGACATGCAAGTCAATCCAGATTCAAGACTACGATGGGAAAAAAATGTGGAATATTAAGGCTCCTTTTACGATCCAGACCTGCACTCAAAGATATTCAAATCCCTAAACAAAGTGCAACCCTAGGGGCACTTAAGAGGGTTTTCTACTGTCGCCACAACAACTCTTCCTCTCACTTTAGGTCGGCTCTCATCCAGCACAAGAGGAGAATCCCTAAAAAAGGATGTTTATGATATTCCTAAATTTAGGGATGGTGGATTGCCCAAACCTATGCCTATCCAATGGGTGGTAGACTCGAGATCAACGATCAAGGAGGTTCAAAATTGTATGAAACATTAGAGAAAATTTTGGGTCTAAACAGGGCCTTATAAGAAAATGTGTCATGGATGAGCATGCGATGAGTAAGATATTTTAAACCAATATAATTTTAGTATTTTGGTCAACCATCATGGTTGAGCTGGACAATAACTAACTACATATAAAACTCACATTGGATAAGATTTTGAAAAGTTCATCTTGAAATATGATAAATATACCTTAAATAATAAATATAGAGTATTTTATATTATCACTACTTCTAATTTCTTTAAAATATAAATCTCACATTAGTTAAAAAGATAGCGGAGCAATTTTGAAATAATAAATATACTTGAAATAATAAATATAGAGTATTTTATATTATCACTGCTTCTAAATTCTTTAAAATATAAATCTCATATTAATTAATATGATAGTGGAGTAATATTGAAATAATAAAAACATTTATATAACTAATCTCTTAAAAATAAAAATAAATAAATTTTAAAAATGTCATAAATAAAAGAAAAATAGGAGAGAGATAAAATAATGTTTCACTATTTTTACGATAACTTTCTCCCCCAAACTTGGAATTTGACGTTTTTGGTACCGTTGGAAAGGACTCGTCGAGACCTTTCCAACGGTACCAAAAACGTCAAATTCCAAGTTTGGAGGAAAAAGTTATCGCAAAAATAGTGAAATATTATTTTATCTCTCTCCTATTTTTCTTTTATTTATGACACTTTTTTAAATTTATTTATTTTTATTTTTAAGAGATTAGTTATATAAATATTTTTATTATTTCAAAATTAGCCTACTAGCATTTAAAAGACTTCAAAGTAGTGATCATATAAAATAAAAATAGTGATTGTTTATTTTTAGTATTATTATAATTATATGTTTTCATTATAATTTTAGTTTTTTTGTTTTGTTTTAAATTTTATTAAATATATAAAAAGAAGTAGTGGTACATTTATTAAAAAATTTACCACTATATCATTTATTGTGTATGCACAAGAATCTAAACCTTTCATTATTATTTTCAACCATCATCTCTTAACTCTACACAAACCCAACATACTTGTCAACTACCATTAATGAGATATTATATGTTGACCTTCACCAGATAACACCTTTAACTTAGTGTGACATGGCATATTTGTAGTGTGATGTGGCTTTTTTTATTATTTTCCTTAGGAGGCCCATTTTAGACCCCAAATTTCCTCTAATGGAAGGCCTACCTAGACTCTTATAAACATGTTCTGGCAACCACGTGGATCTACCTCAATAAGCATAAAATTTTAGGAGGGCTCTTCCAAAGATGCTCATCACAAGATTCACAACAAGTACAAAATAACCCAAGAATTATATGCAACCATGAATGACTAAAGAACAGTCACATATGAAACCATTAATGAAATCATCCTTCAAGTGTGATTTCACCCAAATATCAAGAGGGTCTTAAATGTGCCATACTTAACCTTCAAACCCTAGCTAGGGAAGCCCTTCAGATAGAGTGAATGGCCCTAACTGAGAGATTACAGCAGTAAATATTCTACAGACAAAGGGAGGGTTTCACCTCAACCCTAGCATCCTCTTATTGGAGCAAAAATGTCCATCCACAAAGATTATTCCAACAAATCTGTACTAGTAATTTACAGCCATCATATAATTTCTACAAAGAATCATATATTAGGATCCAAGTAGCAGTAACTGTAAGATACCATAATCCTTCAGATATGGGAAAGAACAGAAGGCCTTATGTCACCAAAGGTCAATAATAATTAACATTCCAGACCTTAATACCATAACAGCAGCATCTGGGTGGTTCTGAGGACAATTCTGGGCATTTCTTAGTCTCTTAAAATCTATAAATGGGCATCACTTTGAATTATGGACTGAACCTGGGCATAAAGGAGGCATTCTGAGATATTTGTGACATTGAGAAAAGCTTACATTCTGAGTCTGGGCATTGTCTAGACAGTCCTGGGCAGTTCTGGAGATTCCTTGGAGTAGCCTCAGTCATAAAGTAGTAGTAGGGAGGATTGATTTCTGGGGTTCTTTAATCGTAGGGAACTAAAGATGTTCCAAGAAATTCCATATCTGATCAACTAGGGCATTTGGCTGTCAAAGAATGAGAGATTGTTTGAGGAGAAGCAGGTTCCTTCTTTCAAGATCACTTCACAAACAATGGCACTCTTACATGTTCAAAAGGAGCTAGTACATATTTGCAAAAGGAGGGCCACATCTTTCATCATGGAAAAGGATTTGGTAAGCCATTAGGATACTACTATTCAAATTTATGAATATAATGAAGAATATTTCCATGAATTGAAGATGGCACATTGTATAGAAACCCTAGGAAAATGAAGACCTGGTTGCACCTCAAAAAGACATGATGTGTGAAGCTCCTAATTGGATGATAAGGAGATATATGCTTCTGATGATTCTAGCAGTGAAAATTCTGGCTATGAATCAGAGGGTTTTGATTAATAATACTGTTGACATACATCTATCAGAGTATAGAGATGATGTAGATATTGGTTTTCATTATCATGATATAAATCCTATCTACAATACTAAAACTAAAGACCCTAAGGCAGAGGATTTAGACTTGCAGCATTCTCCATCTTCAGTCTTGGCAGTGTTACTATGGCACATAAATTGAAGAGTTCAGATCTCAATTGTGTTACCCTTGAGAAGCAGCAGGAGAAAGATGGCAATAGGGTAAGTACTTTATCTTCTTTGTCCACTTGATTATAAATCCAATCTTGAAACGGACAAGGAAAACTCCCCTTGTAAAAAATCTGTTGCCAGAATGCATTGATGAAGATAAGACAAGCACATATGCCCTATCTTTTGATCCTTCTCCATGAGAGGGAGATTTACCAAGAAGATAAGGATGGGAAACGGGGGATGATTCATCAAATAGAGATTCCCTTGGATGACTTCCACAATCATGCAGGATCACAAGATAAGGATCCTTTGATGACAACCATACCCATGGAGGAGCAGTTTTGGACTTGAAATCTGAGTCGACCCATTGCTAATGACCAGCCGTGTTCGCATCCATTCTATGAATCTGATTTCCATGAGTGATAGACCTTGAATCCATATTTTTTGCATGCTTATGATGATATGATCAGTTCTGTTTGTGTTCCCAGTAACATCAATATTAGCATAAATGATTGTGTAGCTGTCACAAGTGGTGAACAACATTTGAAGATGATTGGGACCGCCATGGTTCCTTTGCTTAAAAATATTGATGTCTCTTATTATCATTCCACTCAGTGCCTTGATTTTGATAGGTGTTTGGATCCAGTTCAACATAGGATTTTGATGAAGGCTTCCACTTTGAGTTTCACTGTGGTGAAGGATTTGCACCTTAAGTGAAGTTTGAGTAGTAACACCCACTACTATCCACAGGTGGGATCAGTAAGAGCCTCGACTACCCACAAAGTGGTTGGCCCATGGCCACAACTGAATATTAGACAAATATCTCAACATTGATATGGTTAAACGCTCATTTAAGCCATCCTTTAGATGTTAACTCTTAGGTAGGATGTAGAAAAAGGACAACATAACCGAATCTAAAAGCAAATGCACTCTGCTTCTCTTAAAAATATAAGTCCAACAACAAATTCAAAACTAACAAAAGGTTGGTAAGCCCAATATGGTAATTGGATTCACAAATTGAGATACCCTACTGTATGTGTATTCATAGTCAATATCCTTTTACTGTGGGTGAATAGAATGTAAAGACAAATGCACTCAGCTTCTCTTAAAAAGATAAATCCAGCCACAAACTTAGAAAAATACTCATAGAGAAGAAGTGTACATGTATGCATCAGGTGCCTTTAAAGATGCTGAACTAAAATATCCATCCTCCCATAAGGAAATTCTTGCCGTAAAGATGCATATAAAAATTTTCAGAATGTTTTTTAAACTATTTCACATCACTATCGGGACTAACTTAAAACATATGAAATGTATGCTGCAAAATAAAAGGTTTTTTTGAACAAGGTATAATAAAATTCTGCAATGGTCACTCTGGTTGGACACATTTGGCTTCAACATTGAATATAAACTAGGTAAAATAAACTATCTGGTAGATCTCCTTACTAGAGAATGAAGCAAACTATCTAGTAGATTCCAAAATGCTTTGTCCAAACAATTCTGCGAGGCCAACACCAAGAACCTGACTGGTAGATGTCTGTCATAATTGTCGGTTTTGTTTTGATTGTCTTGTTGCTAGAATCAAATATTTCCCTGAGATCCATTTAATGCTTAGTAATTTGATCAACACATGGAATGTTGTAAATAATTATGTTTATTTTGATCATTCTTACAAGTTTTATGTTGACATAATCACTGAACCTTGACCAATACTAGGCCAGTCATATTTATGTTGCTTTAGTCTAGATTGGATATTTGAAGAATATGTATAGATTTTGGAACTGGTTAAGTATAGAAAGTATGTATGGAATGTGCAACCATGGTTCCATTCCACCGGTATCCCTGGATCACTGTTTTTTTGGAGACATTGTGTCCCAGAGATGTTTCATTGTCTGCATCTAAATACCACTTCATTGCTCATCTCCAGTCAGAAATGTTAGTAGGTCAATACTCGAACCTATGGTTTGGGTTCGAATTATTATTTTATGGATACCATCTGAGCTTCTTGTATGAAGAAAAAGATACAAGAGAGAAACACTAGCAGGCTAGATCTAGATTCTTTGGATGCTCCTTTATCCGTGAATGTAATGTTCCTTCGAGCATGGCTAATTCACCTTTTTAGCAGATGTTTCTTACTCCTTCCACCTATGGTGCTGTATCATCTACCTGATAAATGATTGATACCATTCAGACTGTGATGATGATCCTTTTGTTGGATATCCATCAGATGCTACAGATACAGATTGATACTTAAAAATGATAATAATGAAAGCCAGTACATAGAAAATGTGTAAGATCGAGTCATTTTCTAAATGACATCTATAATCCAATAGCAATGAAGATCTGCTTAAAGGCCTTGTTGTTCAGAAACTCTCCAGTTACTGGCTCCCATTATAGATTTGGCTAATATTGGGTGTGTTGAATATCTATGTTCAGGTGAATTCGGCTGGTTTCCAATTAGAAGATGAACTCTCTCTACTGAGATTAGACAGTACTAGCTTCATGTAGGAAGAAAGGCCCTTCTTCCAAGAAATATTTTCATTATTTTTAAGTTTAGAACCCAAGCCTACAGAAATGGAAAATTTGATTGACATTTATTATCCTTTCTTTCAACTAATGATGAGTGTTGACCATCTATATTTTCAACTGCTCTAGAACATGTAGTTGTTATTATTTCATGAAGAAACTAGAGTATCTACACTCTAATTCCAAGAATTCGAACATAGAATGAATTTTCCCATGAAATTTCAGACTAATAATATGTTAAGGTTTATTCCATTATGTTAAGGCCTTGTAACTAGACTTCTGGGCACACTAATATTATAAATTTACCAAAGAAGCTTTCCCTATCCATTGGAAAGATTTGTCATCACAAGAGGGGCAGCTAAGACACAAAGACACTATAGGGCACAGAAGGAAATCAATTCATTATTCCATCCAATTTAGCAAACTGGCCCCTCTCTATGACAATTTTATCAACCTTTGTCACCTGTGTGACAAAACCAACTTCTTTCTCAACCCAGATATCTGAGGAGATATGGTAGGGATATATGCATCTCAAATATGAAATGAAAACCTCCCACTATCAAGAAATCCCCATAGATACTGCTTCCCACGGCCAAACAACCAAGAATACCTAAACCTTACACCTTTGGAGACATAGTTTTGAAGGAGAAGCACAAACCAAAGCTAAGAAGAACATAAGCCTCCAGTGATAGGAGAGGTGTCCCCTTGAGAGAGTAACTAAAGACCAATCCAAGAACACAAATTGAAAACATAATACACATATTTAGTTGAGTACAACTCTTTAGAAGATTTTATTTCATGGGAAATAAGCAACTACTGAGGTGATGATAAGCAAGATGTCATTGTAAAAACAGTCACTAACGCCATATCGTTCTGAATATAACACCATATCCACAATTTAAAGATATGTTAATATTGTTCTGGATGTAGCAATAGCCAATGTATCAAAAGCACATACATGTACACATACAAAATAAGAAACAAAATAAAAACAAGATATGAAATGCAAAACATGAATCGAAGTTGGCTTTTGATTACCAAGGCATTCACATGCCCTCGGCAATGGATGTGAAAGATTTAATTCAACAAATGGATTTGCACTAAAAGAATCCCCTTCAACTGATGTAAAAATCCATAGTCTTTTTTATCACTTGCCAGTTCTTTGTCTTTCATTCCATTGTTCTCCTGCAAATTAAACAACACTAAAATTCAGTATTAAAAATACAAAGGGTGCTTTAAGTGATTATACTGAAACTCTATTGTTAACTCACATAGGAAGAAAACTAAAGTACAGTCTTCTGCATTGCCTATCATTTTAAATATTGGATATCCTAAATTTCTATCTCAAGTCACCATCTTTATGCCAATCCTGAAACACGGAGAAAAATGGCTTGCATGCTAGACTCGAATTGGCCATGACCATGTCATTTTGTTTCTATATTTACACGCCCATCACATAAAAAGAATGATAACAACCACAATTAGCCAAAACTAATAAAGAAGACAACCAAAAGTTAGCATATGACAAAACAAGATAAAAAAACCCATTGATTCACAGAATGAAGACCACCATAGGCTGCCTCTCAACTAAACACATGCATGTTTAATGATTCAGATTTCTCTAGGGTTGGACCTGCTTTGATTTCTAAGTGAAATTATTCCTGCAAAAGTGGAACACTATGTGTCCTCTAGGAGAACCTCTGACCAACATCAAAAATACTCTCCAAACTACCAAAGACATACTTTGAAGTCCGAACATCTGATGTAGGTTCTGTGAAACTACCCTGAATGTACAAGCTTCAAATATATTTCTTCAAAGGGAGTCTCACCGTATTTGTAATTCCCATAAGTGCGTCTCTGTGGAAACACCAGTTCATAAACTGAGAAGGAATTTCAACAACATCCTACTCTAGACCACGAATACCCATGTGCATACTACTGAATACCCATGTGCATACTATTATTCTCAAAATATTCTATTTTCTTGTGCCTTCACTTATGATGTCCAACCATCTTTTGTTAGTTCTAAATCTCTGATTATACTTACATCAAGCCCACTACATTTTATTGCTATCAAGGAGACCATTATTATCATTGAAATGAATAAAGCTATTAAATAAAATTTCTGTTTTAGCACTATTCTTTCTGTTCTGCACAAAGCTAGAAAAAAATGACCAATAAGAACAAAAAACTCAAAGAAACTCTTTTGTTGAAAACACGAAAATAAAAGGAGATAGCAGATGGGGAGTACCGTGCATTCCCCTGAAGTAATAATTGGAAGTACATTAATGTCCACAAATTGCTAATCTTGCCAATGGGTCTCAAAAGTACAAGTGGCATTGTCACCCCTCATCTTGCATGAGGCTATTTCCATCATGATCCAGTGATACATGGCATACATTTCTTGATGACATGGATGGCTTAGCCTATAGATGTAGGGCCTTATTATCGATGCACACACTTTCCCTGGCATTGCCCTTATGACACTGCTAACCATTGCCTCAACAGTGGGTGTGCAATGTCTAGACGAGAGTGGTTGGTGTAGAGTTATTGGCTTATTCCCATAGAGCTTAGCAGGATTCCATTCATTGATTATTGTTGTGCACCATGGATATTGTGATATATTTCAGCATTATGGTGATATGTTGGGACATTATTTATATGCAGAAGTGGTACATATTTCCTACATGATGATTCCTTTGGCATTCTGGGTTCATTTTGTATGACAATGGCACACTTAAATGGTTTGTATCACCCAGTTGTAGACATCATCATGGCAGACACTATCATTAACAGCCATAGTAGCATCAACATTGCAGAAGCCTTCATCAACTGCCAGATTATATTCCATTTTGTAGACACTCTTATCAATTGCAATGGTAGGAGCAACAACCTTGCAGAAGCTTTCATCAACTGACAAAGTAGTATTTCCAACCAGCTTAGTATTAGTCATATTAAATCTGTTGAATTTTGAATGGGATAAAAAATTCTACTTTTTGCATATGAAGTCTGATGAGATTGGAACCTCTCAAACATCCTAAAACAATTAATGGTAATGTTAAAAATTTAAGTAAAAGTGACATTCTCCTTATTTTTCATTTTCTATCATTTTTTACTTTAAGAATTTAATATTACCATTTAACATTGCCAATTACTACTGAGCAAGGCAATATTTTTATGGGCAGGGTAAAAAAGAAATTTGAAATGCGGAAAATGAGAAAAAAAACTCCAAAAACACTTTTCTAGGTGAACCTGCCGGCCAACCAATGTTTTCCCTTCAACTCTTGAAAATATCACCGATATATCACGTTAAAAATCGGCAATATATCGATAGAAATTTGTTGAAAATATTGGGCAATATTTTGGTAATATATCACCGCTAGGTTTGCCTCACGATGTCGGCAATATATTGTCGGTATTAGTAATGGAGAATGAGATCCAAATTTGGATCCAACATCTTAGCATTAAGACAAACACCAGATTACTCAATGAGTTAATACATCAATTTGGAGTGTTAATAACATAATATATAGCAAGGAAATATCCATGAAGTTGTATAACTAAAGAAAAAGATTGATCAGCTGGTTGCAAGCACACTCCAAACCATTTAGGTTCCAATAATTTGAGCTCCACTAACACAATGCATTAAAAACAAAGAGACTACTCAGATAAATACTATATATTTGACAATGATTATAAAGAACCTTATTTCTCTCTAATCATTGGTAATATCTATGTTTGAAGATCTCTTTAACCTATGGAGATAACCCCCTAACCTCTATAAAAGATTTAAAACAAGCCTGTGGCAAAGGACAAATGATTCAGGGACAAAGGAAGCCTGTTCCAAAGGACAAGTGATTCAGGGGGGAAAACTACCAAGCCAAAAACAGTGCCAACTTAGGTACTGGTCATTAAGTTGAGCTACAGTCAAATTGGTGCAGGCATACAAGAAACAAACAAATCCACAGCTATAATTCCATACAAACATTTCTCGACAGTATAGCTCTGGACTTCCAAATAGCACACAACAAATATATATTGGTTTTCTGAAGAAATCGACAACTCTACTAGCATATTGCACAGCTTTATTAGCTGTATAATTTAAATTTTATATACACCTAGAATCCCAAAGGCATTTTAAAATTTAAACATGTTTTGTTGAGATCAGCCTTGTCATAGTACTCTAAAAGATATCCAACATGTTCAAATATTTCTATGAATAAATATATATTATAAGATGTAAAAAAAAGGAAATCATGTTTTAACCAAGCACTAGTAGATAGTAGCTAATTGTCATGACAAAATTCTTAACTATTGAACTTTTGAAGTTTGCAGGTTTAATACAAAGTAGTATTTCCAACCAACTTAGTATTTTCAAAGAGAAAAAGGAACTTTATTCCTGTGATGCTTCTCAAACACAAGGCAAGCCAAGAACCTAGTATTTTGATTCTAATGCATCAAAAGATGTGACTAGCAGATTTTATTGGTTTGTTGAGTTTGTTAAGGACAAACCCAGATCAAATTGTCATTCTAAATGATGATAGAGCTTGTTATGAAGAAGGTAGAGGCAATATTCAAACTGAATCAAAAGGTAAATCTTTCATATTTAAGATTGTCATTTTCATTTCAAATTTGAAAAAGTATCTTCTTTCAATGAGTGAAATGACCAATCAAAGTCCACATTTGGACATAATCTTCAAGGGAGGAGATCACTGTTTTCTGATTGGAAATAAAACAGGAAAAATACTTGTGCCGAGTATAAAGAAACATGGCCTTGGTTTGTGGTAGGTGATGTAACAAAGTGTCAAAGTCACATGCCTTGGTGAAAAGCACTGAATTCCAACTTGTATGCTGGAATTTCAGTCTAACTCACATCCAAAACTGTTGATTTGGCTACTTGGATGTTGAAAAGTCGGCCAGATTTCTAGGTATACAAATACAAGATGTGCAAGAGGGGTAATCATCATGGGTAGATGTGCAATTTAGACAGTAGAATTGAAAACAAAGACCAAACTGGTACTCAGAATTTTGGAAGATGTAAGGTTGGAGGAGCTTCCTCAACCAAGGGAGGCAAGGCTATGCAAAAGAGTAAAAAGGGAAGGTAAGCAGTAGGAGTAGGTGTGTGGTTTTTTTTTGTGTGTGTTTGTTGCAGTAGACTCATCAATGCCTTGTGTTACTAAAACTGATGTGTGGGAGAAAACCTCCCAGGAGCTTAGTTTCACTGTTGTAATTCCAAAATATATGTAAAGATTAGACAAGTTGGGCTCTTTGAAAGTCCTGGTAGGAGCAGGATTGGTTTTTTAACATTCATATATTGTGATACTGAGATGTAGAAAATATGCATCTATTGGAGGACAAATCAAATTCTACATTGATAGTAGGTGGGCTGAAATTTTCAGCATACATCGACTATCATCTAGTTAAAGAGTCAGTGGTTGATGAGCTGGCTGGTGAGGTGACTTCCTCTACAACATGCTATGCAGTTAGCATTACTTCCTTTTTAGAAATAGCTTCAGAATCTGAGCTTTGGAGTGCATTTGTAAGGGGCATGTGCTGTATAACAAAGGCATCAAGGTGTGAGATTGTGGGTAGCAAGTTAAAGGACTTCCAACATGTAGACTTCCATCACCATGATTTCAAGTTATTGATCTAGTGTTTCTTAGAGGTAGTATTTCCGATGGAAAGGAATTTGTATGATACCATTCCCTGAACATTCTTTCAAACATACAACACTCCCATTGGGGTGCAAAATCATAATTGCAACAATTCATAGCTTGCTTCAAGCATTTGCCTAGGGATGTGTATTTGCTATCATGTGTCCATAGAATTAGGTCAAAATTAACTCAAATTACATCATGTTATATGACACAGGAGCATATTCTCCCTAAAACAATTACATTGTTGATCAAGTCTAGGGGTCTTGACATTTGCCCAAAGGAAGGGGTCTCTTTGTAAAATTATTGTAAATGTCTATAGTTTGCAATTACAAGTTCTAGAAGAGTCTAGAATGTAAATTAAGGTACTCAGTCATGTAACTGAATTAAGGTGCTTAGTAATGTAGTTGAGTCTAGAATTCATGACTGAGAGTTGTGAGTCATTAAAAGCTAGGGTTGAACTTCTATATTTGGAAGACAGTTGCAAAAGATAGGAATTTGTTTTTATTGAGATGGAAGCATCAACTTCTAGATATAAAAATGTAAGCTGTGGGCATAAAGAAAGGGAGGCCAGGGGGCAGAGATGTTCCCAAACTTATGTAATCAGGCCAAGAAGGTTGAAATCAATTTCATGATGAATCTTGTGTATTTATGCCTCAATCGTTGTGTATGAAGATCTTCTGTGCTAATCTCTGACTTAATGTAGAGTAGAATGGTGATTGCAAGCATTTATTCTTTGTGTGTATTGATCTTTGAATACCATAAAACTGGATAAGATTGTGTGTTTGTGAAAGGACAATCCTTTGAAGAAAGAGGCATCTCAAAGTCTGACTTTGGGAGAACTAGATCAAAAAGTGAGAACGCAGTTCCTATAAACTTCGTCAACTGGCATAGATCAGAGGAAGTCGATGGAAAATGGGCTTGGGGAAGAGTTGAACCCAAATCGAAATTGGGTATATTGATTGCAACAAGGAACACTCATATTTGGGTTTGGAATAACTGCTCAGATTTTCAACAGCTTCATTAAATCGGGAATGAAACATTGATAAAATCTCATAAAATGAATTCATTACATAGAAAAAGAATGTTGCAAGCATTAATTATAGCATTGAATAGAGAGAAACTTGGTAGACCAAGTGCTCAAGTTTTTATTATTGATCAAGATCTTTGGCGATTATAAGCAAACTCAAGATTCAACCATAGGGGATCCAACCCCTACACCATCTTCCCATCATCATTAAATAGATGTTTATATTCCCTAAAGCTGTTCCCTAATGCACTCAGATCTAAAAAATATGAATACTCATGCCAGAGAACATATGCACTATGCATGTTGTCCAGCTCCTATGTGTCGCTACACTAATGGCTATGCTATTATGCCATACTAATGATAGATGAGTCAATTTTCCTAACTGCTACGTGGACAAGTCAGTGTTGAAGTGAATTATGAGAGTATGAACGTTGACTCAAAATTAGACATGAACTGAGCATCTTCCCATCATCCTTATATACATCACCATATAAGGATGGATTATGCACTTAATATTTTCTTAAGTCGATGATAAAATGTAATATAACCAAGGCGACAAAGACAATAAATTAAAAAAAAAGTAACACACATTTACATGAAGGATAAATAACCCCCATTACAAGTTGATGTAACATAAATGATGAAGCCATGAAAGAACGACAACATCTTGTTTAACAGGTTCAAGTAAAAACATATTCTTACAGAACATATTTCATCTGCAACATGGGAGCTGAATGACATACCTGAAAAATGCAATGAGTTGAATACAAAGCTTTTCATTCTATGATATCTAGAAACACACTTTGATCTCAGGGGCTACATTATCGTGGATGATGACGGGCATTGAATACTATCACATAACTCATATTTGAAAATGTATAGTGACTGCAGCTCCAACGGCCTGCAATCTCTCCAGTCTTGCTTGAATGAATTTTTGAATTGCGAACCTTTAAAAATCCACATTTTCCCTTGTTGCTATCAGAAACTTTTGAGGCACTAGTTGTGCTTCTAGATGCTTGTGAATTGTTCACACCTGACAAACAATTCTCCAAAGCTCGAATAAGGTTCTCAAAGTAACTATGTGTCACACTTTCTCATAGTCAAAAGAAACATAATCAATGTACTTAAAAAGGCAAGCTTACATGATAATACAACATTTGGGATACAAGATAATACAATATTTGGGATACAAGATAATACAATATTTGGGATACAAGAAAAATTCTCTCATTTGGGCCTCATTCAAATAATCATACAATTTAAGGTCTTGCACAAATGAAATCTTCATATAGGATTATGAATAAGAAACAAATAGAAAATTAACTCTGCCATTGGGAGACAGATACAATGGAAATTCCGGCAAATTGAGCACATATTCACTCAAAATCATCCATATGCTATCATCAGCGTGGCCTACAATGATTCACCCATTTATGATGTGATTAATATCCTTAAAGTCGATGAAAGACCAATTCACCAAATTTCAGTGGCCTTTTCTTTTCTCCAGGGTGCTAGACACAAGCCCTGTTCTAAAACAAATAATTTGATAGAAATAATATCAGAAGAAATACGTGTAAGCAGATAGACATTTGATCTAAAATATGGCCTTAGAATCCTAGCTTTGGATTCCACGAGCATGGACATAATTACCTTGTTTCAAATATCCCATGCTACTGCAAGTGCTACAAACACTTGCAATGGTATATGGATTAGACCTCACACCATACTTTTGCATTTGATAGAAGAGCAATATGACCTCCTCAAAATGTCCATGTTGAACAAGCCCTGCGATCATTGTAGTCCATGAGACCATGTTTGTGTTAGGAAGTTTATGAAATGATTGGTGTGCATCTACCAATTTGTTGCATGCATTGTTACAGGGGTATTTCTCACAAATACATTTGACTTGAGTCCAATGATGATAGAATGAACAAGTACATGTTTTCGAAGTTCCAGAGCCACCAATCCGACATAAGCAACTATGGCATTGGCTAACGTGAACTCATTTGACTTCATCCTAGAATTACCATTTGACAAAATAATCCCAAGGCTTCTACCCCATGGCCATGCTTCTCATATCCTACAATCATAGAAGTCCAAAAGACGAGACTTCATTTAGGTATTTTTTCAAACATTTTGTGTGCATTCGTAAATTTTCCACATTTCGCATGCATATTGATAAGATGGTTCCGAATGAAAATACTAGGTTCAAATCCCATTTTTATCATATGGGCTTGTACCAATTTACCTTTTGCAAACACCCTAAATTTAGAAAAATGTTGCAGAACAATCCCATATACTGCCAAACTTCCTCCACCTCAGCCATATATAATTTCCAACACTTTCTTTAGTTGTTCCTATTTCTTGAGTGTGTGAACATTATCGACACTCATGGTGCCAAGGGAATGATGGAATCAAACAATGAAATGATTTTGGAAGAGACAAGTGAAGTGTTATGAATGTAATAGGAAGCCTGGGTTTTGATGTTCGCAAAGCAATTCCAATAAAGAGCTCCAGCAATGGTGTATCAATATGTGTGCACATGTGATGGTGGGAAGCAAAAAATGAGGGTTTGTATGTTCTGTTAGTGCATTTCAAGTTCATAAGAGGGAAGGTGACCTATTGGTTGGTGAACATGAATAGAGTCAATAGATTGGGGAGCTAGGTGAAAATTGAATAGAAATTTCAGTAGTGGAATTTGGGCGGGCAAGAGAGCTAGGTGAAAATTGAATAGAAATTTCGGTAGTGAAATTTGGTAGGGTAAGAGATAAATATTTAATATATTTCGTCCAATCCCATTTCAACTAAAAATTCATTAAACATTAACTTAACATACATTTTTATTCCATCATTTTAATTATAACATATTGCTATCAACTATTTTCAATAATTATAAACTCACTAAACTATGGAAACTAATAATCCAAATATTAGAATTGAAAACCTTGTTTATGATAACAGTTATAAAAGATCCATTACACCAATGTTTATGAAAAAACAATATTCAAATATTCACATTTTATAAAAAAAAAATTCTTCTAATGTGGATCATCTTTAACGTAAAACTATTATCTTGTTATTATTATTTATATGATGTTACATGGTTCAAGAAAATTCCCTTTGAGTTTGATCCGACTACATTCCTGTTACCTGGCATTGAATCTCTAGATTGGAACAAAGGTATCCATATCAATGTTGTCAAACTCGAATGGAAAGAGGTCGTTGGCACTGTCCAGAGTTACATCACCTGCGAAGGGAGGTTTTCTACGGTAGAAACTTCAAATCCTATTGTACGAAGCTAGTCACCAAGGATATGAGAATAAATAAGGAGTGCGCAAGCATTTAATCAAATAAAAAATCTATTACCCACTAAAGTCCTTCAACTCCAAGATGTCCTCCTATGCTAAGAACTTTGTTGTGGAGTATTTATGGCATCATTGTTCATATAGTCTAGCTTTTGGGTTACTCTAAAAGTGCTTACACCATGATTGGGGATGCTTCATGAGTTTTGGGGTATATAGTGTATGTTCATCCCCAAGATTGTTTGAGATGGATTGGTGCATGGAAGATGGTCTATGATGGATTTCCACAGTGGATATAGCTTGCTCACTGGTTGTTTGACCTTAGATGGGTGTTTGCTTGGAATTATTCCCTAGGGTATTGGAGTTCTCTTGTTTGCTTGGTGAACGTTCTTTATTGTAACCAAATGGAGAGGTTCACTTGCTTGGAGAACCCCCAACGTAGGAGGGTTGAAATACGCAAATATTTATAAATATATAACACATAGACATTTAAATTATTGGATACTAGGGACTAGGAACTATTTATTAGAAATCTTTAAGTAAATTTTAGTTGTGTTACTTGTTATTTAATCCTAACAAATTTTAAACTCAAACCAAAGTTTAAACAAATCCAAGAAGGATTTAGGTATGGAAACAATTCAAAGATCCATGGAGAAGATCTTGCTGGGATTGCAATTTGTAATGCCAGTTTTCCATTAATAAGGCAAGAACCTCTTGGCTCACGGGCACCAAATTTAACTATGACATCTCCTAGAGACTCAATTGTACCTCCATTGAAAAAGATTCCAGAATTTGTATATTTCTCTAGAAGTTTCCAAAATTGATCCAAAACCTTTAAAACCCCAAGCATTGCCATTGTTGTGGGTGTGATTGTTATTATATGTGGAGGAATCATGGAAAGTGTTTTCACATTCTCATGGTTTTGAAGACAAAAATAGAATATTAACAGTGCTTATGAGACAATAGGCTAAGTATTGATAATTCAAAGGATTTTGGAGGAAATCTATCACTCCACTCATTAGTATAGAGTACTCAAATGGTTGGAATCCTTTGGCAGAGATGATTGCTTTCACGTGTATGATTTTGCATCCAACGAAAATCTATTGCAGTTTTTGGATGCAAAATATGGAAGGGTACTTGACTGGACTTCCAAATTAAGGATTACACATGCTGTTGCAAAAAGTAAGTATTGAACCCTTCTCCCCAGTGACAACAAGTGAAAAAAATTGAGTTTGAGGAAGAAAAAAGAAAATATGTGCCATCGATTTATGTCATAGAAATCAATGAGCAATCACTAACAAGATAGACTAGGACACTAGAACGACATGGCAAAGACAAAAACCAAGAGAGTGACACGACCTAAAGAAAAAATTGGCAAGTACTTAGGAAAAAATCTTGGGAAAAACACAGGTTAAGGAAAACTCATATCCAACTTGGTAATATTTTCAATAGTAACCATTACTCACTAGTTTCATAAGAACTTGCCAAGTATTAGAGTGTTTGCTCGGGTTTTTGATCGATGAGTCAACTGGGTAAGTTTTGTGCCTAAACCAATTCAACTCCATGAGATATATAGTTGCTACCTAAGTCATGTAACTAACTATTAAAAAAAAATGCTAGATATGTTGTTGAAACAACTCCAATAAAATTAAATGAAATACATGTCATAAGAGTAGTACTAACCTCCTTAGCTCGAATGCGAACATCAATTGCTAGCATTTGTCCCGTTGGTGGTAAACATGGTTATTGGAGCATAAATAAGAAAAAAAGAAATATAATCAGATTCACCAAATGACATATACATAATTTACTTCATAAGTTAGATATGAAATAGTACAAAATTACAAATACACCACAAACTCCCAACAACATATTGAACCAAAGCATCACATATGACATCAATTGTTCAACCTTGGGAATGAGGCAACATATATCCCTTCCCTTTCTTTCCTACAACCAACAGCAAGCAATCATGGCCAACGACTACTCCAAATGCCACTGTGTGGATCTCTCCGTTGAATATAATGAGTAGAGAAGTTTAAGTTTACAATACTTGGACCAAACGAAGAAAGCCTGGGACGAGATACCATGGATTCTTTCTTACCACACCACCACTCTGTGCTTGATTGGAAATCCTGATTCAACACTTCCATAATAAACTTCATCACATGCTCTAATTTTTTGGAGAGAGGACTCACCCTACTTAATCTAGTAATTTTGACAGCTAGCTATTTTGCGAGATCTCAGAACTGCCTTAGGAAATAGAGAATACTCCCTGAAGAAATAGACAACCCCCTTAATGTTAGACATGTACAAGTGGAGGAGAATGGAAATAGGAATTGTGATGGTTGAGTAATAGTTTAGAGGAAAGGGAAGGCAGTTCCACTAAGAAACCAAAACCAAGGTCCCTTGCTTCATTAAACTCATTCATGAGGTGAATAACCATGATAATATGGAGAAGGAGGGATATAAATCTCAAGGAATAAATAAAGACGACAATCAAGATCATAATGAAACTAAAGAGAAATTAATAATGAAGGATACAATACACACTAATCAAACAATAGATCAAAATCATATCCAGGGAGGGGAGGAGGAAGAAAAAACAACTAGGAGACCAAATAAGAGGCTATATGCATCAAACTAAATGAATTTAAGATAGAAACCACACCAAAGAAATGGAATCAACAAAGGATAAGGAATGCGATTGTGGCAATGGTAAAATAGTAATATTGCAAATGACCTTGATACTAAAAAGGGAAAAGAGAGCATAAAGAAGATATATAAATTAGGATTGAATGCAAGAGGAGGAGGAGGATGTGGAAGAACTGGACATGTAGTTATTATCCTTGCATTATAATAAAACAATTATAATTTCCCTTTCAAGTTAGCAGCTGGTGAATCTACACTAACACATGATAAATGGAAATGGGAGGATAGAAATGTTGAAAGATTGTCAAGTTCCCATAAGAAATGATCATGAATAGACACAAATCCCACAAAGTTGAAAAAATCTAAGTTGGGACGAGGTGAGAAACTTGTCAATGATAACTTGAAGGAGAAAAGGGAGCAATTAATTAACCTAAGACAAACAACCTCACTTAAGGAGACATTTCTTCAAACGCCTAGGCCTTCTAAATGAAAGTTCTCTTGTGGAACATAATGGGCAATAATGCACCTAAGAAACAAATAATTTTGAAAAACAAAATAAGAGTAGAAAAAACTAGACTTAGTGTTTATTCAATAAACAAAATGCAAAATGTATAACATGTATAAATTCACCAAAATGATATGGCGAGGATGCAATTGCTCGAGTAGAGGATTGAGAGGATTTTCAAGAGTTATGGCAATGATGTAGGATCCCGTAAACATAGATATAGAAAACCAACTTACCACCTATTGATAGATGACTAGCGATTTATACTTCAGACTCAAGGGTAAAGGGCAATATAACTAATGTATATGGGTTCATTGATCCCTGACAAATTCTAGATTAATGTTTGGAAATATTAAGTACGATTAAGGTCCTCCCCAATTAGGAACATTGAATCATTAGAGAATGTGGCCTAACCACAACAAATTCCCTCTTTGAAAAGAAAGGATAGGTGTAAAGGTTGGATGCGGAAAGCTAGATTCTCCGGGACCTTTTAGAGCATTGATAATTTGTGGATGTATTTCCAAACAATTCCATCTTCACTTGGAACAATTGATGTGTAGGGTTGATTATAATATGCTCATCACATGGCTTATAGAATGTCTCAATGAGACACCATTTTGTGGACTATAATGCTTATGAAATATGCCCATAATGGTAGGATGGACAAAGCTCAACAATGTTTAATAACATGCTTGAGAATAATGTTGTCTCGTGGAATGTTGTGATTTGGGATTGCATATAAAATGAGAAAATCAAGGAGGCTCACAAATTGTTTAAAAGAATGCTACAATGGAGATATGCATTGTTTCAAGCATGGAGAGATGTTCTTACATTGGTCTTGTTGTTTCTTTATGTGGACCTAATAGATACTTGGAGTGGATTTGACATACCAGTTACAATTACCAACAAATATTGCCAAACGGTGAGGGAATTCCATCATGGTACCTTTTAAGATTATCATCATAGTTTGGACATTAACCTTCATTTGTCGAAGACATGACTAGTGAGGAGTTCGAGGGAGTAAAAGAATGTAATATGTGATTAATGTGTCAAGGAAAAGGGACAAATATAAGACAAAAGTTGGCCATTTACAAGGTGGGAGGACACATTAATTAAACTCAAAACCTCACACATCCAAATATGCCATGTAAGTAAGGATAATTCTTCTGCATCAACCTTACCTTACGCCATTTTGTCTCTAGGGATCATGTGACATTAATAGACCTATGTCCACCATACAAACCCTATAAAGGGAATCTTTATCATGTAAGTGGAATGTAGTGTTCATTTCAAGTTTGTCACACTAAGGATGGCTCTCATGGCCTAGTCCATGTTCTAGTGTAAACATATAAATTCCTAGGCCATAACATTTTCCTCAAGGGATGGGGGCCCACAAATGGGGCCCTAGTCCATAACATCATCTCTATGTGGGAAATATTTGGCTTACAAGCAAGAAATGGCCATTTCAAGCTCTATGCGACTAAGAATGGTTATCAATGATTGGGCCATATTATCAAGTCAAAACATAACATCTAAGGGTAAGGGGCTCATGGGTCATGTAGGGTACAAGGCCATATGAATTACCTTGGGGATCATGGCCCAAGAATGGAGGCCTCGATTATAACACAAGGCCTACATGGGGAATCTTAGCCTATATGCGAGATATGTTCACCATTTTGAGGAAGGGCACGCCATGGATGATTTTCAAGGCCCATGTTATGATATAAGGTTAAATAAGGGTCTTAGGTCATAACATTTTTCTCTAAGCTCATGGTCCATTTTCAAGCCCTCAAACCGCCACACATACCCTCCATAGGGAATCATTAGCCTACAAATGAGATATGATAGACATTTTTCTCTTTCTAATACTAGACATGGTTCTCAATGCATATGTCATGGTTCAATGCTAAAATCCCTAGGCATACTCATGAGTTCAATGCCAAAAAGTCGCCTCCAAAAGTTCAATTCTCATGAGTTTTAAGGGGGGTTCCAAAAAACCGCCTCCACAAGTTCAATTCTCGTGACTTTTAGTGGGGGTTTGGACAAACTGCCTCCACAAGTTATGAGAATTGGGCTTTTAGGGGGGATTTTCAAACAACCGCCTCCAAAAGTTCAATTCTCATGAATTTTAAGGGGGGTCCAAACAAACTGCCTCCCAAAGTTCAATTCTCATGACTTTTAGGGGGGGATTGACAAACCACCCCCAAAAGTTATAAGAATTGGTCTTTTAAGGGGGGGTTGCAAACAACTGCCTCCAAAAGTTCAATTCTCGTGACTTTTAAGGGGGGTTCCAAACAAACCACCTCCCAAAGTTCAATTCTCATGACTTTTAGGGGGGGTTTTGACAAACTGCCCCCAAAAGTTATGAGAATTGGGCTTTTAGGGGGGGTTTTCAAACAACAGCCTCCAAAATTTCAATTCTCATGACTTTTAAGTGGGGTTCCAAAACAACCGCCTCCAAAAGTTCAATTCTCATGACTTTTAGGGGGGGGTTCCAAAAAAAACCGCCTCCAAAAGTTCAATTCTCATGACTTTTAGGGGGGTTTTTGACAAACCGCCCCCAAAAGTTATGAGAATTGGACTTTTAGGGGGGTTTTCCAAAAACCGCCCCCAAAAGTCAAATTTCATGACTTTTTTGGGGGGGTTTTCAAAAACCAGCCCCCAAAAGTCAAATTTCCATGACTTTTAGGGGCAGTTTTAAAAGATCACCTCCAAAGGTTTGAAAAAATTTTTAGGGGGGTTTTACGAAGACCCTTGCAAGCCAAAACTGCCCCTAAAGGGCTATTTTGTTGTAGTGCTTTCTTCTTCTTAATATTCCCTTTCTTCTTCTTCACACTTTCCTTCTTACTAACATTAGAGTTTTCAGTAGGAGAAGAGGAAGAGATGGAGTCCGATTCAACTCTCGACGGAGAAGGAGAAGGGTCATCATGAGATTGATGCTCATGTGGTGAAGGACCTAGGTCCGACACGATTGGTGCACTTGGTGTAATTGGATTGGAGAATAACCATACCGATAATCCTATCATCAATCCTGGAAGACTCAACGTAGCCATGAATGGAGTACCAACAGTTCCATAAGGGGGAATAACAAATGGCATACCTTGGAAAGGTGCCTCCCGGTTGGTAGTCCCGAAAGAATCTTCCATATCTAAACTTCCTAAGAGTCTCTAAAGTACCACACAAGTCAAGCACTACTCAAGTCTAAAAGAAACAAGCAAACTGTGTGAATAGGAGTGGATTCAAAGTATGGAACCTCACAGGATTATCAAGGCATTGCAAATCACGATATACTGCAATGTCCAACAATATGATGCGACAAGGAGGATTGGGACTGTACCCTTTCCTGCATACCCGATTACCTGGACAGTACGTGCGTGCTAATCTCCCTGAGTGCTTTTCTCGGTGTATTGCTTTTCCAAGACGGCCAAATGGTTAACTCAGTTGGTTTCAGGAATCCTAAGGGTGTCTCCTGATATACACAAGGTACGTGCGAGCTCAAATCCGTAGTGGTGCTGTCTAATGCACAACCGTTTGGCAAGTGACCTTCCGATATACTACCGAGTACGTGATACACCCTTCAATATACGCCAAGTATGGATTATGGTACTTGGTGGGTACGTGAAGGAGCTCGATATACCAATAAGTACGTGGAAGACTACAATACCCCCAGAATACAGTGCTAGCAAATAACGACAACTGCCACGCTTAAAGACACCGGAACACGTCTCTAACTTACACACAGTTACTAAATGATTTTAACCTAAGCTAGAGTTAATTTTATCTTGTACGGTTAGGTGGATGCATGAGGTGAGTACATAAATGTAAACATAATGCAATCCTCAACTACATGATAATGCACATTTTCCTTTCCTTTTCAATGAAAACTACTTAAGGTAAGGAGAGATTTTTCTTTCTTTCAAACCAAAAATACTTAAGTAGTAGCGAAAAGAAGAATTCCTTCCTATAGTGCAATAATTCTAACTTTCTGCAATAATCAGCTAAAAAGCGCAAAGAAAACAAAATATGCAACTAATCTTAACAATGTGTAAGACAAAATGATGAAGCACTTTTCAATTTTCAAATGCATGTACCAAAAATGAAATTTGATAACTCAACGTTTTTCATATTTATATACAGAAAGTGAGAAGATATTTATAGCACTCTAATCTTTCAGAAATTCCCAAAGAAAAATGGCAAGCACCCAAACAGCTCAAAGGCACTCAAGAGAGGCTCAAAATCTACCGAATGCAATAATTATAACTCATTTCCTATCTTTTTGCACTTGAAAAAGACACATCTAAGCTACGGAAAAAAGGATTCCATAAACGTTTCCAATCAAATGCACGACAAAGATAAGCACTTAACAATCTTATCTAACTCAAATGCACACAAATCTGAAACAAGCCTTTCTTCTTCTTATGATGGTAAGACCAAGAATATCACATGATAAAAAATAAAGTAAGAAGAATATTTACGTTTTCCAAGTTTGTGAATATAGAAAAAGAGTGACAAAATTAAGCTTTTCTTTGAACTAAAGTGGAGACAAAGAATCAATCTTTCCCAATAATCGTTAGATAGCTTAACATTTAAAGGAAACAAGATGCATAACCCAAGAAAAAGAGGCTAAAAAAGACATGGATATCCCACACTCTTCAAGTCTTTAAAACAAGCCAAACACGCCAAACCAAAAATGATCTCAAAACCTTGAGATGGGTCAGAACGACTAAAATTGGATGCACGATTCATGGCCCCCCCATTTCGCTTAAAAATGCAAGCAAAACACTAGTTTTTACTCAAGGGGCCAAACATGAATCCAAATCTCAAAAGACCCAAAAACCAATACAAACAAGCCAAAAAACATGTGCAAAAAGAGGTTTGGGATCAGATCTAGTGCAAATATCAAATCAGGTGAGGAGAGGAGGGATAACACGGTCAAGTGGATGAAGGTGGGGGAACCAAAGTATCCACCACTTCCAAGCTAAAACTTGTTAAAATGGGACCCAATACAAATCCATACAGAACCAAACTCTCAAAACACAAATCAAAAAAAGGATTTCTGGCTGGATTTTGCAGCACAGAGGGAGTTCATACAGCAAACCAAATCCCAGACTGTCAAATGGAGAGGAGATGCCTGCACACCAAATTTTGACAAATCGGTGCACTCTGTGCTTGTACACAGTGTGACGTCGCAGTTTGCTTACATGGTAAGTGCGACGATGTCGCAGTTTTCCAATGCAAAGGATGCAACGAGTAGTTAATAGGTAAAGAACAGAAACCCAGAATGACACATTATCGCTCTGTTCCCACTACCCAGGTGCGACAGGCGAAGTCTAGATTCAAAAATGAATCAGATCTCTCAGTAATGAACCATGGAATGGTTTGGGGATGAGTTGTATAAACTCAGAGGAAGTAGATCAGAGTCTTCAACACGAAGATATGATAGTGAAATCAACTCCAAGAATTAAATGGCAAAAAGTAAAAAAGGCTTGTTTCAAGCAATCAACTGAAAATGACTCTCAGATTGACAACTACTGACCAAATATCAATACTCCCCAGTATGGTCGCCAGATTTGTTATCGAACAATCCACTCGAGCGAACGCGGGTAGGATCTCCCTAACTCAATGTGAGTCTAGAAAAAATAGAACAGACTACAAATACATCTCCTAGATCTACTTAAGGATCGAGTACTAGATGTCTTACCTTTTACTTCGCAATCCTTTCTCCTGAATGCTGCTCCATGTCTCACAGTCGTCAGATCCAAGCTGCAAGACTTGTCAAGATAAAGAAATAAGAGAAACCAGTAAAAGACATCTATACAATAAGAGATCTAAGTAAACAGTTAAGTAGGTAAACTACTCAATATCATTACACACATGAACAATATTGGTGGAAAGCATTTGTATTACTGTAAATAGAGGAGTACATGATAGAGATATAGAACTACAACCAAGACTTAACGTAGTAGCCCTTCTCCGACCAAGCCAATTGCCACGTCCTTCCAAGGAAGAATGAGTTCTCCCATAGGTGAATGGAGGTGTTCTAAGAGTGATTTCACCAACATGTAGATACCATAGGCTTCCTCCGTTTTGGATGGGAGTGAGCTTCATTTATATAGGACTAAATGGATAGGGTATGGATAGGATAGGTTGAGAGATGGTAGGAGAGGCTTAAGGGATCTCTCCAAAGGTCTAGGAACCGAGTGCCATCTCTTCCAAGATGTCAGGGATAGGGTCCCAAGTAAGCAAGCTTTGAGATGGACCTCGAAGAAGCTATTTTTGCCACTTAACTAACTTCGTCGCAACCTGTAATGTAGCAAGGTGCGACGTCGCATGTTTCTAGTGTGCAACCTGTGACGACCCTTCAAAACTCAGCACAATTGGGTACAAATCCTCCCAGGATGATTACTTAGTCCAGGTATCTTCAGGGGTGTATACACTGAATCTTATGATGAGTAGATTTTGGGTGTAACAGTGTGAATGAAAAGAGTAGTGAAATATTTAAACCTTCAAAGAATAGATCTATTTCCTACTGGATGAGAGTTTTTGGATTTTATTCAAAAAGAGACTCCAAAGATATGGATACTAAGGAAAACAAGGGGAAAAATGCATCATCTTGCTTGAAGGATCAAAAGTAAGAGACATCACAAGAGCATGAAGAAGATTTTATTGAAAATATGGAAGATCATTTCGAGACACCTTCTACCTTACACATGAACCCAAGAGCATGTATTGATGGATGCTTGAATTATGGAGAAGTACCTACTGATGGGTGCTCACAACTCTATGTTGGTGACACAGATATCACTTTTGAAAGTGTTGCTGCAAGCCAAACTTACATTAAACATGAAAATGAAGACCTTGTAGCAGTTGAAGAAGAAATAATATCAACTTCCCCATCACCACTTGAGCTTCATGAAGTTGGTCAAAGCAAGAAAGATGAAGATGAGGAGGTTCATTTGCAAGAGCCTCATTTTCTTGAAGGGTCCTTAAAGATGAATTAAAAAAAGATCCAAGAGTCCCTCAGCATTCTCCATGACACTCAAGCATTGGTGTCAAATTCTTGTTGGAGAGCTACTTCATTGGAGGAAACATCCTTCCTTGAAGACATGGAGAAGATTCAAAGAGCAATGTGCCACATCAAAGGTAATTTCATGTCTTTTCTTTTTGATAGAAACCATTTGTTTAACCTTAATGAATTGTTACATGATGCATACTTGAAGAATAATGAGGATAATCATAAGCTCACAATTCAAAATGAGCAACTTGTTGAAAAGTTGCAAGATCCTTGTTTTTCCTCCTATGTTTCAGATTGTCAAATGGTAGATTGTTTGGAGGATTCTCATGACATGGTGGATCATTAGAAATGTGGAAATTTAAATGTGCTTGATGTGTTTGAATATGAACTTGAAGAGATCCAAACACTTAATGTGGTGGAAGAGGAACTTGAATTGTCTCTTGATGAAGGTTATACAATTTTTAAAGAAGAGCATGATTCCTCTCCGTTGGAACCAATCTATGACAAAGGTTTCACACTTTTGAAGGAGATGCATGATACTACCCATATGGATCCTTCCCATGATGAAAATTTTGCACTTTTTGATCATTTGGGTGAGTTAGTTCATTCTCCTACATCGTACAATTCCATGTTTTGCAACATTAGTCTCAATGAAGTATGGGTGAAAGGGTTCTTTTTTATGGTGCCACATGAGGAGTATGGAACTCCTAGATTTACCTTTTATGATGACATGGTTGGAGCACATTCTTATTCACATTTGTAGCAGCATCATTTGTTACATTATGATGATTCACATCTACATGGATGCACCTATGATATGCATTTGAGTCACTTGAAGACTCATGGTTTTTTCTTGCTCAAAACTTGGTTCATTTTATGTTGGAGGAACTTCATCCAACACTTGGGTGAATAGATTTATGATTGAAGAATATTTTTGTTGGAATCCAAATACCTTGTTATATATTTATGATTCTCACATTCATAGATGTATGGGTGAGACTTCTTTGAGTCATTTGAAGTCTCCTTGTTTTTTCTGCTCATTATTTGGTTCAGATTTTGGTGGAGATTCCTCATTCACTTCTTGGATGAAAGAATACATGGTTGAGTATTTTGATGCACATCATATTCTTTTGGAGCAGAATTATAGGACATGGGATCCTCACCTATGTCATTGGAGCAGATTTTATTGGTTACATGTTGATTGCATGCACTTGGAAAATGGTGGTCTACTTGCTTGGAGGTATAAGTACTTTCATGAATCTTTGATGAAGCATCTTCTTGATGTACATTCTCATTATGTTGTTATGTACTTTGATGATATATATTTTTTACTCATGATGTTTGGAAGAATGCATACAAGAAAATTTGATCCAGGAACTCTCTTACCTGGTGGTATGAGTTGGAGAGCACTCCTAATTGTTGAAGTGCAATACAAGAAATGGGACCCTGGGATAATTCTTAGTCTCATTGGTTTCAATTTTTTTGAGAAACAAGTAGTATGGGGGATGGATTCCCCACTTAATAAAGTTATTTTAATAAGAGTGGTGCAGAATAAAGTATGGTGGTTCCTCTTTAAAATATTCATGGAATCTCAAAGACTCAAGGTTGGGCAATTCAATGGCAACTTCAAAGAATTATACAGGAAGCAATTTCTTCAACACCCATGTTTGAAATTGCTTGAGGACAAGCAATATTGGGAAGGGAGGATTTTTCATGTCCCAAATTTTGCATTGGGTTACAATGGCCTAATCCCATTGGCCATATTCTTGATAGTTTGTCAAATTGATGCTAAGGGTCAAATAATTTCCAAAGAGGAAAATTACTATTTTCCTAGGTTGGGGGTTGAAGCATTGGGATTTGAAAGAAGAAGGATAATAAATGATGTGTGGAAATTAGAATAGCATAAATATTTAATAAAGGAGCTAAATAAATATATACAAGAGAAAATCAAAGTGGCATTTGATCATGAACACACATGGAGGAAGTGGGATCCACACAAGCTAGATTATCTATGCCGCATGGCATCCTCCTCTTGTCATTTCAACTTTATAAGAATCCCAAGGGTCTTGGGATGAGTTGGAAGGTCAATAATACTTGGCATGAGTTAATGAGGTCTAAATGTAGAGGAAGAATAACTCCCATGGTAGAGGAATATGCATCTTAGAGAAATTGTGACACTTGGGCTAGATTCCCTAACTTCTATGACAACAATGATGAAGATGCTATGACACCTATGACACAAATAAGACCTGATGGCTAACATATGACATATATGATATGTCAAGGATAAAAATAGCCCCCAAGAGGGCACTCAATGGAGTTAGGGAGACTAACTCCCTAACTCCACATGTTATTTGGTGGAAGTGGGAGACTAGGAATTGTTGTACAAGTGGAATTCTTTGGAATCTGTTCCCAACTTGAGTTGGAATGCATCTCTTGGAAGGAATTAAACCCATAGAGAGATTGGAAACTTTATAAATTTCAAGAACAAATAATTAAGGAATATTTTGATCATTTTTAGAATTTGTAATTGCATTTGTGAAGAGGGAGAGCTAGTGGATGACTAGTTTCTTGCCTTAGCCAATTTCGAGGGTGAAAGATTCCCATCCAAGTTGGAAATTGGAAAGGCCATTCAGACATTTCATTTAAAGCTTTAATGGAGTCATTTTTTTAGGTGTAAGCTACAGGTCAGATCATGGTTTCTTCTATTGCATCTCATTCCTTCAACCATTTCTAGTTTTCATTCAATATTCTTGATCCTTGAGGGAGGGCGTTTTTGGTGAGATATTGTACTCTTTGGGGTAGATTCTAATGCCCAATTTATTTCATAATATGAATTAAATACTTTGTTCTTCATATCCATAAATTTTCAGGTCGAAATATCAAGTGGTTGTATTTAAAATTGATGATTATTGAGCAAACAGTGACCATTCCCCCACTAGATTGATGTATGCCAATGTATTGATGATGATTTCGAATGGAAGAATGTTTATCTGATATATTTATGATGTAGGGAATGAAATTGATAAGTATTACAGGTTTAATGTTCATCACTTAAGCATTTGGAGCCATCTTGCTCGGTTTTATTTCATTTGAAGAAGATTTAATGCTATTTCCCCCAAGGTCGAAACTAGTCTTCTTGCATCTGATTTAAGGGCATTATAACAAACATTAAATGTTGAATGGTGATGCATATGAGTTCATTTTGATGTCATTTATATGTACCCTTCTTCCATCATAAATTTGAGTTGTATTGAGTGCATTTGGAAAGTCATTTTCATCATCTACCCTTAGGGGATTTGAATCACAATTTGCTAGTAAAACTGCATACATTGATCAGATTGAAAAAGTGAGTTGAAGAAGTAATTTGATGGTTAAAAGACACCTATAAACATGAATTGTACGTATTAACATCATTAATACACCTATTGGTACAATTTGAGAGAATTTGGAGCTATTTAGAGCCATCTACCATTGGGGGTTTGAGCCTCGAAATTACTAGTAGATTCATTGAGTTATCTTGGATACCTATTCGACCACAAAACCACATATAATGCTGAAAATATACTTTACTTAATGTCTTATAACAGATCCAAGTCTCATACCAACCATTTGTTAGAAAAAACAGGATCGTAGAGAAATAACAATAAATAGAAATGCAAATGTAATCACACACACATTACAAGACAGACACAGATATATCGTGGTTCACCCCAACTTGGGCTACGTCCACAATGAATTTTCTAGACCTTATTATTATTACCATCCAGCAAGGTGAAGGGATACAACCTGCAGCACAGCTGCTGCACTTCCTCTTCACTGCCTCACAATCTCTCTCCTGATCTTAGAGATCTTTGCAATGCATAAAACCTAATACATCTTACCCTAGCCGTATCAAAATGTCTTTCTTTTATAAGGGAAATACAATGGGAAAAATACCACGGGTTACCCAAAACCATGGGCCTGCAAAACAACTGGAGAAAACAACCCCAAACCCCTAAAAATGGAGAATGGGTGTACAGTCCTCCGGGGTGCATGGCTAAGACAATATCATCTATGAGACTGGAATATCTGGCTCCACAACCAACAATCTCCCACTTGGAGACTGATCACAGCAACTCCACTACTGCTGCACTTGCTAGACTTGGACTTGGAAAATTTCTCCTCTTCACCTTCATGCTAGAAGGCCAACTGAAACTGAGCAAGAGCTCAGTTTCTCTCTGGTCACTACCTTTGTGAACATGTCTGCATGATTCTGGCTAGTATGTATCTTTTCCAGCTTCAAAAGTTCATCTTCCATAATAGAGCATATGAAATGGTACTTGAGTTGTATATGTTTAGTCCTGAAATGGAATACTGAGTTCTTTGCAAGATGAATGGCACTCTGGCTGTCACTATACCACCTGCTATCCTTCTGATTCTTACCCACTTCCTCCATAAACCTCTGCAACCAAATCATCTCTTTACTAGCCTCTGTAATAGCAACATACTCTGCTTCCGTTGTTGAAAGTGCAAAAACCTTCTGCAGTTTTGAAATCCAACTTACTGTTGTTCCACCTACAGTAAACACATACCCTGTGGTGCTCCTCCTGCTATCCTTATCACCTGCCATATCTGCATCAACATATCCCTGTAGAATAGTGTCTGAACCTCCAAAAATAATGCCTGCGTGGTGGTACTTCTCAAATACCTGAGAATCCACTATACTGCCCTCCAATGTTCTTTACCTGGATTGTTCATATATCTACTCACAACTCCCACTGCATGTGCAATATCTGGTCTTGTGAACACCATGGCATACATCAAGCTGCCAACTGCTGATTGATAGGGAATCTGGGACATGTAATCTGTCTCTTCCTGTGTCTTGGGACACATTTCCTTACTTAGACTAGAATGGTTGGCCAAAGGTGTACTAACTGGTTTTGCATTTTGCATTATGAACCTCTCCAACACCTTTTGTATGTACTCACCCTGAGACAATATCAATTTGTGATTTTTCATGTCTCTTGTTATTCTCATACCAAGTATTTGCTTTGCAACACCCAAATCCTTCATCGCAAATGAATTAGCTAGCTTCCTTTTGAGTACATTTATATCCTGCATGTTAGACCCTGCAACAAGCATGTCATCCACATAAAATAACAAGATAATATATCTTTCATTGTCTAGCTTCTTGAAATAAACACAATGGTCAGAATGACATCTACTATAACCTTGTTCTATCATAAACCTGTCAAATTTTAAATACCACTGCCTTGGAGCTTGCTTCAAGCCATACAAACTCTTTTTCAACCTACATACCAAGTTCTCCTTACCTTTGACCTCATACCCTTGTGGCTGCTGCATATATATCTCTTCCTCCAAATCCCCATGGAGAAAGGCTGTTTTTACATCTAACTGTTCAAGATGCAAATCTTCTACCACCACTAGACTTAAGATAGTCCTAATTGAAGTCATATTAACAACAGGAGAAAATATTTCATCAAAATCAATACCTTTCTTTTGTGCAAACCCCTTTACAACATACTGGCCTTGTACCGCTTCTTACCTCCTTCTTCTTCCTTCAACCTGTAAATCCATTTGTTCTGCAATGCTCTTTTACCAGCAGGAAACTGAACCATATCCCAAGTCTGGTTTCCTACCAATGAGTCCATCTCCTCATTCATGCATTCCTCCCACTTCTTTCTAGTTTCCACCTGCATTGCTTCTTCATAACATTCTGGTTCACCAGAATCAATCATCAATAAATAATACATTGAAGGAGAGTATCGTTTAGGGAGTCTACTTAACGTGGTAGATCTTCTTGCAGTTGCAGGAGTTTCAGGTACTTGCTGATGTTCTTGATTTTCTGGCACCTTTGGAACTTTATTTTCTTGAATTTCATCAAGTACTGTGTACTCTGTATTTTCATTTTCTTATTTCTTTCCCTGCAACTGATCTTTATACATGAACTTTTCATTGAATATCACATCTCTACTCCTGATGATTTTGTTATTTTCATAATCCCATAAGCGATAACCAAATTCATCAACCCCATATCCAATAAAGGTACATTTCTTGGATTTAACTTCAAGCTTTGTTCTATTTTCTTTATGAATATGGACAAATGCTTCACAACCAAACGTTCTCAGAAATGAGTAGTTTACCTTTTTATCTGTCCATGCCTCCTCTGGAATACCACCATCCAAAGCACTTGAAGGTCCGTTGTTTATTAAATAAACAACAGTATTTACAACATCCACCCAAAACTGTAAGGGAAACCCTGCATGCAATCTCATACACCTTGCACTCTCCATGATCGTTCTGTCCATCCTTTTAGACACACCATTTGTGTTGTTCCTGGGACTTTCTTCTCTCTACGAATCCCATGGTATGAACAGTAACTATCAAAATCCTTTCCGCAGTACTCACCTCCATTATCAGATCTCAGACACTTCAACCTTTTTCCTGTCTCATTCTCAACCAAAGCTTTCCACTTCTTAAATTTAGTAAACACATTAGATTTCTGTCTAATGCAATAAACCCAAGTTTTCCTAGTTGCATCATCAATAAATGTAACATAATAATGAGAGCCACCAAGAGATTGTACCTAAGCCGGTCCCCATACATCTGTATGCACTAGCTCTAACTTTTCATTCTTCTTCTATTTCCCAACCGTGAGAAATCTGACTCTCTTCTGTTTTTCATAAACACAATTTTCACAGAATTCCAAACTTACCTGCTTCAAATTTAGCAGCAACTTCCTTGAGTGGAGAATCTGCATCCCCTTCTCACTCATGTGGCCAAGCCTATGATGCCACAATGCTGTATCTGTTCCTATGGAAGCTAAAGAGATAGAATGGTCAGTATTATGAGGACATAAATACAATGTACCTATCCTGTCTCCTTTTGCTATCACCATTGATCCTTTAGTGATCTTCCACCACTTTTCTCCAAATGTAGATAGACAGCGGCCATCTACCAATTGCCCTGTTGAGATCAGATTTCTTTTCATAGCAGGAATATGCCTAACATCTTTCAACAACCAATGAGTTCCATTCTTAACTTTTATCCATACCTTACCCATTCCAACAATTTTCATGGTTCATCATCACCCAATAAAACATGTCCAAAATCACTAGGAACATACTCATGAAAGTATTTCTTATGGGGTGTAGCATGACATGAAGCTACTGAATCTACTACCCAATAATCACTAGTATTATCTAATGCAAGAATCAAAGCATCTTGTAACACATCACCTGCTACATTCGCTTCCTGGGTAGTTTCCTTATGTGCATCTCCTTTCTTCTTTAGAGATCTGCAGTCTTTCTTCAAATGTCCTTTCTTTCCACGGTTCCAGCACTCTATTTTTTCCATTTTGGACTTGGATCTGCCCGTTTTAGACTTGCCACGATTACCTTGGCTCTTTCCTCTCTCCTTTTGTCTTCCCCTGCTCTCCATGGTCAACGCATCACCTGATGTCTCATCTGTGCTTTTTCTTCACATTTCCTCGCTAAGAATAACACCAACAATATCATCAAATTTCAAGGTGTTTGAACCAGAGACAGAGTTACTTAAAGCCATGACCAAGCTATTCCAGCTTTCTGACAATGAACACAAGATTAGAAGAGCCCTAACCTCATAATCAAAGTTCACACTTACAGAACTTAGCCGATTTTTAACCGTATTAAACTCATTTAAATGATCAGTAACAGATCCACCTTCAGACATCTTCATATTAAATAAACACTTCATTAGAAATACCTTGTTGGAGGTCGAGGGTTTTTCATATAGCTTACCCAGTGCACTCATCAAACCCTCCATTGTCGTTTCTTTTGAGATATTGAAAGCCATCAACGAAGCTAGGCTTAGCCGTATTATTCCCAAATCCTTTCTGTCAAGAACCTCCCATTCTTCGTCCTTCATGGCCACTGGCTGCTTTGCTCTTCCTCCCAACAGTAGGAATAGATCCTTCTGGTACAGATAGTCCTCCATTTTCATATTCCATAACTGGAAGTTTTGGCCGTTAAACTTCTCGACCTTAAACTTTCCTTCTTCCTCCATTTCTCCCACTCAAACCAGCAACCTTAGCTTCCTGTGGGTTTATCTTCCAAATAGACCTTTGGCTCTGATACCAATTGTTAGAAAAACAGGATCACAGAGCAATATCAATAAACATAAATGAAAATATAATCACATACACATTACAAGACAGACACAGATATATCATGGTTCACCCCAACTTGGGCTACGTCCACACTGAATTTGCCAGTCCTTATTATTATTACCGTCCAGCAAGGTGAAAGGATACAACCCGCAGCACAGCCGCTGCACTTCCTCTTCACTGTCTCACAATCTCTCTCCTGATATTAGAGATCTTTACAATGCATAAAAACTAATACATCTTACCCTAGCCGTATTACAATGTCTTTCTTTTATAAGGGAAATACAATGGGAAAGATACCACGGGTTACCCAAAACCATGGGCTCGCAAAACAGCTGGCGAAAACAGCCCCAAAAAATGAAGAATGGGTGTACAGTCCTCCGGGGTGCACGAATAAGACAAT
Source organism: Larix kaempferi (assembly GCA_027924585.1). Lineage (NCBI taxonomy): Eukaryota > Viridiplantae > Streptophyta > Pinopsida > Pinales > Pinaceae > Larix > Larix kaempferi. The sequence continues at coordinate 6,339,197 of BSBM01000118.1, read as the reverse complement.
ATCCTCTATGAGACTGAAATATCTGGCTCCACAACCAACACCGTTAGTGGTGGTTGTACAGTGTTTGGAAGAGATTTGTTCCAAGACCCAGGGGGGATTTCCACTTCCCAAATTGACTAGTCTTGTCTCGAAACTTCTTCCCTTGAAAATTGAAGACCATGGTTGGGTATATAAGTTGATTATATGTCTGGTAGATGTGCTAATGTGTCCCATCACCCCTCATGGCCTTCCTCACCAATTTTGAAAGTAATTGGAGGAGTTTGGAATTAGTTGTATCCATATACCTAGTGTTGAAATTTGGTGAATCTGAGCACTTTGGGAATTTTGATATAAAGGGACATTATAGTACAACACTCTAAAGGGGTGGGTAAAGTATACATAAAAAATTACAGCATAAACAAAGTGCATAGTTTGAAATATTTTCATTCATAAAGATAATTAAGAAGATAAAGGAATATTAAGATTAGGGATTAGTTTTTTTATCAAAACATTAATAAAATTAAACCTTTATTTAATGATACTTTCTAAATTCTATGGTGTTTAGCTAGGATAATCATTCTTCCTGAATTGAGGATTTTCTTGTGTAATATCCCAACAAGTAGCAACTTAAAGATTTAAATTGATTTCCTACAACCCATGCAACACGGAAACATCGACCCTTGAAATGCATCTATGATTGTGTACCATGAAATACATGGTCCATGAAAATACTTTCAATTATTTATAATTTAGATGAAGGGCCATGAAAATAGGATTTAGGGGATCGAGGAAGGCTAAATATATGCATAAACTTCATCTTACAAAATACTTCAAAGTTTACACTTTACCATTCGTTTAATTTGGGTAGTTTTACAATTTGAGGGGCTATCCAAGGAAAACCAAGACAAGTAGTTGGGGAGGTTTTTATGTGAAACAAATGAGACCCTTATAACTACTAACTTTAAAATTTTCCTAGGAATAAAGTTTAAAATTGATCCATAACCATCATTTCTTGTCGAAGACTTGAAGATCTACAAATCTAAAGATCCACAGATTGTGGATCCTTGGGGATACCCTTTTACTAATTACAACTATGAAGCAAGAATTTATTAGAAGAATAAAAAATCTTAAATTCTTCCTCAATAGCTATATAGTTCAATTATATTATAACTTAAAAACTTCTTAACAATTCAACATATAAGATGTAAACAAGCGGATTAATTTGGATCCTAGAAGAGTAATCACATCTCCTTTCCACTCTCCATTTAAATATCCTAAGTCTTGGCATTTCAAAATTCCTTATAATTCCTAAAATGATGGAGATTTTGCAAATATGGCAAGAGATTGAAATCAATTTCAATAATGGAAGTGAGCCTTGATGGTTGTTTTGGCATCGTTTGGAATAATTGTCATCTCTATAAAAGCTTCCTTATTTTGTATAGGGAAGATGGTGAATTTTAGAGAGCTCATTCCAGTTTGGAGGATTGAAAGAAGAGGGAAGCGACCCCCAACAGAAGAAACAACCATTTTTTTTAGAACACTATTGGAATCGATTCAATACTAAGTGGAGGGGTGAATCAGTATTAGTGCAGTTATCATAAATTTTTACCTTCTTAAACAGATTAGCCTTTACTTAATTCTTATATTCTGTTATGCATCAATTAATAAACATCCACACATATATGCACCAACATAAATAACACATAACACACATGATTTTTATGTGGAAACCCAAACAGGATAAAACCACAAAATGCTTCTTTGTAATGAGAAAGAATAGATTCGAGGAAGCACCAACTTCCCGTGTTTACCAACACCAACTGGAAGGAGGCACCAACCCCTTGGTTTTTCAGGATACAACATGAAGGAAGCTACGACTTCATGTCTCCTTGTTGTTTTATAGGCACCAACCTGAAGGAAGCTCCAACTCCTTGTCTCCTTACCCCGTATGATCACCTTGATATCCAATGTATGTTTCTATTGTACTGAACTTCAACTCCGTTCACATTTATGATCTTCTGATTATAATTTCGTTGTGCGCTACCTTCATATGCAGTCTATACTCTGTCACTGAGCTGCATACTCCTCTTGAATTCTCATTCCTAACAAACCACACTTCTGTTGATGACTTACTTCATGTTTTTTGTGCTCCCTGATACTATAGTCGACATCACTAATTATCTCTACGTTCTGCTAATTGTGTGATTGCAATGATCAACTCATACTTGTGCTTTCAATTGATAGTTTGGTGTTCTAAAATAAAGCACTAGTAACAGATAGAACTACGCACTTACTGTGGGTCCATTCTGTTTAAGTGCTACAGTTTCTTAGACAACCTACGACGTCCTGTGCATCAAATGATTCATTTGTTCCATTCAACAAACTTGTCTTAGATCATCTACTTCATGATGCGCATGGTGGATCCTGTCATTGTTCTTTCGTCGTGCATCAGATCGTCTACTCAACTTCGCACACTTTCACTTCTATTTAGATGCATCAACAAGACATCAGTGCATTATCTGATGAAATTCAGTTCTATCTCTGCGCTTCTATATCTACAACATCTATGACTAATGACATACTGACTGTAATGATATCCTTCGAAACATCAAGCACTTGTGCATACTTCGGTATTTCTTCCTTTCACTACATGTGCATCTGTCACATATCTACAACATCTTTCTTTGCACCATCAAACCTCCGTTTTGCTGCATGTGTGCACTCAACTCCTGGCTAGATATTTTTGTTTTGTACTCGAGCCCTTTGATTCCCCGAATATCAAAATTCAACAAACACTTGAAGCTCTTATGCTCTTGCCATCAACCTTGCATCCATTCTCCAACTATATCTCTATTTATATTTGTCTTGCACAGATTGTATGTTCACAAGTTGGTCGTGGCATCCCTTCTTCCATACTTCATGTATTGTGCATATGGAACATGTCATTTTTTGCATTGTTGATGTAAAATTTGTTAGCTGTCAAGCACCTTCATGGTCCACAACATAGTGGGACTCTACACCTTCATGGTATATCTATGTGCCCTTGATGTACCATTGCCTTGAGGTATGTGCACATCTTTACTCTTCATCTTGATGAGTCTATAACCTTTGCTATACCATCCCTTGTGGGTATTGCCACCTTGTGGTATTGATGCTTCGCAGAATCCACGCATACTCCAAATTCTACTTGGTGGGATTATGACCCTTTCCTTGTCATCTCTTGTGGGAGTTACGCACCTGTTGTACCATCGGATGTGGAATTTCCTCATAGACTTTCTTCAACCGCTGTCCCTTTCTAGGAACATGTGTGTATTCCACTGACTTAAGGCATCTTCTAATTGGGTAGGATTGTGTTCTTTTAGTACTGTCCAACCATTTGTTGGTTCTTACTTCTTGCGCACTTTTGACCATCAACCAAGCAATTCTTAGACTTGTTTGTGCACTTGTACCATTTTTTCAACCAACTGCTTGGCTACTTGTGCAGATGTACCTTGGTTGCTTGTGAAACCAACTCCTTTGATTGCTACAATGGGAGAGTATGACTTGGTGGACTTGATATCTACACAAGGACCACATGAATAAGTATACATTACTTGTGTTCTTCTTTGAATTGGATCTCCACAATGTATATTCCTTGGACACACTTCTTTAGACTGAATGCACTTTTGGATATACTTCATTAAACTAACATCCATGTTTGTCACCTTCACCATCTTGCACTTATACTTCTAGTATTCATGTTCTTCTTTATCTTGCACATATACTTCTTCAAAGCGGGTTCCATATACTTCTTCACACTACTGTAGGAATTTTGTATCCACTTTGACATCAGTTGATATCAATGAATCATACCGAATCAAATGAAATCCTCTTTGACATTAGTTGAAATCAATGACAACCAAAGTTCAAAAATCTTCCCCTTTGGCATTGATGTCAACACCTTGTGAAGTTGTACCTAATACTCATTGGACTATATGCTTCATCTGTATCTGGTCACAATGCTCCCCCTGTGTATATGCTTTCCCTGAGTTCTTTGGGCTACTGGCGACTGCACCTTCTGTTGTTTTTTCTTCTACTACCTCTACGCAAACCATGCTCTTTGGCTATGTCTGCACGAACCATGCTTTTCTACTACTTCTGCGCAGACCATTCTAATTTCTATTACTTCTGTGTAGACCATGTGGCCAATCATCTTCATGTGATTTCTTCAAGTGATCTGCTTCACGCTCTTTCACGTATGCTATAGATTCATGCTATATTATTTGCTAATTTCATTTCTCCCTCTTTCATGTTGTCATGTTGACTTCATGCATCTCTTTAGTCTCAGCTTCATGTCAGATTCATGATGTGCATTTTATGCCTTAGCTTAATGCATCTCTCCCCCTTTGAAATCAATAGAAAAGAGGTGTCATTACTCGCACACTATTCATTTTTCTGTTTGTTTTGCACTATCCTCATCCTCAACTGTTTTCAAGGATAACTCCCCCTATCTCCATGCTTCATTTTTTTTGATCCTGCACTAATCTCTTTTCAGAATTATCTTTGATTACTTTTTTGGTATAGATATTACATTGCTCCTTCATATTGATCTCTTTTTCTTGTCATAATACTTCATTATCCCTTGCACATTTATCCATACATACTTCCTTACTTGTCAACTACATAGTGTCGAAGTCAGTCTTTTATTCGTTTTGCATTACACTTCATGCACTTGACTTTTTCTCCTGTTGCATTTACTGCACTGTCACAGGGCCTTGTTGCATTTAATGTTGCTGCATCCCGTGCCATGAAAACCAAATATATGGTACACTTTTCATTTATCGACCACTTCGGCATAAAAATGGACATGACACTTAGTTCATGCAATGACATTGACGTTGTCACTGCAGTACTCAAACATTTTGAGGCAACATTCTTCATCGAATGGTGCAATTATTTAAATTTCCATCTTTTCGTACTATTTCCAAAAACTAATTAAAGTTAGAATTTAATTTTGGCGACTCCACCACCTTATTTGACTTGTGCGACTTTCAATACATTTCTCATCAATTTAGTTGCATGCATGCAAACATCTTTCAATCAACTCTATAAGAATTTTGCAAACAATGCTTGGTTCATTAATTTTTGCATCCTTTCATTTATGTGTTGTATTGATGTTTGATCCTTCCTTTGATTTTCCCTTTTCCTTCCAATGGCCTCCTTCTATCACAAAATAAAAAATTTCCTTGAGATTTTGCGTCATGTTGTCCAGAATCAACAATCTGATTTTTCGTGTTTGAGAACTGATGTCGATTCCTAGAAGCAACAATTTTAGGACAACCAAATTCTTCAACAATACTCTCAGCCATAGGTGAACCATAGACATTATGAGCAACTGATCCTTCTAACTCGTTGGGTTGATAATTTGGAACGTCAACATAAAAAAATTATGGATGAATTATCTCATCTGCATCCTCAACATGTTGAACCATCGTCGTCCACCACTCTGCAGCCTCAACATACAACACTGGTTCTAGTGGATTTAGAGATACGTCTTGCGAACCAATCATATATGGAGCTTGATCTCAAACTGCATCTGTAGAATGCTTCAACATTTTCTCAATTTTGATCCTTTTCCTTCTTCTTTGTATATGCCATTCTTGGCTTCGGCATGGAGTACTGACTCATGCAACTTTGTAATCATGCCCAATTTTGAATATAATGAAAATATCCATTTTGCACAATCTCATGTCTTTCAACAATGTTTGATTCTTCATGTAATTGTTCCAATGAATTCAATCTGATACTCTTTGTCTTGTAATATATCATATGTAGAGTAAATCTACAATCACTTGATGAATGCATGCATTTTCCTTTTCTGCAATATTATTAACTTAACATAAACACATTCTAACCTCGGACACATTTTGAGTAACAACACGCATTTATAACTACACACCTAACTAACATCCCCTTGAATTCCTTAAGATGCATCGTGTTGAACTCAAGGGTCTGCCATATTCCTTATTAGATTATCCAGAGAGGCAATAATTTCTTGCTACATTAGATGCACTTGGATTGTCTGCATCTTCAATGCACTTCTGAGGAGAATTCTTTACCCAAGCCTTGTTGTGTGCAATTCTATTTTGATTCTGTTCCAGATATTTTCCACTGAAGCCTCTTTGAGTGTGATAGCTTTTGCGCAACAAATCTTCATCCTGATAACTTACTGCTTTTCAATAGTTCATGTCCTTGTGTCCAAAACCATTGCATGCATAGCATCTCACAGTTTGACAATATTTTGCAACATGGCCAAAATGATTGCATCTTGCGCACTTCACCCTATTCATCCTTTTTCAATTGGTATATTGAAAATAGTTATAACTGAAGGAATTATCATACCTGAAGGACTTATCATGATTTGACCAATTCTCTCTATCGTAGACCTTCCTTGGTGTTTTTACATAACCAAAACCTATTTTGTATTATGGTGGTCTTTGATCCTTCAGAATCATGTTCAGTATTATCGTGTTGTATTTTAAACTGTTATGCACTTCACCTTCATATTTTGTCTTGTCACTTTCTGATTATGCATAGATAGGTTCACTACTTGCAATACATACATGTTTATTTCCCTTTATCTCAGTCAGATTGTCTTCTAGATGAGATATCTCTTTATGCTTTTCTTCAAGTTGATTTTTCATCATCCCGATCTTCTGCGCCAATTCCTCCAGTGAGGTTCTCAATGCATATTTATCTTTCTCAAGTACTTGGACATTTTTTTGTGTGCAACTTAGTTGAATCTCATAGCTATTTATCTTTTCATGAATATCTGCATCAACAGATGGTTTGTCTCGTTCTTCATAGTTTGACAATTGATCCTGCAAGAGTTTATTCTTCTTAATTGAATTCTTTAACTCATCCAAGGAACTAATCAATTCACCTTCCCAGTCAATGTCTACAGCGTCATCATCATTGGATTGACTATTAGTCTTGACTTGTACAACATGTTTTGGAGGTGTGGCTGACTTTGGAGGTGTTTTAAATGATCCACTCAAGAAATACTTATCTAGTGATCTTGGCTTTATTTGCGCAACTGGATTGTTCTTCGAACTGGTCCTCTTCTTTTCATATTTTCTCTCTTATACTACATGGGCCATGAAGAGTACTTCTTTAGGATCTTCGCCACATTCACTTCCTTCCAATGCATTACTTCCTCCTTCGGTGTATAGAATATTTCTCTATTTTGGAATCCTCCTTCTATTCTTAGGTCTTTGTTGTGAGTGCATAGTCTTCTGATTATACAAACCAGATTCCTCATCATTGTCGCTATCTCCAATTTCCTTGAAATTCCACTTCGAGGGATAATGAACCACTCTTCCACATCTAAAGCATTTGAAGGGTAAGTTGTTCTTGTACTTACCTCATCCCGTTTTCATATTTTTGAAAAAAAATTATTCCTCATCATCCGACTAAGCACACCAATATTTGTCATGATCATGATTATCCTTTCCCATGGATTTAAAAGCAACTTCCTTTCTAATAGGAGTCTCTTTTTCATTTCTGATCTCATATGCAGTGATAATTCCTGAATCTCATCCTTCGTCAAGTCTTGAAGATTAGCTTGATCTTCTAGCATAGACACTTTCACATTCAATATTTCAGGCAGAGTTCTCAATATATTTTGTACAATTGATGCTTCATCTGGAGTGACCCCAAGAATCTTGATAGCATTAACTATCTCATCTACTCTTAAGAACTAAGATGCAATGTTCTCTTCATATTTCATTCTCAAAGACTCAAACTGCCCAGAGTAGTTTTGCAGCTTTGCTTTCTTTACCTTATCATATCCTTCATATATACCTCTGATTTTGTCCCAAAATTCCTTAGCGGATGTGCAGTGCATAACTTTGACGAATTTGTCACCCGTCAAGCCACATAGTAGAGAATTTATGGCTCTAGCATTGCTTTCATATATTATCCTTTGTGTTTGGTTAAGTAGTACAACTACTAGGACATCATAACCATCGACGATAGATTTCCAAACATCTTCTCCCAACGACTGCAAATAAAATTCCATATGTACCTTCCATAAAATATAATTGGTGCCATCAAATATTTGTGCTCTGTTGGTGGAAATGCCTTTCTACTTATCTGTTATGCGCAATGAGCTATCTTCCAAATGTTAATATGTTGTTGAAGACACCTGTTCTGAAACCAATTTTTGGAATCGATTCAATATTGAGAGGGGGGGTGAATCAATATTATCGTAGTTATAAGTAATTTTTACCTTCTTAAACAGATCATCCTTTAATTAATTCTTATCTTCTATTATGGATCAATTAATAAACATACACACATATATGCACCAACATAAACAACACATAACAAATATTATTTTTACGTGGAAACCCAAATGGGCAAAAACCACAGAATGCTTCTTTATAATGAGAAAGAATACATTCAAGGAAGCACCAACTTCCTGTGTTTACCAGCACCAACTGGAAGGAGGCACCAACCCCTTGGTTTTTAATGCTCCAACATCAAGGAAGCTATGAATCCCTATCTGCTTGTTGTTTTATAGGCACCAACCTGAAGGAAGCTCCAACTCCCTGTCTCCTTACCCCATCTAACCACCCTGATGTCCAATGTATGTTGTTGTCATGCTGAACTTCAACTTCATGCATAATTTTGATCATTTGATTATAATTCTATTGTGTGCTACCTTCGTATGCAGTCTATACTGTGTCACTGAGCTTCATACTCCACTTTACTTCTCATTCCTCTCAAATCACACTTCTTCTTATGACTTACTTCATGTTCTATGTGCTCACTGATACTATATTCGACGTCACTGATTATCTCTATGTTCCACTAATTGCGTGAATGCAATAATCAACCGATACTTTTGCTTTTAATTGATAGTTTGTTGTTATGAAATAAAGCACTAGTAACAGATAGAACTGTGCACTTACTGATGGGTCTTCTCTATTTAAGTGCTACAGTTTCTTAGACAATCTGCGACGTCCTGTGCATCAAATGAGTCATCCGTTCCATTCAACACACTTGTCTTAGATCATCTACTTCATGATGCACACGCTGGATCCTTCCACTATTCTGTCATCGCGCATCGGAATGTCTACTCAACTTCACACATTTTCACTTCTATTCATATGCATCAGCAAGACATCTGCGCATTATCTGATAAAATTTGGTTCTATATTTGCGCTTTTGTCTCTAAAACGTCTTTGACTAATGGCATGCTGATTGTAATGATTTCCTTCGAAACATCAAGCACTTTTGAATACTTCAGTATTTCTTCCTTTCAGTACTTGCGCATCCGTCACAGATCTACAACATCTTTCTGGGCACCATCAAACCTTCATTCTGCTCCATGTGCGCACTCGGATCCTCTCTAGATCATACTGTTCTGTCATCGAGCCCTTTGATGCCTCAAATATCAAACTTCAACAAATACTTGAAGCTATTATTCTCTTTCCATCAAGCTTGCATCCATTATCCAACTTGCATCTCTATTTATACATGTCTTGCACGGAATTCATATTCACAAGTTGGTCGTGGAATCCCATCTTTCATACTTCACGGATTGTGCATATTCCACTTGTCATATTTTGCATTGTTGATGTGTCATCTATTAGGTTTTAAGCGCCTTCATGGTCCACAACATAGTGGGACTCTGCACATGGTATATCTCTGCGCCGTTGATGTACCATTTCCTTGAGGTATGTGCACATCTTTACTCTTGATCTTGATGAGTCTATAATATTTTCTATACCATCCCTTGTGGGTATTTTTCCCTTTCAGTATTTATGCTTAGCGGAATCTGCGCATACTCCAACTTATACTTGGTGGGATTATGATCCTTCGCTTGTCATCTCTTGTTGGACTTGTGCACCTATTGTCCCGTTGGTTGTGGAATTTTCTCATAGACTTTCTTCAATCGTTGTACCTTTCTAGGAACATGTGCATGTTCCACTAACTGAAAGCATCTTATAATTTGCTAGGCTTGTGTGATTTTAGCATTGTCCAACCATTTGTTGGTTCTTACTGCTTGCACACTTCCCACCATCAACCAAGCAATGCTTATACTTGCTTGCGCACTCATACCATTTGTTCAACAAACTCCTTGGATACTTGTGCACATGTACCTTGGCTATTTGTGCATCTGTAGCACTGTCCAACAAACTCCTTGGCTACTTGTGCACCTATAATATTTTCCAACCAACTTCTTTGATTGATACAATGAGAGAGTATGACTTGGTGGACTTGATATCTGCGCAAAGACCACATGCAAAAGTATACATTACTTTTGTTCTTCTTTGAACTGGATATGCATGATGTATATGGTCCTTGGGAACACTTCTCTAGAGTGAATGCACTTTTGGATATACTTCATTAAACTAACATCAATGTCTATCACCTTCACCATATTGTACATATACTTATGGTATTCATGTTCTTCTTTATCTTGTGCATATACTTCTTCAAAGTGGCTTCCGTATCCTTCTTCACACTGCTATAGGAATGTTGTATCCACTTTGACATCAGTTGATATCAATGAATCATACTGAATTAGTTGACATCCTCTTTGACATTAGTTCACATCAATGAAAACCAAAGTTCAATAGACACTATGTTCACCGGGTCTAGAAAGAATGTTTATGTTCATTCTAAATACATGAATGGTTATGGAATATCTGTAAAATTTTCCTCATTAATTGTATAGGGAAGATGGTCAATTTTAGAGAGCTCATTCTAGTTTTTCCTGATTAATCGTATAGGGAAGATGGTGAATTTTAGAGAGCTCATTCCATATTGGAGGATTGAAAGAACTAGGAAGCAACCCACAAGAGAAGCAACAACCATTTTTTTAGGACACTATGTCGACTAGGTCTAAAAATAATGTTTGTGTTCATTCCAAATACATGAATGATTATGGAATTACCATCCTCAAAGGACCACCTCCAAGTTTTAGCAGAAGTATGAACCTACTATATGTATTGTCAAATATTTTGCAAGGTTTCGTGCTTGAAATCAATTTGTTAGAGGTGGGAAAAACACAATAGGTTCTAGCAAAAGATTACATAAAAAATCATGAGAATTTCAAGAATCGGAAGGCAATGCCTTAAAGTTATGAAGGAAAAAATGAACACTACAGATGTGAAGAACATATGGATAATGAAATAGGTGAAAGTTGATCGACAAGAATAAAGAGTATTCTATAGGTATTTGGAATTATACCTTCCTTCTGAAGAGGATCCCTCACCCAAGTGACCAAGGATCAGGAATTGTCATCACCATGGCTCGAGATGATCCACCCAAATATATTCTTCAACATAAATAAGATCTATTCCTAACAAATATACATATTTTGTCGATCCCCTTCACATTCGACAGTCCCAAGAAATTCAATTTTGGTACCATCATTTTGCACAAGGGTTTTATGATGAACGAGAAGTGGTAGAATGTTGGTTCCTCTCTCTACTATGCACCACCATAGCCCCTTCTCTGCAAAAAGATACATGTTTTTTCAAGACCCTTTACATTCTACAAACCCAGGAACTTCACTTTTGATGCCCACATTCTACACAAGGGTTTTAAGATGAGCGAGGAGATGTAAAAATTTCCCCCAAGAATTTCCTGAGTCTACACATGCCTTTTGGAGGGTGAGTCTTAATTGGGCTCTTACATGATGTCCATCCACCCATCTTACATATCATTAATGACCTTTGTACTTCAAGTCCACACAATCTACTAATTCAACTCTATTATTGCATGCAACTATAAATGGAGCCCTTGTATTCCCCATACCATGACCTTTACACAGCATGAGGGTTTTATTATTAGTGTTTCAAGATGAGAACCCACATTATGAACATGAGTTTTATGATGAGTGAGCAAATGCAAAATGCTCCCAAGAAATACCCTCTGCAGGTGCCTTTTGGAGGATGAGCCTTAGTTGGGCTCCTCCAAGATGTCCATCCACCCCATTTATTTATCTCAGGTTAAAACTGAATAAACCTTAGGTTTATTTGTGTGAAAATCAACTCTACAGAAACTTACAATAAACATTAATAAACTAGTAGTTAAAATTTAACTTCACTATAATAATACCAGAAACTTAACACAATTAACCTATGCATAACAAAATAGGAACGTTGTAAACATATACTTGATAGCATAATTCATGAGGTTAGTACATTCTAAGATACATATATTGTAATATCCCTTTTTCAAATTTTATTAAAATGCCCAATTTTCCACTTTTTTTCCCAATTTCGACCTTTGACTAGTTTTACTGTTTTGACCTCCAAATCAACCCAAATGCTCCCAAATATTCTGTAGGAGTGTATTAATGGTATTTATACTTGAATATAAGGTTCAGGGATGTTTTATGGCCCTCCAAATACTGCTGCAAACTTGATTTGTATTCTGATCAATATATGTAATTTTGACTAGTAATTTGTGCATCAAATCCCCCTCGGGTAACACTGCAAATGGCCTTCCAAATGCCTCCAAACTCCCACAAATTTATGAACAGAGGTATATAATGTGTTAAGTATGTTATTAAGGTCTCATATGCACCATTAATTTATTTTTAATACTGTTCTAACTCTCTCACATTCAACAGCAAAAACCCCCAATTCGACCCTTGGGGAAATGGCACTATTTCACCTCCCAGTACAAATAAATTGAGTAAAAATGCTTCAAATGCTCAAGTACAGTACATGAAACTTGTAGAAGACATCCATGGCAGTATATTTATCACAAATATATCATAGAATCATCCATCCATTCGAAATAATCAACATTATAGTGTCATACATCAATGCATTGGGGAAATGGACATTGTTTGCTCATTAATCAATAGTTTTGCATACAACCAGTGGGTATTTCGACCTGAGACTTTCTGAATATGAATAACAGAGCATATGAAGATATTACAATCATAAATATGTAATGAGAAGCTCTCTCAAGAAGCACAAGTGCTCACCAAAAACGCCCTCCCTCAAGGAGCACGAATATGCCTTCAAAACTGGAAACGGTGGAGAGAAAGTGCTGCACTAAACCAAACCATGAAACTTCCTGTATCTTCTACCTGCAAATACAAACTCCATTAAAGCACCATGAAATACCTGAGTGGCCTCTCCAAACACCAACTTGGATGGGAATCTTTCACCCTCGAAATTGGCTAAGGCAAGAAACTAGTCATCCACTAGCTCTCTCTTCACAAATGCAATTTTTCTCAAATCATCAAAAGCCATTCTCATACTTGATTTCTACATTTTATAACCAACATTAGCCTTCAAGGGGTCGAAATCCTCTCAATAGATTCAATAATTTTCCATTTAGAAAATATTCCTCATTTGCCACTTGTCTCCTAGTTCCAACCTTCCATCTTCTCCCAAATTCGAATTTGAGTCTCTTTAGATTCATCCAACTCCATGAGCGCCTTCTTGAGCCTATTTTTGGGGCTGACATGTCATAATGGTCAGGTGTAAGAAGTCAGGTCTGAATTTTGTCATAAAATGTCATAGATGCTTCATTATTGTTGTCATAAAACTAGGGAATCTAGCCCATGTGTCCACTAGTCTCCAATTTGACTCTTTCTCTCCCATGGAGGTTACTATTCCTTCCCATTTCGACCTAATATGCTCAATGCCATGTGTTATTACTTACCAACTCACCCAAGAGTGTTCACCTTCCCATGAATTCGAATTGGAAAGAGAGAGCTGCCATGTGTCATTGAAAAATCAAGCTAGTGTGGGTCCCACCACCTCCATATGTCTCCAAAACCACTTGCCACCTAGAATTTCTCTTGAATTTATTTATTCATCATATTTATTAAATGCTTGAACCCTTCTAATGTCTAAATATCATTTATTAGTTTCCTTATTACCATCCCACATGTGCCCATCCATCCTAGGAAACTAGTAGGATTGATGGGATTGTCTTACTATGCATTTATTTGAATGGGGACATTACAGTCCTCCCCACCCAAGATTGCTTGTCCTCAAGCAATTTCAAATTTGGATGCTGCAAAATATTCTCCTCTTCCCATGTGGAATCTTCTTTTGGTAAGTCCTTCCATTGCACTAAATATTCTTTGATGATTCTACTCCTCAACCTTATTTCCCGTGTCTTCAAAATCTTTTCCGGAACAAGTGTGAGCTGACCTTCATCATCCAAAGGAGGAAGTATTTATGAAGTGATGATTTGCTGACCAAGAGCTTTCTTAAGACAAGAAACATGAAATACATTGTGGATTTTACTCCCTTCCGGAAGTTCTAGTTCATATGCTACTTCTCCAACCTTCCGCACTACCTTGTATGGCCCATAGTACCTTGGTTTTAATTTTTCTGCTCCATTCTTTTTGAGAGATGTTTGTTTATAGGGATGCAACCTTAAATATACTAAATCATTGACTTGAAAGGTTCTCTCTTCTCTATGTCTATCCGCATATTGTTTTTGTTGATTTTGAGCAACCTGCAAATTGTCTTTCAAGAGCTTTAAAATTTCTTGGCTCTCTTCCACCCAATCTTTAGCCTTTGGGGCTCTACTATCACCAAATATAATGTCAGCAAATGTAAGTGCATCATAACCATATAATGCTTTGAAAGGAGACATTCCTATTGACATATGATAAGTGGTGTTGTAGCAAAACTCACCCAAGTGTAGCCATTTTTCCCATGCTTTTTGCTGCCCTCCCACATAGTTTCTTAGGTATCCTTCCAACCATTGGTTTACCCTCTCTGTTTGTCCATCATTTTGTGGATGATAGATGGTACTTGGAGTCAATTGAGTGCCTACCAATCTAAAAAGTTCTTGCCAAAAAGCACCCATGAATCTACTATCTCTATCACTGACAATGCTCTTGGGGAGCCCATGCAATCTGAAGATTTCTTTGAAAAAAATATCAGCCACTTGTGCAGCACTAAAAGATGATGTAACAGCAAAGAAATGCGCAAATTTTGTCAACCTATCAACTACCACATAGATGCAATCCTTACCTAAGGATTTAGGCAATCCGGTGATGAAATCCATGGAAATACTGTCCCATTTTTGCTCTGGAATGGGCAATGGTTGTAATAGGCCGGCTGGACATGTAAGTTCTGATTTTTTTTGTTGACATGCTTTACATTCATTCACATACTTCTCAACATATTCCTTCAGCCCCTTCCAAAAAAATCTTTGCCTCAACTGTCTATAAGTTTTGAAGATCCCCGGATGGCCCGCTAGTGGGGAATCATGTGCTTCTTGCAAAATTCGGTACTTGAGCTTGGAGTTATGAACTAAATAAATTATTCCCTTATAATATATCAGCCCATTCAAAATCCTATAATTATCATCCCCTTTGATTCCATCCAACACATCACAAGCAAATTTGTCTTTGGCATATTCAACTAGTAGCATGTTTTTCCAATCCTTGGCAATATCCATGAGAGAAAAGGAAGGCCTTCTTGACAAAGCATCTGCTACTATATTATTCTTTCCTTTGACATATTCAATATCAAAATCATAAGCTTGAATGTTGCCTACCCACTTTTGTTGCCTTTCATTTAGATCTTTTTGGGTGAGAAAGTGTCTTAGACTATTATGGTCAGTTTTCACCACAAACTTGCTGCCCACCAAGTATTGTCTGAATTTGGCCAATGCATGCATAATGGCCAGCATTTCTTTATCATAGATGGAGTAAAGTTTTTCATGAGGCTGCAACTTTCTGCTCTCAAAGGCTATGGGGTGTTGGCCTTGCTTTAGGACAGCCCCTATTCCTCCACCTGAAGCATCACATTCCACAACAAAAGGTTTAGTAAAATCAGGAAGTGCAAGTATGGGACAACTACTCATTACCTCTTTCATTTTTTGGAATGCTTTTTCAGCCTCTTCATCCCACTTGAAAGCATCCTTCTTAGTCAAATCAGTGAGTGGAGAAGTCAACTTGGAGAACCCTTTCACAAATTTTCTGTAGTAGGTGCATATGCCAATAAAGCCTCTCAATTCAGTAATATTTTTTGGTGATGGCCATTCCAAGATAGCCCTGATTTTTTCCATGTGTACCTTCACTCCTTCTTGCCCAATAATCTGCCCAAGATACAGTAGTTCTTTCATCCCAAACTCACATTTTGATAATTTAGCAAATAAGGACTCTTCTTGCAAGATTTTCAACACAATCTCTAACTGTTGCAAATTCTCTTCCCATGTTTTACTGTAAATGAGAATATCATCAAAGAAAACCAAAACAAACCTTCTTAGTTGCTTGCAAAATATCCTATTCATACATGCTTGAAAGGTGGCTGGAGCATTAGTTAACCCAAAAGGCATGACAAGAAATTCAAAGTGGCCAAAATGACATCGAAAAGCGGTCTTTTGCACATCTTCATCTTTCATTCGAATTTGGTGATACCCTGATCTAAGGTCAATTTTTGAGAAGTATTTGGCCCCATGTAGCTCATCCATGAGCTCATCAATCCTAGGAATAGGATACCTATTCTTGATAGTCTTTTTGTTCAAGGCTCTAAAATCTATGCACATTCTCAATGTTCCATCTTTTTTCTTCACTAGCACTACTGAAGAAGCATAAGGGCTAGAGCTTGGTCTAATGAGCCCCAATTCTAGGAGTTCTTGGATAGCTTTTTCAATCTCATCTCTAAACCTTTTAGGATGTCTATAAGGTGGTATCTGAATGGGTGAAGTACCCTCCTCCAAAACAATACTGTGCTCAACCCCCTATCTGGTGGCCTACCATGTGGAAGGTCTCTAAAAACCTTTTCATATTTTTGCAAAAGTTTCTCTATCTCCTTTGGGTGTTTGACAATATTTATAGTTGGCTTGGGAGATGTAATATGACATTCAGCAGCCCATTCTATATCCCCATGCCTCAATATAGATCTCATGCTATTGCAAGTCACTACTTGATTTGGATAAGTGTGTTTCCCTCTCACAACTCTTTGTACTCCTTTTGAATCTTGGAATTTCATTTCGGGAATTTGATAATTTACTGTATGCTCTCCTATTGAATACAACCATTGCACTCCCAAAACCACATTAGTATCAGCAACATCAACCACATAAAAACTATCAACAAAAGTATAGTTACCTACGGTGACTTGCATCTTTGGAACCCATGTTTTGCATTGCATTGTGTTGTGACCGGGAATGACAACTGTGAAGCCATCAAATGGTTCAATAGGTATCTTTCTTTTCTATACCATCTCTGCATCAATGAAGTTATGAGTGGCTCCTCCATCTACCAAAACTGAATTTCTTTGTCCTTGTACCACACCTTTGCATCGGATAGTATGATAGCGAGGTACTGCTGAAAGCACTGCCATTCTTGCTTTGTCCGGTGAAGGATGATTTTCTTCTTGTCTTTCCTCTTCTACTGCTGTCTCATATGCCTCTTATTGATCTGAAATATGTCCATCTTCATCCATGCCCCCATCATACCCCTCATTATCAGAAAATACTTCTATGTATTGAGCCTTTCCTTTGGTACATTTGTGCCCCGGTGTCCATGGTTGGAAGCATGTGAAGCATAGTTTCTTTTTTCTAAGTTCATCCCTGTTTAGTCCCTCTTTTTTATTCCTCTCAAATGACTCTCTTTTCCAAGGTTTCTTATCATATCCATCCCTTTGCCAAGGTTTCTTTTCAAATTTATAGCTAGGCTTAGGAGGAAATCTCGTTCTAGGAAGCACATTTTGGAGATCCCTAGTCAAGCTCATTGCATCTTTTAATGTAGTTGGCTTGTGGGCTTTGACCAAACCTCTTAAGGGTTCAGCCAAACCTTCAGTGAACAACAATACTAATCTTCCCATAGATACATCAGCCACCTTGACTGATAATTTTTGAAAGTCCAACATATATTCGGTAGGGGACCCAGTTTGCTTCAATTGAGCTAGTTCTTTGAAAGGCAATTCTGGATCTTTTTGTTCAAATCTTTCTATTACCCTGTCAACAAATTCTCCATATGTTTTAACTTGATTATGACCCAAGGTTTTCAGCCCATGAAACCACCATTCATTGGCATCTCCTTCCAAATGCAAAATGGCCATTTTTAATGCATCCTCTTCCAACATAGGATTCAGCTGAAAACATACATCCAATTTTTGCACCCAAGTGTTAGCAGAATTTTGAGAAGAACCATCAAAAGTAGGAAGTGACATTTTTCCAATAGCACTATTCAATTTTTTGTTATGGAATGGACTCCTATTGTCTCCCTTCATTTTAATCTTTTGCATAGCATCAATGTAGTCACTGAGTGGTACACCTCTTTTACACTCTTCATTCAAATCATTCCAATCATTTACTAGTTTCTTGTAATCCAATTCAAGATTGGGCTCTTCTTTGGGTGTGAGAAATTTAGGTGCAGTATGCCTTTGTGTGCTTTGAAATTCATCAGGTCTATTATGAGGTCTTGTAATTGAGAAAATATGCTCATTCCCTTTCATCTTTTCCCCTGAGTGTGAACCACTATTATCTCCTATCATCCCTTTGCCTGAAAGTTGGCTACCCAACAATTCGAAACCTTTCATCATTTGTTTATTCATATCTAGAATAACCATGGTAAGTCCTTCAAAACATGGTTTTAAGGCTTCAATAAATTCCTCCTTATGTCTTAATTTTTCCTCCTCCTCTCTACCCATTGTTTTAGAAAAAAACTCTTTTTCTGCTACTATCTCTTCTTCAACCAAAACTTCTTCAACTACTGATTCAAAGGGTGGTGTTTTATTTGTTTGGATTATTTTTAATACCATCAGGTGCCAAGACCATGCTCTGATACCACTTGTAATATCCCTTTTTCAAATTTTAGTAAAATGCCCAATTTTCCACTTTTTTTCCCAATTTCGACCTTTGACTAGTTTTACTGTTTTGACCTCCAAATCAACCCAAATGCTCCCAAATATTCTGTAGGAGTGTATTAATGGTATTTAGACTTGAATATAAGGTTCAAGGATGTTTTATGGCCCTCCAAATACTGCTGCAAACTCGATTTGTATTCTGATCAATATATGTAATTTTGACTAGTAATTTGTGCATCAAATCCCCCTCGGGTAACACTGCAAATGGCCTTCCAAATGCCTCCAAACTCCCACAAATTTATGAACAGAGGTATATAATGTGTTAAGTATGTTATTAAGGTCTCATATGCACCATTAATTTATTTTTAATAATGTTCTAACTCTCTCACATTCAACAGCAAAAACCCCCAATTCGACCCTTGGGGAAATGGCACTATTTCACCTCCCAATACAACTAAATTGAGTAAAAATGCTTCAAATGCTCAAGTAAAATACATGAAACTTGTATAATACATACATGGAAGTATATTTATCACAAATATATCAGAGAATCATCCATCCATTCGAAATAATCAACATTATAGTGTCATACATCAATGCATTGGGGAAATGGACATTGTTTGCTCATTAATCAATAGTTTTGCATACAACCAATGGGTATTTCGACCTGAGACTTTCTGAATATGAATAAAAGAGCATATGAATATATTAAAATCATAAATATGTAATGAGAAGCTCTCTCAAGAAGCACAAGTGCTCACCAAAAATGCCCTCCCTCAAGGAGCACGAATATGCCTTCAAAACTGGAAACGGTGGAGAGAAAGTGCTGCACTAAACCAAACCATGAAACTTCCTGTAGCTTCTACCTGAAAATAAAAACTCCATTAAAGCACCATGAAAGACCTGAGTGGCCTCTCCAAACACCAACTTGGATGGGAATCTTTCACCCTCGAAATTGGCTAAGGCAAGAAACTAGTCATCCACTAGCTCTCTCTTCACAAATGCAATTTTTCTCAAATCATCAAAAGCCATTCTCATACTTGATTTCTACATTTTATAACCAACATTAGCCTTCAAGGGGTCGAAATTCTCTCAATAGATTCAATAATTTTCCATTTAGAAAATATTCCTCATTTGCCACTTGTCTCCTAGTTCCAACCTTCCATCTTCTCCCAAATTTGAATTTGAGTCTCTTTAGATTCCTCCAACTCCATGAGCGCCTTCTTGAGCCTATTTTTGGGGCTGACATGTCATAATGGTCAGGTGTAAGAAGTCAGGTCTGAATTTTGTCATAAAATGTCATAGATGCTTCATTATTGTTGTCATAAAACTAGGGAATCTAGCCCATGTGTCCACTAGTCTCCAATTTGACTCTTCCTCTCCCATGGAGGTTACTATTCCTTCCCATTTCGACCTAATATGCTCAATGCCATGTGTTATGACTTACCAACTCACCCAAGAGTGTTCACCTTCCCATGAATTCGAATTGGAAAGAGAGAGCTGCCATGTGTCATTGAAAAATCAAGCTAGTGTGGGTCCCACCACCTCCATATGTCTCCAAAACCACTTGCCACCTAGAATTTCTCTTGAATTTATTTATTCATCATATTTATTAAATGCTTGAAACCTTCTAATGTCTAAATATCATTTATTAGTTTCCTTATTACCATCCCACATGTGCCCATCCAGCCTAGGAAACTAGTAGGATTGATGGGATTGTCTTACTATGCATTTATTTGAATGGGGACATTACATATATTAATGAAAATATTAAGTCATTCAGTGAATATAAAGACTGTTGAAACTATTTCTGTACCAACACTTAATTCCACTCTTTTACTCAAAAATGATATTTTTCCCTCTTCCATCCAAGCCTCATGCCTTTCTGATGGGAATGCATATTTAACTTTTCCTAGGAGTTAGGTCTCTCATGAGCCTCTTGCTCTAGAAACTCCATATGGAGTTCCGACCTGAATTATAGGGATGATGCCTCCTGCACCTGTTGAGACATTAATTATCTATTTTCACCACTTTGGCTTCTTGTCCAACACTTGTCATGTAACATCCCCATATTTTCATAAAAAATAAAAAAAATTTAAATCGTCATTAAATGCTAATATTTGTAAAATGCGGAAATAATAATATTTAATAAAGCAGTAATTAATAAATGTGACATTTGGTAGGAACAATTTAACTGTTGTGTCTATTTGTCTTTTGATGGTGTATCGTACTGGCGACACGTCATGAAACCAATTAATGATTATGCCCTTTATTTATATGCTGGAATGATTGAAAATTGTGATGCATTTGGAAAACAGAATTCTTCTCGACAAGTACTGACAGTTTAATTTTTCTGGATGATGATGAAAGGGGTTCCATGAGGTGCCCCGAGGCTTACTTAGCTACTCATCTAAAGCATTGAACTCATCCTTCATGCGCAGATTCGCGGGTAAGAGATAGCGATAAAATTCAGAGTGTTTAATAACAGTGATATAAATAAAAACTGCTTATGATTTCGATGCTACAGGTATGGTTTCCTTCCAATTGTAAGATGAATTTGACTAGCTCAAAAACTGTAGATATCATCAATATCAGAGTGTGATTGTTATAAATGTTTTCATTAGGTGTTTGAGACTTCACTTGTTGTCATTCCATCAATGACTTGCGGTTGTTAAAACAACTCTTTTATAAATTTCGACGGTGACAAGTTTAAGACTAGGACACATGGTCCTAAGCATAACATAGAAAGAGTGATAAGGTGATTCTAGTTCTCTACTACCTGGGCAGTTATAATGGTGATGCATCATGCGTTAATACCCTACCATGCAATGTATGCGATGGTTCTATGGGAACTATAGCCTAAGGGTGTAATCTTGTGAATTTATGCAATGGGAAAAATTTGATGAACTATATGATGGACTTTATAATGATCTTATATTAAGTTTGGGGTGGAGTCAATCCATACCTTAGGCTTTATAATGATCTTATATTAAGTTTGGGGTGGAGTCAATCCATACCTTAGGACCGAATGTGACCTAGGTGGATTTTCTATACCATGAGCATACTTACATCGATTTTCATGGAACATACAAAGTCTTTAATACATGCTACCGGTGAATGTTTAGCCTTGGTATAATTTATAAAGTCGATGCTATTAATGTTGATCCATATGGTTGGAAGGTGGAATGATGGCACTTTATAAATCCTACGTACGAAATCAAGGGTTTAGTAAATGAATAGGTTTGTAATCAATTCGCCTGGCCACCATGTTAAGGGTAATATTACGTGCACGTTGTGAAGGGTCTCTAGCATGTGATAAGGTTTGTCGATGCTGAGTTGTGATGGGCCTCCTTCCCTGGTGTCAGCAGAGTTGGAAACTTCGTGTCTTGGGAGATGGAGGGGTGAGTTAATGCCGCATCTACCACCCTCCATCGTGGCTTAAGGAAATTAGATCTCTGTCATTGATTTTTGTGAGTTGGGATTGTGATGAACCCTAACGTAACTTATAGGATCTTGTAACATTTCCTTGGTCATTGTTTCGGTGGTAGGGTTTGGGGTGAGGCCAACCGACCGAGAGGCACTTAGGGTTTTGATTTTTTTTAGCCTCCCTCGAGCTCGATCCTGAGACCAGCAGCAGCCTCCAGACTGTAAGTGAATGCTATCAAAGTAGGCCGAGTCTGAGTGGAATAGTGTGGCAATCCACAGGTTGGGTGAGTGCGTCTGTTGTGGCGCTGTGGTGACTTGCAAGTCTGGGGTTTTGATCGGGTTGTACGTTTCAAATGTATCGCACAGTGTGGCCTTCGAGTTGGGTGCTTCTCCTTCAGAGTGGGTGGATGGCTGGCTTCATCAAGATTCAGTCACGACTCAGGTACAGTAAGGTTGCAAGAGTTTTTAAAGTTTTCTTGTTCCATGAACCACTATTTCATGATTGATATTTAACTCAGTGTATGGTTGTTTGGTAGGTATCTCTCGGTGAACAGCAGGGTGCCGGGAAAGTTGGCGGGGAGAAGAAATATAACGAACCAACCGGTAAGCTTCGGTGGTATCCCTCCCTCGCGGTTCTCTTGGAATCAGACTTGATGAGCAGGGTGTTGGTGGAATGCCTTCTCGGCAGTGGCTTTTGTCTCGCCTGCAGCATTGGGAAAAAGTTACAGTTTACGTTTGGTTGTTTAGTGTAGATGATGTGAATATTTCTTAAAATATATGGCTCACCATCTCCTGGCGCGGCGAGCTTGCTAGGGCTTAAACCCTCATGTTTGCAAAGAGTTTCACAGCATTAAATGTCTGATGCCTATTGTTTTGCACTTCTGGGTTGATGGAAGAACAAGTGTGGAAAAGAAATGTTGACTATGGTTTTGTTTCGGCAATAACTGAGTAGTGTAAAAAGATTGGGTTTTGGAATGGATCCCTCAGTAAACAATGAGGCGATCTGTAGGTTGTTTCCATCGTAATTTTAAATGGAAATGACAAATGTTTAGGGTTTAGTGTTTACGTTGGGTGTTTTTGAACTCTCGTTTTCGAATTCTGTTCCAAAGAACGAAAGGCATGTTTAAGTGTTTTTTTAAAGAGTGGCTATAAGCCGATAATAAAAAGGTGTTAGTTTTGTTTGAATACAACTGTGATGATGTTAAACCCTAGCCTGTTGATGATAATGAAATATGTTGGGTTGTATTTGATGTTTAAAGATCAAGAATAATAGATCTTGATTCTATAGTTAGGATATCTATGCTAATGAAACATTTGATTTGGCGGCTGTTAAATGTTTGTAAATAATAGTGTGATGAGAATAGGTCAACCCTAGTTTGGGTGTAGAGATACTGTATTTTGCTTTGTCAATTCAATAATGCTATTCTTTTCTTTGCCTTTAATAACATGATATTCTGTGATGTAAATTCTGCCACTTACAGTTGATAATACAGAAAACAAGAAAATGACAGTGCATTCATCAGTTAATTTAATTGCTTAATAATATAATAGTTTTTCTATTTAATTCTATCTCCCTGTATTTGTCCAATTTGGACCTTTGGAAAAGAATGAAAGAACAATGCAGTACTTCCTTTTTTTTTTGCACAACAATAATACAGTGATGACAAGAATTTCTATAATGATTTGTCAGATTCAAATAAGAAATAAAAGAATGAGTATGTGGTTAAACAGAATGCATGATATTGGTTTCTTTTGAAGAAATGACTGATGATCAGTAAACCCTAGATGTTAACACCATGTCCACCTTCAGAAGTCAGAAAAGAACCTACTGCTATAACTAGTTTCTATTATGTTGTTTCAGCATACAGATTTGAACAGTGAAAACAATGCATGCAGAGATCTAATCTACAGTTGCTAAAATATAGGATGCATGGGGAACATAGGTTTGTGCATGGGTGGTCTCTTGGGTTTATATGTTTAGATGCATGCTAGGTTTCACTTTTAACTGAACATATTTAATGCTACCTCTCTGTACTGGAGTACGATGCAGCTTCACACATGGGGAAAAATGTAGAGGAGTCATTTTATCAGTTCAACAATTTAAAATCAATTAGGATCTAACATTTTACTGCTACTGATCATTAATAACATTTCTAAGCCATTTTCTGAGATCATTCATGTGATTGGAAAAACACAAAAAGAATAGAACTTGAGTGTGATGGGAGGAACAAATCACTCAAGAAGCCTATTCCACCCAACCTGCTCCCAAGCAGCCAAGATATCTGCCTTAGGACCCCCGAGCCTATCCATTGGTCCACCAGGAGGAAAAAGGTTCTGAATCTTAGGATCTCTACTTGCAGCAGCAAGAAAAATTATCCAGCCTTACAGGCTTAGTAAGCAATTGGACCAGCACCAACACCTTTGGTCTGTCCTTCTCATAACATTTGCAGACTTATACTTGCACTCTCCACAACCTCCCTATTCGAATCTCTCAGCCATCACCGGATGCTCTGAGGAAATGTTTCTGCAGAAAACATTGTAAGAGCTCCCTGCTCAATTCGAATTGCCTTTTATAGGCTGACTAGGTCTTTTTGTAATTAAATGGTCATTAGTGAGCTACCTGCTCACCTCCCTCCACCTGGAGGGGGAAATGCCACAAAATTAGGGGGAGTTGTCCCATAACAACAGCTAATGGTAGAGTGCAAATGCTGCAATCTGTCCCAGTCCTTCCAACATCTTCCATTCCTCCTAGTGGGCCAGTGGACACTCTTGTAACAACTTTCTTGAGTGTTTGTCTCCCATTTTTATTTATTAAATAATAATAATGAGTCATTACATTCATCTTTGACCTAATTGGTCATAATTACAAAACTTGTAATTATAATTTAACACAAAGTATTTTGCAAAAAGGATAATAGTAGAAAATAATTATTCTAAAAAATTGGGTAGGTGACATACACCCCCCCTTAAGCCTCAACATCGTCCTCGATGTTGATTTATTCACTCCTTGAGTGTTCCTAGAATAGAGTTGGGTATGTAGCCCGCATACTACTCTCCAACTCCCAGGTAGCGTCTGTTGGGCTATAGTGCTTCCATTGCACTTTTACTTGGCCAACCGTGCGGTTCCGGAGTAGAGTTTCTTTCCTTGCGAGAATACAGTCTGGTTCCACCGGAAAATTGCCGCCTTGTTCCACCTGAACATTATTCCAATTTACAACATGAGTAGGATCATGCACATATTTCTTTAAAAATGAAATGTGAAAAATATTATGGAGTTTGAGGTTTGAAGGTAAGGCTAATTGATATGCCACAGGTCCAATTCTAGACAAGATTTCAAAAGGACCACAATACCTGGGTGCCAGTTTGGCATAGCTCCTCAACTTTAAGGAACTCTTTTTTCGCCTTACCTTAAGAAAAACATGTTCACCCACCTGGAACTATTTATGAGTTCTTTTAAGGTCTGCTTGACTTTTCTGTCTATCTTGGGAAGCTTTAAGATTTCCTTGTACTTGCTTCACGATTAGTTCTAATTCCTGCAACAATTCGGGCCCTAAGGTGACTCTGCTAACCGGATCACTCCATGATACCGGTGTGTTACACTTTCTACCGTAAAGAATTTCAAATGGGCTAAGTTTGGCTGAAGCATGGTAGTGATTATTATACGCAAACTCTACCAAATGCAAGTAGTCTTCCCACTTACCAGGCTGATCCTTAACATACATTCTGAGCATATCTTCCAATATCTGGTTCACCCTTTTAGTCTGTTCGTCTGTTTGCGGATGAAACACAATGCTGAAATTTAAGGTGGTGTTTAACCCTTTGAATAAGGACCTCCAAAAGTTATCAGTGAACTTTGAATCTCGGTCAGAAACTATTACCTTGGGTATCCCATGCAGTCGGAAAACCTGTTTCATAAAAATTTCTGCGATATTAGGAGCTTTATGGGTAGTTTTGAAAGGGATAAAATGGGATGCCTTGCTAAGTTTGTCTACTACCACCATGATGGAGTCGTGCTGTTTTTTATTCTTTGGCAACCTAGTGATGAAATCTATACTTATGACTTCCCATTTCCAGCTGGGTATATGCAAGGGCTGCAACAATCCAACAGGATGTTGATGTTCCACCTTTACTTTTTGATAGTCAAAACACTTAGCTATAAATTCTGCTACTTCATCTTTCATCCTGGGCCAATAGTATTCCTTCCTTAGCATTGTGATGGTTTTCTGGTAACCTGGATGGCAAGAATAGTGGCTTTTGTGCATCTCATTCAAAATCATAATTTTTACTGCATGTACGTTTGGTACATACAATCTGTTTTTGTACAGTAGTAAGCCATTTTCCTTCAAACTGAAATCTGTTACAGAATTTTCAGAGTTGTTTTCTGCTGTCCTTTCTTGTAATTTTCTATATTCCTCATCTTCCTTAATTCCTTCAAAAATATGTTCCTCCAAATCTGTTGCGTATGTGCTGATGGCTGAAATAAAATGTATCCTTGCATTACGACTTAACGCGTCGGCAACTTTATTCTCCTTCCCCTTAATGTGCTGAATTTCAAAATCATAATCACTTAGAAAAGTTAGCCATCTGGCTTGCCTGGCATTCAAATTTGTTTGATCTAATAAATATTTCAGCCCCATATTATCCGTCATCAAGGTAAATTTTCTACCGATAAGGTGGTGACGCCACATTTTCAAGGCATGAATCACTGCTAACAATTCTAGATCGTAGGTGGAATAGTTCTTCTCATGTATTTTCAGTTTTCCTCATTCATATGCTACAACATGTCCCTCCTGCATTAGGACTCCTCCCAGTCCATCATTGCATGCGTCTGTGCACACTACAAAATATTTATTAGGATCTGCAATCCTCAAAATAGGCGCTGAAGTCAGCAATTCTTTTAACTTTGCAAAACTGTCCGCACACTTTTGATCCCATACAAACTTCTTTCCCTTTTTTTGCAGCGATGTTATGGGGTTTGCAATCCTGGAAAACCCTTCAATGAATTTTCTATAATAACCAATGATGCCCATAAACGATCGCACATTCGTCACATCTTTAGGAACCGGCCATTCATTAATGGCCTTTATCTTGGCGGGGTCAACCGAAATCCCTTCCTCAGAGATTATGTGTCCTAAGTACTGAATCTTGTCTTTGTAGAAATCGCATTTGCTAAACTTAGCATATAGCTGGTGCTCCCTCAGAACTTGCAGAATGATATGTAGATGTTCATCATGCTCCTCCGTATTCTTAGAATATACCAAAATGTCATCGATGAACACAACTGCAAACTTAGCTAAGTACTTGTGTAGAATTTTGTTCATTAAACACATAAATACAGCAGGTGCGTTAGTTAATCCAATCGGCATGACAACGAACTCATAGTGTCTGTAACGAGTTCTAAAGGCTGTTTTGAAAATGTCTTCATCCTTCACACGGACTTGATGATATCCTGATCGTAAATCAATCTTCAAGAATACTGTTGCTCCACGTAGCTGGTCAAAAAGATCGCCAATGCGGGGCAGTGGGTACCTATTCTTGATCGTCATTTTATTCAGTTGACGATAATCTATGCAAAGTCTTAGGGTACCATCCTTCTTCTTCACAAAAATGACAGGTGCTCCCCAAGGAGACACGCTGGGTCTTATATATTTTTTATCAATCAGATCCTTCAACTGATATTTTAACTCATTCAGCTCCAGTATATTCATCCAGTATGGAGCTTTAGAACTTGGCACTGCACTAGGTATTAATTCAATAGTGAAATCTAGGTCCCTTTTGGGAGGTAATTCTGGGATCTCTTCTGGAAAAATATCTGGGAAATTCTTTAAGACAGGTATGTCCTCTATTTTTAGTTTGTCCTCCTTAGTACTTATATAATCATGCACCGCATTTACTGCAAACATCTTACACCCTTTTCTGATTTCCCTTTTTACTTGCATGGTTGAAATCTGCCGAATGGATGTTTTTCTTGGGATGCCTTTTACCTCTGCTGTCTTCCCTTCATCATCTAGGAAAATAAAACTTTTCTCATAACAATTCAGAATGACATGATGGGTTTCTAACTAGTCCATACCGATTAGGAGGTCATATGATCCCAATGGAAGAATATTTAACTTAACCTGCGTTGTTAGTTGATTCATAGATAAAACACAATTTTCCACAAAATCATAAACCTTTCTTTTTGTTCTTGTCGCTAATCTGACTAACCAGGATTTATCAATTTTGTCTGTTTTCAAATCGAGTCTTTCTACAACAACTGGTGATATATAACTTAGACTAGCAGCGGGGTCAATTAAAATAGAAACTGGGTGGTTTTGCAGCATACCTTCAACCTCCACCATTGAGACTTGGTGTTCTACTTGCCGGTTGTCTAATGCTGCATTAATTCTGGGCACTTCTCTTGCCACATCTCCTACAGTAGCTTCAGACTGTATGGAGTGAATATGGTTGGTTTCCCGTTTCTTGAGGGGACAGTCTATGGCATAATGGGGCCCTTGGCACTCAAAGCATTTTATAGGTGGCTTTTGTTCATTGGTCTTGGTAGCATTGGGCACATTTCTGGGTGTTGTAAATTTCTGCTGCTGATTATTTCTGTTCTGCTGAAATTTTTGATTCTGAAAATTTCTCTTCTGGAAACTGGAATTGCCACCATATCTAATTTTTTTCCTTTTCTATTCAAAATTACTGGGTTTTGGGTTTTTCCAGCTTGGTGCCCCTTCTCTTTTCTTATTCTGGTCAAAGCAAAAAGTGGATTTCCTCATGGCTTCCTCTAGTGTCTTAGGGTTATCGTACTCTATCCTGTCCTTGATGTGGAAAGGTAGACAACTTAGGTACCTCTGGACCTTTGGTTTTTCTTCCACCACATACGGCACATACCTTAGCAAACTTAAAAACTTGCTGTTCAGTTCTTTCATGTTCATCATTCCCAGTTTCAGATCATAAAATTCTTTGGATTTTTCTTCATAATACTGCTCAGATAAGAATTTCTTCTTGAAGTGTCTTTTAAAAGTACTCCAACTCACATCTCGATCTTTTATACCTTTTACCTTTTTAAGGTCTTGCCACCAAATATCTGCCTTTCCGGTCAGATTATAAATTTCCATCTTTGCCTTTAAGGATTCCGAATAGTTGTAGCTCTGAAAATACGTTTTCATGCTGGACAGCCATGCTTTCGCTATCTCTCCTTTCTCTGTTTTGTCAATGAAAGTTGGGGGTTTGATTTTCTTGAATTCGCCAGATATCTGATCGTACTGTTTATTTCTTTTTCTTTTTGGCTTGAAGTCTCCTTCACTGCTGTCACTAGAGTAGTTATGCTTCTTTTTACGTGGATGTTTGGCATCTCTTGATGATGTTGAGTTGCTATTTTCCCCAGCTGTTTCTGTTTGTTTATCCTTGCCTTCATGAGATAGCTGCTTAGTTTCGGAAGTATGTTCAAGGTCCTGTTCATAATTTGGGTATCAGTCGAACAGTGCTTGCTTCAACTCCTCCTATGTCTTCAGGATTCTTTCATTGTACTGTTTTACTGACTCGATCTCTGCCTTCAATTCTTGAAAGGCACGCAATAATTCTGACGAATCGTTACCCCGATTTCCTTGGAATTGTTGTTCCATACTTGGACTGTTTGGCGGAAATCTGCCCCTTATGTGTTCAGTTGATCCTTCCATATCTGTAAATCAAAGAAAATTTTCTGCATACGACAAAATAATTAAAACTTGAGTTAGCAAAAAAATTCACAGTCGTAAATTTTCTTTTGCGTGTTTATTGGACCGTCTTTAGGCCTAGAGTTCGAACATGAGCTCTGATACCACATGTAACATCCCCATATTTTCATAAAAATTTAAAAATTTTTAAATCGTATTTAAATGCTAATATTTGTAAAATGCGGAAATAATAATATTTGTAAAATGCGGAAATAATAATATTTAATAAAGCAGTAATTAATAAATGTGACATTTGGTAGGAACAATTTAACTGCTGTGTCTTTTTGTCTTCTGATGATGTATCGTGATGGCAACATGTCATGAAACCACTTAATGATCATGTCCTTTATTTATATGCTAGAATGATTGAAAATTGTGATGCATTTGGAAAACATAATTCTTCTCCACAAGTACTGACAGTTTAATCTTTTTGGATGATGATGAAAGGGGTCCCACGAGGTGCCCCGGGGCTTACTTAGCTACGCGGCTAAAGCATTGTACTCGTCCTTCATGCGCAGATTCGCAGGTAAGAGATAGCGATAAAATTCAGAGTGTTTAATAACTGTGATATAAATAAAAACAGCTTATGATTAAGGATTTTAGGTTTCCGTGGTTTGCAGTGTTTGAAAAGGTATTCGGATGATCCACGGTTGTCATTTTCGTTGTCGACGTTTCGAATCCCAAGCAGGATTCATCATCAGGATAGAATATGTTGTAAAAAGTTGCTCACCTGCGTATAAGTAGTTAGGGATACCCGATCATATCCCCTTCTCCCTTCATCTTCTCATCTTTTCGTCTTCTAAATCTTCATCTTTTCATCTTCAACAACGATGTTCTAAAAATTCTCCTTTTCATCTTCAACACATAAATTCTAAAAATTCATTCAAAAATTATTCATTCATAAATGTAAACATTTCACGCCTGAGACCCTAATTCTAGAAAGATTAACCTTAAGAACTTAATTGAATAATAATAATAATTAATTAAAAGATCAACTTAATTGAAAGATAATCAAATAAAATTAATAATAATCATTAAAATAATGATTATTAAAAGACCTTTACTAATGAAATAATACAACTTTTTAGACCTTTATTATTATATAGTTGTATTATTTCATTAGTAAAGGTCTTTTAATAATCATTATTTTAATGATTATTATTAATTTTATTCGATTATCTTTCAATTAAGTTGGTCTTTTAATAATTAACTATCAATGGGAACCTTTCTATTTTTATTTTAGACCTTTATTATTATATAGTTGTATTATTTCATTAGTAAAGATCTTTTAATAATCATTATTTTAATGATTATTATTAATTTTATTTGATTATCTTTCAATTAAGTTGATCTTTTAATAATTAACTATCAATGAGAACCTTTCTATTTTTATTTTAGACTTTTATTATTATATAGTTGTATTATTTCATAGTAAAGGTCTTTTAATAATCATTATTTTAATGATTATTATTAATTTTATTTGATTATCTTTCAATTAAGTTGATCTTTTAATAATTAACTATCAATGAGAACCTTTCTATTTTTATTTTAGACCTTTATTATTATATAGTTGTATTATTTCATTAGTAAAGGTCTTTTAATAATCATTATTTTAATGATTATTATTAATTCTATTTGATTATCTTCCAATTAAGTTGATCTTTTAATAATTAACTATCAATGAGAACCTTTCTATTTTTATTTTAGACCTTTATTATTATATAGTTGTATTATTTCATTAGTAAAGGTCTTTTAATAATCATTATTTTAATGATTATTATTAATTTTATTTGATTATCTTCCAATTAAGTTGATCTTTTAATAATTAACTATCAATGAGAACCTTTCTATTTTTATTTTAGACCTTTATTATTATATAGTTGTATTATTTTATTAGTAAAGGTCTTTTAATAATCATTATTTTAATGATTATTATTAATTTTATTTGATTATCTTCCAATTAAGTTGATCTTTTAATAATTAACTATCAATGAGAACCTTTCTATTTTTATTTTAGACCTTTATTATTATATAGTTGTATTATTTCATTAGTAAAGGTCTTTTAATAATCATTATTTTAATGATTATTATTAATTTTATTTGATTATCTTCCAATTAAGTTGATCTTTTAATAATTAACTATCAATGAGAACCTTTCTATTTTTATTTTAGACCTTTATTATTTCATTAGTAAAGGTCTTTTAATAATCATTATTTTAATGATTATTATTAATTTTATTTGATTATCTTTCAATTAAGTCGATATTTTAATAATTAACTATCAATCAGAACCTTTCTATTTTTATTTTAGACCTTTATTATTATATAGTTGTATTATTTCATTAGTAAAGGTCTTTTAATAATCATTATTTTAATGATTATTATTAATTTTATTTTATTATCTTTCAATTAAGTTGATCTTTTAATAATTAACTATCAATTAGGACCTTTCTATTTTTATTTTAGATCTTTATTATTATATAGTTGTATTATTTCATTAGTAAAGGTCTTTTAATAATCATTATTTTAATGATTATTATTAATTTTATTTGATTATCTTTCAATTAAGTTGATCTTTTAATAATTAACTATGAATGAGAACATTTCTATTTTTATTTTAGACCTTTATTATTATATAGTTGTATTATTTCATTAGTAAAGGTCTTTTAATAATCATTATTTTAATGATTATTATTAATTTTATTTGATTATCTTTCAATTAAGTTGATCTTTTAATAATTAACTATCAATGAGAACCTTTCTATTTTTATTTTAGACCTTTATTATTATATAGTTGTATTTTTCCATGTGGTTCATTTTAATCGGCTACATCCACGAAATAATTTCCGACGGACCCGCCCCGAAGGGGTTTCCGCCCTGCAGCCGCTGCGTGCCTAACCCAAAGAGGGTCTATGAGGATGGATCCCGCGACCTCGCATGCTGGGAGGCCTAACTTCCGAGAACTCAACCGATCGAGCTAACTCTTGGGGCTTATTATATAGTAGTATTATTTCATTAGTAAAGGTCTTTTAATAATCATTATTTTAATGATTATTATTAATTTTATTTGATTATCTTTCAATTAAGTTGATCTTTTAATAATTAACTATCAATGAGAACCTTTCTATTCTTATTTTAGACCTTTATTATTATATAGTTGTATTATTTCATTAGTAAAGGTCTTTTAATAATCATTATTTTAATGATTATTATTAATTTTATTTGATTATCTTTCAATTAAGTTGATCTTTTAATAATTAACTATCAATCAGAACCTTTCTATTTTTATTTTAGACCTTTATTATTATATAGTTGTATTATTTCATTAGTAAAGGTCTTTTAATAATCATTATTTTAATGATTATTATTAATTTTATTTTATTATCTTTCAATTATGTTGATCTTTTAATAATTAACTATCAATCAGAACCTTTCTATTTTTATTTTAGACCTTTATTATTATATAGTTGTATTATTTCATTAGTAAAGGTCTTTTAATAATCATTATTTTAATGATTATTATTAATTTTATTTGATTATCTTTCAATCAAGCTGATCTTTTAATAATTAACTATCAATGAGAACCTTTCTATTTTTATTTTAGACCTTTATTATTATATAGTTGTATTATTTCATTAGTAAAGGTCTTTTAATAATCATTATTTTAATGATTATTATTAATTTTATTTGATGATCTTTCAATTAAGTTGATCTTTTAATAATTAACTATCAATCAGAACCTTTCTATTTTTATTTTAGACCTTTATTATTATATAGTTGTATTATTTCATTAGTAAAGGTCTTTAAATAATCATTATTTTAATGATTATTATTAATTTTATTTGATTATCTTTCAATTAAGTAGATCTTTTAATAACTAACTATCAATGAGAACCTTTCTATTTTTATTTTAGACCTTTATTATTATATAGTTGTATTATTTCATTAGTAAAGGTATTTTAATAATCATTATTTTAATGATTATTATTAATTTTATTTGATTATCTTTCAATTAAGTTGATCTTTTAATAATTAACTATCAATGAAAACCTTTCTATTTTTATTTTAGACCTTTATTATTATATAGTTGTATTATTTCATTAGTAAAGGTCTTTTAATAATCATTATTTTAATGATTATTATTAATTTTATTTGATTATCTTTCAATTAAGTTGATCTTTTAATAATTAACTATCAATCAGAACCTTTCTATTTTTATTTTAGACCTTTATTATTATATAGTTGTATTATTTCATTAGTAAAGGTCTTTTAATAATCATTATTTTAATGATTATTATTAATTTTATTTGATTATCTTTCAATTAAGTTGATCTTTTAATAATTAACTATCAATGAGAACCTTTCTATTTTTATTTTAGACCTTTATTATTATATAGTTGTATTATTTCATTAGTAAAGGTCTTTTAATAATCATTATTTTAATGATTATTATTAATTTTATTTGATTATCTTTCAATTAAGTTGATCTTTTAATAATTAACTATCAATCAGAACCTTTCTATTTTTATTTTAGACCTTTATTATTATATAGTTGTATTATTTCATTAGTAAAGGTCTTTTAATAATCATTATTTTAATGATTATTATTAATTTTATTTGATTATCTTTCAATTAAGTTGATCTTTTAATAATTAACTATCAATCAGAACCTTTCTATTTTTATTTTAGACCTTTATTATTATATAGTTGTATTATTTCATTAGTAAAGGTCTTTTAATAATCATTATTTTTATGATTATTATTAATTTTATTTGATTATCTTCCAATTAAGTTGATCTTTTAATAATTAACTATCAATGAGAACCTTTCTATTTTTATTTTAGACCTTTATTATTTCATTAGTAAAGGTCTTTTAATAATCATTATTTTAATGATTATTATTAATTTTATTTGATTATCTTTCAATTAAGTTGATATTTTAATAATTAACTATCAATCAGAACCTTTCTATTTTTATTTTAGACCTTTATTATTATATAGTTGTATTATTTCATTAGTAAAGGTCTTTTAATAATCATTATTTTAATGATTATTATTAATTTTATTTTATTATCTTTCAATTAAGTTGATCTTTTAATAATTAACTATCAATCAGAACCTTTCTATTTTTATTTTAGATCTTTATTATTATATAGTTGTATTATTTCATTAGTAAAGGTCTTTTAATAATCATTATTTTAATGATTATTATTAATTTTATTTGATTATCTTTCAATTAAGTTGATCTTTTAATAATTAACTATCAATGAGAACATTTCTATTTTTATTTTAGACCTTTATTATTATATAGTTGTATTATTTCATTAGTAAAGGTCTTTTAACAATCATTATTTTAATGATTATTATTAATTTTATTTGATTATCTTTCAATTAAGTTGATCTTTTAATAATTAACTATCAATCAGAACCTTTCTATTTTTATTTTAGACCTTTATTATTATATAGTTGTATTTTTCCATGTGGTTCATTTTAATCGGCTACATCCACGAAATAATTTCCGACAAACCCGCCCCGAAGGGGTTTCCACCCTGCGGCCGCTTCGTGTCTAACCCAAAGAGGGTCTATGAGGATGGATCGCGCGACCTTGCATGCTGGGAGGCCTAACTTCCGAGAACTCAACCGATCGAGCTAACTCTTGGGGCTTATTATATAGTTGTATTATTTCATTAGTAAAGGTCTTTTAATAATCATTATTTTAATGATTATTATTAATTTTATTTGATTATCTTTCAATTAAGTTGATCTTTTAATAATTAACTATCAATGAGAACCTTTCTATTCTTATTTTAGACCTTTATTATTATATAGTTGTATTATTTCATTAGTAAAGGTCTTTTAATAATCATTATTTTAATGATTATTATTAATTTTATTTGATTATCTTTCAATTAAGTTGATCTTTTAATAATTAACTATCAATTAGAACCTTTCTATTTTTATTTTAGACCTTTATTATTATATAGTTGTATTATTTCATTAGTAAAGGTCTTTTAATAATCATTATTTTAATGATTATTATTAATTTTATTTTATTATCTTTCAATTATGTTGATCTTTTAATAATTAACTATCAATCAGAACCTTTCTATTTTTATTTTAGACCTTTATTATTATATAGTTGTATTATTTCATTAGTAAAGGTCTTTTAATAATCATTATTTTAATAATTATTATTAATTTTATTTGATTATCTTTCAATCAAGCTGATCTTTTAATAATTAACTATCAACGAGAACCTTTCTATTCTTATTTTAGACCTTTATTATTATATAGTTGTATTATTTCATTAGTAAAGGTCTTTTAATAATCATTATTTTAATGATTATTATTAATTTTATTTGATTATCTTTCAATTAAGTTGATCTTTTAATAATTAACTATCAATGAGAACCTTTCTATTTTTATTTTAGACCTTTATTATTATATAGTTGTATTATTTCATTAGTAAAGGTCTTTAAATAATCATTATTTTAATGATTATTATTAATTTTATTTGATTATCTTTCAATTAAGTAGATCTTTTAATAATTAACTATCAATGAGAACCTTTCTATTTTTATTTTAGACCTTTATTATTATATAGTTGTATTATTTCATTAGTAAAGGTATTTTAATAATCATTATTTTAATGATTATTATTAATTTTATTTGATTATCTTTCAATTAAGTTGATCTTTTAATAATTAACTATCAATGAAAACCTTTCTATTTTTATTTTAGACCTTTATTATTATATAGTTGTATTATTTCATTAGTAAAGGTCTTTTAATAATCATTATTTTAATGATTATTATTAATTGTATTTGATTATCTTTCAATTAAGTTGATTTTTTAATAATTAACTATCAATCAGAACCTTTCTATTTTTATTTTAGACCTTTATTATTATATAGTTGTATTATTTCATTAGTAAAAGTCTTTTAATAATCATTATTTTAATGATTATTATTAATTTTATTTGATTATCTTCAATTAAGTTGATCTTTTAATAATTAACTATCAATGAGAACCTTTCTATTTTTATTTTAGACCTTTATTATTATATAGTTGTATTATTTCATTAGTAAAGGTCTTTTAATAATCATTATTTTAATGATTATTATTAATTTTATTTGATTATCTTTCAATTAAGTTGATCTTTTAATAATTAACTATCAATCAGAACCTTTCTATTTTTATTTTAGACCTTTATTATTATATAGTTGTATTATTTCATTAGTAAAGGTCTTTTAATAATCATTATTTTAATGATTATTATTAATTTTATTTGATTATCTTTCAATTAAGTTGATCTTTTAATAATTAACTATCAATCAGAACCTTTCTATTTTTATTTTAGACCTTTATTATTATATAGTTGTATTATTTCATTAGTAAAGGTTTTTTAATAATCATTATTTTTATGATTATTATTAATTTTATTTGATTATCTTTCAATTAAGTTGATCTTTTAATAATTAACTATCAATCAGAACCTTTCTATTTTTATTTTAGACCTTTATTATTATATAGTTGTATTATTTCATTAGTAAAGGTCTTTTAATAATCATTATTTTAATGATTATTATTAATTTTATTTGATTATCTTTCAATTAAGTTGATCTTTTAATAATTAACTATCAATGAAAACCTTTCTATTTTTATTTTAGGCCTTTATTATTATATAGTTGTATTATTTCATTAGTAAAGGTCTTTTAATAATCATTATTTTAATGATTATTATTAATTTTATTTGATTATCTTTCAATTTAGGCCTTTATTATTATATAGTTGTATTATTTCATTAGTAAAGGTCTTTTGATAATCATTATTTTAATGATTATTATTAATTTTATTTGATTATCTTTCAATTAATTTGATATTTTAATAATTAACTATCAATGAGAACCTTTCTATTTTTATTTTAGACCTTTATTATTATATAGTTGTATTATTTCATTAGTAAAGGTCTTTTAATAATCATTATTTTAATGATTATTATTAATTTTATTTGATTATCTTTCAATTAAGTTGATCTTTTAATAATTAACTATCAATAAGAACCTTTCTATTTTTATTTTAGACCTTTATTATTATATAGTTGTATTATTTCATTAGTAAAGGTCTTTTAATAATCATTATTTTAATGATTATTATTAATTTTATTTGATTATCATTCAATTAAGTTGATCTTTTAATTAATGATTATTATTATTCAGTTAAGTTCTTAAGGTTAATCTTTCTAGAATTAGGGTCTTAGGCGTGAAATGTTTACATTTATGAATGAATAATTTTTGAATGAATTTTTAGAATTTATGTGTTGAAGATGAAAAGGAGAATTTGTAGAACATCGTTGTTGAAGATGAAAAGATAAAGATTTAGAAGACGAAAAGATGAGAAGATGAAGGGAGAAGGGGATATGATCGGGCATCCCTAACTACTTATACACAGGTGAGCAACTTTTTACGACATATTTTGTCTTGATGATGAATCCAGCTTGGGATTCGAAACGTCGACAACGAAAATGACAACCGTGGATCATCCGAATACCTTTTCAAACAGCTTATGATTTCGACGCTACAGGTATGGTTTCCTTCCAATTGTAAGATGAATTTGACTAGCTCAAAAACTGCAGATATCGTCAATCTCAGAGTGTGATTGTTATAAATGTTTTGATTAGGAGTTTGAGACTTCACTTGTTGTCATTCCATGAATGACTTGTGGCTGTTAAAACAACTCTTTTATAAATTTCGATAGTGACAAGTTTAAGACTAGGACACATGGTCCTAAGCATACCATTGAAAGAGTGATAAGGTGATTCTAGTTCTCTACTACCTGGGCAATTATAATGGTGATGCATCATATGTTAATACCCTACCATGCAATGTACGCGATGGTTCTATGGGAAACTATACCCTAAGGGTGTAATCTTGTGAATTTATGCAATGGGCAAAATTTGATGAACTATATGATGGACTTTATAATGATCTTATATTAAGTTTGGGGCAGAGTCAATCCATACCTTAGGATCGAATGCAACCTAGGTGGATGTTCTATACCATGAGCATACTTACATCAATTTTCATGGAACATACAAAGTCTTTAATACATGCTACCGGTGAATTTTTAGCCTTGGTATAATTTATAAAGTCGATGCTATTAACGTTGATCCATATGGTTGGCAGGTGGAATCATGGCACTGTATAAAGCCTCCGTATGAAATCAGGGGTGTAGTAAATGATTAGGTTTGTAATCAATTCGCCTGGCCACCGTGTTAAGGGTAATATTACGTGCACATTGTGAAGGGTTTCCAGCATGTGATAAGGTTCGTCGATGCTGAGTTGTAACGGGCCTCCTGCCCTGGTGTCAACA
This sequence comes from Larix kaempferi, assembly GCA_027924585.1. Taxonomy (NCBI): domain Eukaryota; kingdom Viridiplantae; phylum Streptophyta; class Pinopsida; order Pinales; family Pinaceae; genus Larix; species Larix kaempferi. Next base: position 6,299,920 of record BSBM01000118.1, on the reverse strand, counting down.
GAGTTGGCAACTTCGTGGCTTGGGAGATGGAGGGGTGATTTAATGCCGCATCTACCACCCTCCATCGTGGATTAAGGAAATTAGATCTTTGTCATTGATTGTTGTGCGTTGGGATTGTGATGAACCCTAACGTAACTTATAGGATCTTGTAACGTTTTCTTGGTCATTGTTTCGGTGGTAGGGTTTGGGGTGAGGCCAACTGGTCGAGAGGCACTTAGGGTTTTTATTTTTTTTAGCCTCCCTCGGGCTTGATCCTGAGACCGACAGCAGCCTCCAGACTATAAGTGAATGCTATCAAAGTAGGCCGAGTCTGAGTAGAATAGTGTGGCAATCCATAGGTTGGATGAGTGCATCTGGGGTTTTGATCAGGTTGTACATTTCAAATGTATCACACAGTGTGGCCTTCGAGTTGGGTGCTTCTCCTTCGCAGTGGGTGGGTGGCTGGCTTCATCAAGCTTCAATCACAACCTAGGTACAGTAAGGTTTCATGATTTTTTAAAGTTTTCTTGTTGCATGCACCACTATTTCATGATTGATATTTAACTCAGTGTATGGTTGTTTGGCAGGTAGCTCTCGGTGAACAGCAGGGTGCTGGGAAAGTTGGCAGGGAGAAAACATATAGCGAACCCACCGGTAAGCTTCGGTGGTATCCCTCCCTCGTGGTTCTCCTGGAATCGGACTTGATGAGCAAGGTTTTGGTAGCATGCCTTCTCGGCAGTGGCTTTTGTCTCACCTGCAGGATTGGGAAAATGTTACAGTTTACATTTTGGTTGTTTAGTGTAGATGATGTGAATATTTCTTAAAATATATGGCTGACCATCTCCTGGCGCAGCGATCTTGCTAGGGATTAAATCCTCGTGTTTGCAAAGAGTTTCACAGCATTAAACATCTGATGTCTATCGTTTTGCACTTCTGGGTCGATGGAAGAACAAGTGTGGAAAATAAATGTTGACTATGGTTTTGTTTTGGAAATAACTGAGTAGTGTAAAAAGGATGGGTTTTGGAATGGAACCCTCAGGAAACAATGAGGCGATATGTAGGTTGCTGCCATCATAATTTTAAATGGAAATGATAAATGTTTAGGGTTTAATGTTTACATTGGGTGTTTTTGAACACTCGTTTTCGAATTCTGTTCCAAAGAATGAAAGGCATGTTTAAGTGTTTGTTTAAAGAGTGGCTATAAGCCGATAATAAAAAGATGTTAGTTTTGTTTGAGTACAACTGTGACGATGTTAAACCCTAGCCTGTCGATGATAATGAAATATGTTGGGTTGTATTTGATGTTTAAAGATCAAGAATAATAGATCTTGATTCTACAGTTAGGATATCTATGATAATGAAACATTTGATTTGGTAGCTGTTAAATGTTTGTAAATAATAGTGTGATGAGAATAGGTCAACCCTGGTTTGGGTGTAGAGATACTATATTTTGCTCTGTCAATTCAATAATGTTATTCTTTTCTTTGCTTTTAATAACATGATATTTTGTGATGTAAATTCTGCCACATACAGTTGATAATACAAAAAACAAGAAAATGACAGTGCATTCATCAGTTAATTTAATTGCTTAAGAATATAACAATTTTTCTATTTAATTCTATCTCCGTGTATTTGTCCAATTTGGACCTCTGGAAAAGAATGAAAGAACAATGTAGTACTTCCTTTTTTTTTGCACAATAATAATACAGTGATGACAAGAATTTCTATAACGATTAGTCAGATTCAAATAAGAAATAAAGAATGAGTATGTGGTTAAAAAGAATGCATGATATTGGTTTCTTTTGAAGAAATGACTGATGATCAGTAAACCCTAGATGTTAACACGATGTCCACCTTCAGAAGTCAGAAAAGAACCTACTGCTATAACTAGTTTCTATTATGTTGTTTTAGCATACAGATTTGAACAGTGAAAACAATGCATTCAGAGATCTAATCTACAGCTGCTAAAATATAGGATGCATGGGGAACATAGGTCTGTGCATGGGTGGTCTCTTGGGTTTATATGTTTAGATGCATGCTAGGTTTCACTTTTAACTGAACAGATTTAATGCTACCTCTCTGTACTGGAGTACGATGCAGCTTCACGCATGGGGAAAAATGCAGAGGAGTCATTTTATCAGTTCAACAATTTAAAATCAATCAGGATCTAACATTTTACTGCTACTGATCATTAATAACATTTCTAAGCCATTTTCTGAGATCATTCATGTGATTGGAAAAACACAAAAAGAATAGAACTTGAGTGTGATGGGAGGAACAAATCACTCAAGAAGCATGTTCCACCCAACCTACTCCCAAGTAGCTAAGATGTCTTCCTTAGGACCCCCGAGCCTATCCACTGGTCCACCAGGAGGAATAAGGTTCTAAAGCTTAGGATCTCTACATGCAGCAACAAGAAAATTTATCCAGCCTTTCAGGCTTAGTAAGCAATTGGACTAGCACTAGCACCTTTGGTCTGACCTTCTCATAACATTTGCAGACTTATACTTTCCCTCTCCATAACCTCCCTATTCGAATCTCTCAGCCATCACCGGATTCTCTAAGGAAATGTTTATGCAGAAAACATTGTAAGAGCTCCCTGCTCAATTCGAATTACCTTTTTTAGGCTACCTAGGTCTTTTTGTAATTAACTGGTCATTAGTGAGCTACCTGCTCACCTCCCTCCACTTGGAGGGGGAAATGCCACAAAATTAGGGGGAGTTGTCTCATAACAACAACTAATGGTAGAGTGCAAATGTTGCCATCTGTCCCAGTCCTTCCAACAGCTTCCATTCCTCCTAGTGGGCCAGTGGACACTCTTGTAACAACTTTCTTGAGTGTTTGTCTCCCATTTTTATTTATTAAATAATAATAATGAGTCATTACATTCATTTTTGACCTAATTGGTCATAATTACAAAACTTGTAATTATAATTTAACACAAAGTATTTTGCAAAAAGGATAGTAGTAGAAATTAATTATTCTCAAAAATTGGGTAGGTGACATGTCATTTCTCCTTGTGGGCCAACAAACACTCTTTCAACAGCTACAAATTATATTCTCCTGTTTTTATTTATTAAATAATAATAATTATTCAAAATCCTCTCACAAATGTCTTTGACCACACTTTGTCAAAATAAATTTTCGACAATAATTATAACAATATTACAAAGTATTTAACTTTAATTAAGGTTCTAGGGGTATTACATACACCCCCCCTTAAAGGTAACACCGTCCTCGGTGTTATTCAATATTCCATTGTTTCTTCTTGGAACAGATTTGGATATGCCTCTCGCATATTACTTTCCAATTCCCAAGTAGATTCTTCTAGGCTAAAGTGCATCCATTGCACCTTTACATTCCCAATGATGCGGTTCCGAAGATTAATTTCTCTCCTATCGAGGTTACATTCTGGTTCCACTTGAATAACATTCCAATCCACAACATGAGTAGCATCATGTACATACTTCTTTAACAGGGAAACATGAAAAACATTATGTACTTTTACCGTAGGTGGTAGTGCCAACCTATAAGATATATATTCAATCCGGTCTAATATCTCAAAAGGACCACAATACCTGGGTGCTAGTTTAGCACATTTCCCCAATCTTAAAGAACTCTTCCTTGGTTTCACTTTTACATAAACATGATCCCCTACCTGGAACTCTCTTTGAGTTCTTTTTAAGTATGCATAGCTCTTTTTCCTATCTTGAGATATGTTCAATTTATGTTGTACCTGTTTCACGGTTATTTCCATATCCTTTAACACTTCAAGACCTAACATTAATCTATCAACTGGACTACTCCAAGAAATTGGAGTGTTACATTTTTCATCCATAAAGTATTTCAAATGGACTCATCTTAGCAGAAGCTTGAAAATGGTTATTGTATGCAAATTCAACCAAATGTAAATAATCTTCCCATTTTCATGGTTTATCCATGACATACATTCTAAGCATATCTTCTAAGATTTGGTTTACTCTTTCTATTTGTCCATCTGTTTAAGGATGAAAAGAAATACTTAAATTTAGTTTAGTAGCTAATCCCTTAAACAAAGCCTTTCAGAAATTTCCTATCAACTTTGAATCTCTATCAGAAATTACTGTCTTAGGTGCACCATGCAATCTGAATTTTTTTTTCATAAAGATATTAGCAATATGAATCGCTTTGTAAGTAGATTTAACATGAATAAAATGTGTTTCCTTACTTTGCTTATCCACAACAACCATTATAGAATCATTATGTTTAACATGTTTAAGCAAACCTATTATGAAGCCCATGCTTATGACTTCCCATTTCCATTCAGGAATGGGTAAAGGTTGTAATAAACCTGCTGGATGTTGATGTTCAGCTTTAACTTGCTGACATTCCATGCATTTATCTATGTATTTTGCAACTTCATTTTTCATATTAGGCCAAAAGAATTCTTTCCTCAACATGGTAATCATTTTCTGGTATCAAGGATGTCCTGAATACGGTTTCTTATGCATCTCATTCATAATTAACAGCTTAAATTCTTCAAAATTAGGTATATATAATCTGTCCTTATACATCAATAATTCCTTTTTGCTTAATTCAAATTCTGTTTTTATTTGCCTTGCTTCATTTTCTATTGTTTTCTCTTGTAATTTCTTATATTCATTATCAAATCATACTGTTGTTTGTATTTTTATTTCTAAATATGTTTTGTAACTGCTACTTGCAGTTACATATATCATATTAGCATGAAAACTCAAAGCGTTAGCTACCTTATTCTCTTTCCCTTTTATGTGTTTTTACTTCGAAATCATATTCACTTAGAAAATACAACCATCTAGATTGTCTTGCATTTAGATTTTGTTGGTCAAATAAATATTTTAGACTAACATCTTCAGATTTTAGTAAAAATCGCCTACCAATGAGATAATGTCGCCACATTGTTAGTGCGTGTATTATAGCATCCAACTCCAAATCATGAGCCCCATAATTTCTATCATGCTCTTTTAGTTTTCTATACTCATAAGCCACAACATAGTTATCTTGCATTAACACTCCACCTAGACCTTCCTTGCATGCATCTGTGCAAATAGTAAAATCTTTGTAAGGGTCTGCAATATTTAAAATAGGATTTGTTGTTAACAAGTGCTTCATCATATTAAAACTATCTTTACATTTATTATTCCAGTCAAACATTTTTCCCTTCTTCTGTAAAGAAGTTATAGGGTATGCAATTTTAGAGAAACTTTTCAATAAACTTTCTTTAATACCCAGTGATTCCCATAAAATATCGTATATCCGATACATCATTAGGAACTGGCCATTCCACTATGGATTTTACCTTATCAGGATCAAGTGATATTCCTTTTTTAGATATCACATGTCCTAAATACTAGATTCTATCTTTAAAGAAATCACACTTACTAAATTTGGCATATAGTTCTTGCTCCTTTAATACTTGTAGTACAATCCTCAAGTGTTCTTCATGTTCTTGTTCATTTTTAGAGTAAATTAATATATCGTCGATAAACACGACTACAAAATTGTCTAGGTATTTACTCAATACACTATTCATTAAGCACATAAACATTGCTGGTGCATTTGTCAACCCAAAGGGAATCACAACAAACTCATAGCGACCGTAGCTAGTCCTAAAAGCAGTTTTGTATATATCTTCATCTTTTACTCTTACTCGGTGATATCCCGATCGCAAATCTATTTTGGAAAATATATTTTCTCCTTTGAATTGATCGAATAAATCATCAATCCATGGTAATGGGTATCTATTTTTAATTGTCGTCTTATTTATTTGTCTATAATCGATGCACAATATTAGAGTAACATATTTCTTTTTCACAAATATTACCGGTGCTCCCCAAGGGGATACACTTGGTCGAGTATATTTCTTATCAATTAAATCTTGAATCTAAGATTTTAGTTCATTTAATTCCAATATTTTCATTCTATAAGGATATTTCAAAGCTGGTATTGCTCCTGGTATGAGATCGATTGTAAAATCTATCTCTATTTTTGGAGGTAGTCTGGGAATTTCTTCCGGAAATACATCTTTAAATTATTTCAGTATTGGAATATCATTTATATCAATTTTATCACTTTTATCTCTATCATCAAGTATATGAACAACAAAAGCTTTACAGGCTTTCCTAATAGATCTTTTTATTTGCAAAGCAGAATTTCTCTAATCATGACCTTCCTACAAATTCCTTTAATTACAACAGAATTATTTCCTTCATCAATGCATGTAAAATATTTATCATAGAAATTTAGAATCACTCTATGTTTTTCTAACCATTCCATTCCTATTAACATGTCATAAGATCCTAATGGTAAAACATTCAAATATGCATATGTTTTAAATTCATTCATGAAAAAATCACAGTTCTTAACAAAGTTAGTTACTTTCCTTTTTGTTCCAGTAGCAAGCTGAACTAACCATAACTTTTCAAACTTATATTGTTGAAGTTTGCATACTTCTACCAATATAGGAGATATATAACTCAAACTTTCACCTGGATCTATCAACATGGAAATAGGTTTCTCTTTTATCATACCTTCGATTTTGACTATTTTAGTTTGATGATCTGCTTGTCTATTCTCTAGTGTTGCGCTAATCCTTGGTATGCTCCTGGCTACATCTCTTACGGTAGCATCTTCTTGTATGGAATGTAAATTATTAATATTCTTTCTTCTCTTTGGACAATCTTTAAAGTAGTGAGGTTCCCCACACTTCCATCATTTCAAAGATTCCTTTTGAATATTAGTAGTTTTATTATATGTAGCAGGTACATCTCTTCCCTTATTATTAATTATATTCTGAGGTCTATTTCTGTAATTATTCCCCTGATAAATTTTGTATGCATTTCCAGTATGTCTGAAAAACTTATTTCCTTATTTCTTTTTATCAAAACTCTTTCCTTTCCAGGATGGTAAATTATATTTTCAGTTTTTATTTTTCTCATAGGAAAAAATTTAGTTTCTCATTGCGTCTTCCAAGGTTTTAGGATTATCGTATACTCAATCATTTCTTTATATATTACAGGAAAACAAATTAGGAAACGTTGTACCTTCGGTTTTTCTTCAATGATGCAGGGTACATATCGAAGTAAACTTAAAAATTTGTTGCATAACTCCTTCATAGTTAATGTACCAAGTTTCAAATCATAAAATTCTTTAGCCTTCTCTTCATAATATTGTTCAAATAAATATTTTCTTTTAAATGGTTTCCTAAAAGAGTTCCATGTTACATAACACTCTTTTATATTTTTCACTTTTTTAATGTCTTGCCACCATATATCTTCCTTTCCGAACAGATTATAAATGACCATTTTTTCTTTTAATTCTGTAGAGTAATTAAAAATTTGGAAGTATGTATTCATTCTGGATAGTCATGCTTTAGCTTCTTCTCTGGTTTCAACTTCACCATTAAAGATAGGTGGTTTTATTTTCTTGAATTCTCCAGTAATTTCTTCGTAGTGTTTACTCTTTTTCTTAATTTTTTCTCTATCACTACTTTCACTGGTATTATACTTCTGTTTATTTTTCCTTACTAAACTTCCACTAGATGAATTAGTTTCATTATCTGTAAAATTTAATTTTTGTGCTCTTCTCTTATATGATGCAGTTTTCCTAGATTCTTCATCTAATAATTTGTTCTTTCATGTTTCTTGATCATGTATATTATTAAGTAGAACATTGTTTAACTCTTCCTGTGCCTTTAGGATGCATTCATTATCCTCTTTCACACTTCGTATTTCTGCCTTTAATTCTTATACTGTTTGTAAGAATTCAGGTTGATTATCATTCCTATTTTCTTTCAAATCTACTCATAGGTTATCGTCATTAATATTTTCTTGTTCTTGATTTCCTTGTTCCCTATGATGGGATCCTTTTTCACCAATCATTTATACTTCTGTCATTTTCCTGCAAAATAGAGGTTATATTTCTTTTCTTGAAATAACCATAAAGAAAACATAAGTTAGTTTCATTTTTTCTCTGCATGTTCATACATGTTGAGCCTATTTTCCAGGACTAGTGTTTGTAACCATGCTCTGATACCGATTTGTCACAACCCCAAATTTACTCAATTTAAAAAAAAAATCTATAAGTAATTCATAATGACATTATTTCTTATGTCGCAGGTGTACAAGTTGGATGAGGATGAGGCACATCTCTTCATCTCTCTATCAACAGGTATAAATTGGGTTTGGAATTAATTATAAATTTTAAGTCATTTTTGTGGAAATAAAAGATAGGTTCTATGTGATGACTATTACTTCAAGAACCAATGTCTAACATGATCTTGTTTATACTCATATTTTAAATTTCGAGTTTACCCTACATAATAAAAAATGTATTGGAGTTTCGGCCAATATCTACAATATCTTCTCCTAACTTGATCGTCTTGTGCATGAATATAATTACACCCTACTTATGTTAACCTTAAACTAGGATCAAAATATAGTTATCTACCTTATATCCTAAGGTCATATATTAAAATTATTAACTATAGGTTTTATAACCTAAGTATCGAGGTTCAAATATTTTGTATGCTCTATACCATGACTATATTAAAAATCGAATGCCCAACATAAAGTTCTATCCTATGAAATCGTTTATACTATGGTCTTCATGTTTCATATGGCGTAGCCATAGAAGGTCTATGAAATATTTGATATGATTGGATTTCATTAATATGATAATTTGCATCGTTTATTGCAGATATGTACTAAGGTTCCAACGCGAATGTAAGTTGGTGTGGCCATGTCAAGGTATTTAGGAAGGTTGGCAGTACCAATATGCTCCTTCACGTGGATTCATGTGTGCCATTGAATCCTTCTCTTGGGATCGTAACTAATCTTCTCAATGTTTTAAACGGACAAGGTTGATAATTACGCCATTGTTTCTTCTTGGTCTTGGGGTTATGTTGCTGCGATATAGAGCCTTGGCTCTCTGCAGAACTCACCCTGGTTGTAATACTGCTCATACTCTTGTTTAAATGATAGCTTATCTTCTTGATAATGTTGATAGCAACAGTAAGAATTCACGACCTCCGTATTGTCACCTACCCAAATTTTGAGACTATTTATTTTATTGCAAAAACATTATATTAAATTATAATTACAAAGTTTTGTAATTATGACCAAATTTGGTCAAGGATGATTGTAATGACTGATTTTTATTATTTAATAAATTAAAACAGGAGACAAACACCCAAGGGAACTGTTAAATGAGTGTTCACTGACCCACTAGGAGGAATGGAAGCTGTTAGAAGGCATGGGACAGATGTCAGCATTTGCACTCCACCACTAGTTGCTGGTTATGGGAAAAATACCCCTAAATTTGTGGCATTATCCCCCAGGTGGGTGGAAGAGAGCTGATGGCTCATTAATGACCAGGTTAACCACTAAAATCCCTAAGCAGCCTAGATAAGGCAATTCGAATTGAGCAGGCAGCTCTACATTATTTTTTGCAGAAACAATTTCTCAAGCGCATGAGGTGATCACTGAGATATTTGAATAGGGAGGCTAAGTGGAAGTGAATTGTGAGGCTACTGCAATATTTTTTGAAGGAACCAGAGGTGTTGGTGCAGGTCTCTTTTACTGCTAAGTCTTTAGGACTAAATGATCCAAATTGCTGCTGCAAGTTGATGACCTAAAGCTTCTACAGATTCTTCTTCCTAGTGGTTTAGTGAACAAGCTCGGGGGTCCTAAGGCAAGTAATTTGGCTATCTTTGGGAATAGGTTGGGTGGAACAGGATCCTTGGGTTGTTTGTTTCCCTACATTCACCAGGTTCTATTGTTCTATTATGTTCATTTTCAGTTATATGTTTTTCTGCACTTGTAAGTTTAGTATTCACAGTTAATAGCATGCATAAGTAAATGTTTTATTTTCTGACCTAAGCATGACTTTGTATAATGTTGGTTTTGTAAGGGAGATGATTGATTAAATATATTCTCTGCATTTTTCCCATGTTGTCTTCTACATAGTACTCTAGTATAATGAAGGAGAATTAAAGATAGATGATTTGATAGGCTAATTGCCAAATAATTGAAGAGACTAATGCTGTTATCTTTCACATACTGTCAGAAATAAATATTACCTTTATGTATAAAAACCTAGGGTTTACACTTAAGTTATTTACTTCTTACAGATTTTACATACACTGTATTTTACTATCATTTCATTCAAGAACAATAAAGTATCATAGGTTCATTTACTTCCTGCATCGATATTCAAAAATTGTAAACAGCTGCAAGTTAAGACCTAACATTTTCTTTATCTTTCTGGCTAGTCTTCTATGTCCCACATTTTGTAGAAATAAATATCTTAGGTATTTATCTTGAAAGACATGGAAAATACTTTCATCACAGTATTTTAAACATTATTCTATTTTTTTATGTATTAGTATTTTTAAAAAAAATAGCTGTAATATAAATAGAATTTCTATGGTACTTCAACATTATAGTTTTATATAATTACACAGCAATGCTACATTTAAACTCTCCATGTATTCCAAGGTAAGAATATTCTTCTTAAATCAATACCAGAATGTATTATCATAATTTTTGAAACCCTAGATATTGACTCTTGTCCTTAACATCCATCGTTTTGCTTAAACAAAGTTTTCAGACACTTACAGTATTCAATTATTAAAAACCCTAAGACTTTATTATAGCCAGTTTAAGGCCAAGCATGTAAAATCGTAACCATCAAATCCTTACATCATTTTTCCCCAAAACGAAAAACGTTACTTCGTTCAACTATCACATACACTTTAGTTATCTATACAAGGCAGAGTTGCAGACATAAGTCTTATGATTTTCTTCATCAAACACATTAGTTAGCTAATGGTGATACAATACCAAAATCGAGTCTTAACACCGTGCTTAACTTTAAACGACACGATCACAGGGTTTCACCTTTTAAAACAAGCTAGCCACGACCCTCGGCCAAAATCAACACAGTAGTTCCTAAACAAACTATAAAATTATATAAACTTATAAACCATTCATGTTTTATTTCAGACACAGTTCCATTCTTTCCATTCAAAACATAAGTTTAAACATTGTAGTAGAACCTCTATTTTTCGCAGAAACGAGTCATCCCATGGCCCTCAACTCTTCCAAAATACTGTATTTATCCATTAAAATAATGAGGGTTCATCCCTTTAACATTTACATATTAAACAAAGTGTACTACTGCAACAAAAATTTACAATGAAACACTGCGAAGCATAGTAACAAGACCAGCTGAGGATCTCATCCTCTGGCATTTCGTCTTTTGGTTCTCAAACATTATCATCGGCCAAAAAATTTCCAGGAACCAAATATATTCCATCATCAAACACCAAGCATCGGTCACGATAGGCCAATAGGACCTACGAAGTAAGGAACCACCGAGGCTTACTGGTGAACGAGCAACCTTACTCCACAAGCTTTCAAACTCAACAACCCTTCGACGAATATCACCCGTCACAAGAAAACTTAAGGGGTTAAAATAAGAAATTTATGAATATTTATAGACACTTTAGAATGAAACAACACCTCGGTTTCGAAACATTACCTACGTATTGTAGTTCCAAGATAAGAGACACCTCCTGCAAACAAAATTGACGAAGCCATCTTTCCAGCACATCGAAGAGAGTTCCAGTTCTATGAACAACGGTATATCTTTGAATGACAATTGAACATGGTTCAAATCTTCCAAATAAAAATCCCAAAGAACTACTCTCCCAACATACCCAGAAAAGCCGACCACAGATTTAACCCTTCAACATCTTTAACTACTGAAAACTTTCATAGAAGGCTCGGCTCTTAAAACATTTGCAAATATCAGAATAACACTCAACATGTCATGGTTTCGAGTCTTGGAGATGATGCCAAAAATACCTGTTATTTGAAACCTTGGAGTTTCTCGGCCTGTCGGCCTCTCCACAGAACCATTCCCAACAGAATGAATGACAAAGGAAATGATAACCGCGTAAATGTAGTGGATTTTAGTGTTTCTTGTTCAAAGTCCAAAAACATGTGAAATCAATGATGGAGACGATGCCAACCCAGTACGTTGAAGTTTGGGCATCAACCGCATTAATATCTTATTAATTATCACAACCATCACGACATCCAGCTTTGTCAACCAAGGTTTGTTTTAGTGTACAGCTCGACACTTTAGTAGCGTTTTGGATCACTACTATCGTGCACTACAGCCACGCTAGCACCAACTAGGAAGTCCACTCAACACTAAAGGCAGGTGACTTTAATGCCAGACTTGATACGAAAACCTGCCAGTACAGTAAGCATTCAACGCTCGGTCATTATCACATCTCAGTACAAGGACTTAGGGTTATAACTTATGGTTCATTTCATATCCATAGTGTTAGTCTTTCGAATGCTCGGTCTACATATATGTTATAGCATTTTAATTTAACTAGGGTCGCATTTCATATAAGGGTTTGATACTTAGTGTATAGTTTAGGATGCATTATTTTGTACATTGTAATATTTGTTATATTACTTTATCTTTTCACAAAGTTGCACATTATATTATAATGCACAAATATTATAATAGAAGGACACAATCCTATAAGTGTAGTAAATTCACAATAGAACTATGATGATAATATCATAAAATACGATGATATATTAGCATAATTCTATATGAATTTTATAATTGGAAAATTATAGGAGCTACTATAGTTATTTGATGACTTCAAGTGAATCTATGTGTAGATTGGAATCTAGTGTTGATGTATATGTAACTTTGGAATGTATTTCATTTATATATTTATTGTACTCCTATAGAGATGTATTATTTCTCTATACGGAAGTGTCATCATTTGTATTGACAAGTGTCACAAGTGTGTTAACTTGCCGATGGGTTATTAGACCACCTTGTAAGGGGTCGGCTTGATATAATGTAATATGAAGTTATTGTACCTAGCTAGACAAGTCGGCCCCATAAGGTTATTGGGAAAACAGGACAAGTATAAATAGAGATCGGGAGATCTCTTTTGTATCACTTCAGAACTCACACTTCCTTCACTCGGAAAGTGGCGCACATGTGAGGCGGAGGATCAGCTTCTAAGAGGAGTCTATCTCTTGTACTTTGGTTGTGTTATTGCTCTATCTATCTCTGAGGAAGTTGTGGGGTTTTTCACCTTAGGGTTTTCCCCACGGAAACTTTGTGTGTCTATTATCTCTCATGCTTTTGCTTCTTGTGATGATTGACATGCTTGTTATGATTGATATGCATTGATATACTGTACATGTTATTCTCTCAGTAAAGATCCTAGAGTATTGTGAATTAATGCTCAAAATTTAACATGGTATCAGAGCTAACCTGAGAAGAAGATATTGTGCAGTGACGGAAACTAGGGTTTCTTGCTTATTGGGTTTCTCTCCACAGATTTTGGAAACGCAGTATAGTATATTGCCTCTACTCATCAAGGAGAATCTATATGTCCAATCAGAATTCAATTCTGAGCATTTTCAAATTTGGCCCTAAAAATTAGGGTTTCCACAAAAATAGGAGTTTCTGAAATCTAAAGACATAGCTAGAAGCTCCTTGGAAAAATCGAAGTTCAGAGCTTTGGATCGAGATTTTTGGCTGGGTAAATCTCCAGGAAACTCAAACCCTAATACAGGGTCTTCCCTAGTGAACCTGGGAAGACTAAAAGGCATTTTTGAAGGGTGAAGCTTTGCAGATCTCTAATTCTGAATACACCAAGCTGATCAGATCATCAAGGCACATCTTTCTATCCTTTCAGAAAGTTGAAATTGACTTTTTGAATTTTTAGGTTTTTTTCGACAAACCCTAATCCAGGACGAGATCCAGTTTTCAGCAAAGCAAGTGGTAAGACCTAAATCTCTTCTATTTCCATTTGAAGTACTCTTTAAGATGTCTCACCACACCAAGTTTGAGGATAAGCTTGAAGGGGCTGATAACTTCCGAGCCTAGAAGTATAGGATTGGGTTAATCCTGGAAGAAAATGAATTGGACTCCTACATAAGCTCTGAGGTCCCTATCCCATAGGATGAAGAGGATAAGGTATTGCATAAGAAGAACTTCGTCAAGGCAAAGAGAATCATTGCTGATTCTATCAAAGACCATCTCATACCACATGTGTCATCTCTAAGGAGATGACACATATTGACACCCAAGGAGATGTTTGACTCCCTGAACAAGTTATTTGAAGGGAAGAACACAAATCGGAAGATGACTCTGCGGAATCAATTGAAAGGGGTCAATATGTTGAATGGAGAGACCATTCAATATTAATTCTCCAAGGTATCTCAGATCAAGGAACAACTTGAAGCTGTGGATGAAGTAGTGGACAATGGTGAAGTTGTTATGACCACTCTGAATGGCCTACCTAGGTCATGGGACTCCTTTATTCAAGGAATCTGTGCAAGAAATAAATTGATCTCCTTCAGTAGACTGTGGGAGGAATGCTCTCAAGAAGAAGCTAGGCTTGTGGCACGAGAAGAAAAGATGGGGAATGAAGATCAATCCCTCACAGCTCACACCAAGGGAAGCAAGGTTAAGAGGGAGAAATCTCATAACAAGAAACATTCTCACCCTTATCACAAGAAGAAAGATCTATCTCATATTCGATGTTTCAAATGTAATGAAATGGGACACTTTGCTTGAAATTGTCCCAAGAAGAAGAAAGACAACAACTTCAATAAGAAGAAGAACAATAACAAAAGAAGATATCATGCTCATGCTGCTGAGGATGATGAACCTTCCAGAAAGAAATCTAGAGCGAAAAGTGATGATGATGACTCATCAAGCGAAGAAGAGTATGTTCTAATCTCTGCTCTCACAGGTACTATCTCTCATGGTTGTAATGATTGGTTAATTGATAGTGGGGCTTCCAAACACATGACTGGGTTTAAAGAATCTTTTTTAAACCTATCTGAACATGAATCACCCCATAAGGTGAAACTTGGGGATGATTATCAATACCCTATCAAAGGAAGTGGGGAAGCCTCCTACAACCTAGAATCTAGAAAGTCCTTAAAGATGAAAGATGTGCTATTTGTACTTGGGCTCAGGAAGAATCTTCTCTCCATCTTTGCATTAGATGCAAAAGGTATGAGGGTTGCATTTGTAGATGGCCAAGTCCTAACGTGGCCAAAGGGTAAAACTATTGATGATGCAGTGGTGATTGGAGAGCAAGAGGGAGGTTTGTATAAATTGAAGGGACAACCTGAACATGACATGGTGCATGATTCCATGGAGCCAAGTGAACTTTGGCATAGAAGACTTGAACATATGCACTACAGAGAATTACCAATTACAAGTAAGGCGGTAGAAGTTCTTCCTGAAATTAAGACCAACCATGAAGGTCTTTACAAAGGATGTGCAAAAGGAAAGAACATAAAGAAGGCATTTCCAAGCAGTGAAAGCAAGGAAAAAAGTATCTTGGAAACTATCCACTCCGATGTATGTGGCCCGATGTCATCCAACTCTCTGAGTGGGTATGTTTACTATGTCTCTTTCATTGATGACTTCTTCAGGAAGACTTGGGTTTACTTCTTGAAGAACAAAGATGAAGTGTTGGATAAGTTCAAGGAATTCAAAACCTTGATGGAGAACCAAACTGATAAGAATATCAAAACATTCAAATGTGACAATGGTGGAGAATTCACCTCAGGTGACTTCAAGGAGCTAAGCAGTGATTCAGGGATTAAGAGGGAGTTGTCTACTCCTTACAATCCACAACAGAATGGAGTTGCAGAAAGAAAGAATCGAACAATCATGGAAGCAACAAGGGCAATGTTGCATGACCAGGATCTACCTATGCATCTATGGGCAGAAGCAGCTAGGACAGCTGTATATGTGCATAACAGAACACCCAACAAGATATTGGACAACAAGACACCAGAAGAGGTCTTCTCTGGTAAGAAACCTGAAGTCAACCATCTCAGAATATTTGGTTGTCCAGTATACACTCATGTCGCAAAAGAAAAGAGGACCAAGCTAGATCCTTCAGGAAAGAAGGGTATCTTTGTGGTTTATAGTGAAAGCTTGAAGGCTTACAGAATATACTTTCCAGGGTTCAAGAAGATTGATGTCAGTAGGGACGTAACATTTGATGAAAACTCAAAAATCGTCAAATCAAGGAAGACACCTGTTGAAGTTTATGAAGAACCTAAGAAACTAGATTTCAAGACACTACCATGATTGAAGCAATTTCAGATGTTGATCGTGAAATTGAAGATCCGCAACAACCAGTAGATCCACCCCGTGAGAATAAATCTCACAAGAGAAAACCTGCATGGGCTAGAGAGCTCATTCAAGATGCAGAAAGATATGGCATTCCAGAAGAAGAACATAGAGCAAAGAAGAGAACCAGATCACATACCAGCTATGTTTCTTTACTCTGTGATATCATGAACAAAGAACCTTCCAATTACGAACAAGCAGTGGAAAATAAAGAATGGAAGGATGCCATGATCGAAGAATACCCATCAATAATGAAGAATGATGTTTGGGATGTTGTCCCAAGACCTGAAGGGAAGTCTATTGTGACCTCCAAATGGATCTATAAGATCAAGCATGCTGCAGATGGAAGCATAGAGAAATACAAGGCAAGGTTCGTATCTCATGGCTTCTCTCAGAAAGAGGGAATAGATTATGAAGAAACATTTTCTCATGTAGCCAAGTACACTTCCATCAGAACAGTACTTGCTCTGGCTGCAGCGATGAAATGGAAGATACACCAGATGGATGTCAAGGCTACCTTCTTGAATGGTGTAGTTGAAGAGGAAGTGTATGTGGAGCAGCCACTCAGTTTTGAAACACATGACAGGGAGTCATATGTGTGCAGATTGACGAAAGCCTTGTATGGCTTAAAACAAGCTCCTAGAACTTGGTATGGTAGGATGGACAGTTTTCTATCTAGTTTGGGCTTTACCAAGAGTAAAGCGAATTCAAACCTTTACTACAAGGTTGAGGAAGGAAATCCTGTGATTCTACTCCTATATGTGGATGACCTGCTTGTAACAGGAGATGACAGATTGATTGTCGATACAAAGAGGAAGCTTGCTGCTGAGTTCGATATGAAGGACTTGGGGATGATGCACTATTTTCTAGGTATGGAGGTGTGGCAGAGTGCAGATGGGATCTTCCTTGGACAAGGGAAGTATACAGTAGATATCCTAAAGAGGTTTGGGATGATGGATTGCAAGGCCATGGCCACACCTATGGCATCGAACCTGAAGCTTCTATGTGATGCTTCACTTGAGCCGGTTGATGTCTCTATGTATCGTCAGATGATTGGGTCCTTGATGTACCTGATGAACACGAGACCAGATATTTGCTTTGCGGTGAACACATTAAGCCAGTTCCTGACGAATCCCAGGAGTGTTCACCTAGTTGCTGTAAAGCATATTCTGAGGTACCTGAAGGGTACAGTTGATTATGGGCTCAAGTATGAAGTGAATCAAAAGTTTAACCTGCAGAGTTATGTTGATTCAGATTGGGCAGGCAGTGCTGCAAATAGGAAGAGCACATCTGGGTGCTGCTTCAGTATGGGATCAGGTGTGATCTCTTGGTTTAGCAGGAAGCAGTCCTGTGTAGCACTGAGTACAGTCGAGGCAGAGTATTTTGCAGCTTGTTCGGCTAGTTGTGAGGTAGTATGGCTCTGGAAGCTACTGTCTGAGTTATTTGATCTCCCGTTGGAGGCTACTGGTATCTTTTGTGACAACCAGAGTTTTGTGAAGCTGTCTGAGAACCCAGTGTTCCATGACAGGTTGAAGCACATCAAGATAAAATATCACTATATCAAGGATATGGTGCAGAGAGGAGCAGTGAAGCTCCTATATGTTGCGATAGATGAGCAGATTGCAGATGTACTGATGAAGCCACGAGCGAGAGTAAAGTTCGAGTACTTCAGAGAGAGTCTTGGTGTCCTTCAAATCGATGACACTTTGAGGAAGAAGTGATGGAGACATTTGTTGAAGCCATTCCAAGCATGGTGGAAGGAGGATCCTTCACATGGCTATGGATGCAAGCACTGGATGATGAACATTAGGATGATGTTCTAGTTTCTTCTCTATATGATCAGTTGGATCATTTATTTGTATGTATGTACGCATCATGTTGGATGTTGTATATGTATCAGGTGGATACTTGTATGATCAGGTAGATCATGTATTTGTATATGTATCAGGTGGATACTTGTATGATCAGGTAGATCATATATTTGTATAGGTATCGGGTGGATACTTGTATGATCAGGTAGATCATGTATTTGTATATGTATCAGGTGGATACTTGTATGATCAGGTAGATCATGTATTTGTATATGTATCAGGTGGATACTTGTATGATCAGGTAGATCATGTACTTATGTATGTATCAGGTGGATGCATTATGTATATCAGATGGATGCATTTGTATGATCAGGTAGATCATGTATGATGATATGTATCAGGTAGATACTTTGTATGCATCAGATGGATATACTGGTTGATCAGGATGATCACAGATGACGAGCTTCAGGATGTTGCTCCAGATGATACGCATCAGGTTGATGGTATGATGATGATTAGGTTGATCATGTGATGATGTACATCAGGATGATGTATGATGAGTATCGATTTGATACTCTATGGTCGTGGACAGGTTGTGTAGGTAGCAAAGAAAAGACCCTTTAAAAACTGGACAGGTAGAGCGGTGTGCTCATAACCTCCTAGGTTTCTCTATCGAGATTCGGACAGGTAGAGCGGTGTGCTCGTAACATCCTGGGATTCTCTTAGTAGGTTTTGCTACAGTTTTGCAAAGAAAAGATCCTTTAAAATCCAGACAGATAGAGCGGTGTGCTCGTAACATCTTAGGATGCTCTGAGTAGGTTTTGCGAAAGCTCACATAGAAAATATCCTTTAAAATCCGGACAGGTAGAGCAGTGTGCTCGTAATGGCCTGGGATGCTCTATCGAGATCCAGACAGGTAGAGCGGTTTGCTCGTAACATCCTGGGATTCTCTGAGTAGGTTTTGTGAAGGTCAACATGTAAAAGAACCTATAGTCTACGCTGGGTTTTGTTGACGCACGTAATCAATCCTAGGTTCCACAGTATGGCCACTGATGATGAAGACCTACAGGTGGTGGGCCTACATCCAGTATGAAAAAGGACTGGCTTTGTAGAACTTCCTATGACGAGTAGATTCAGAGATTGATCGAGATAGCAGCAGCAGTGACGATGACGATGATTCACTGATGATGATCCAGAGAAGAAGACTTGTGCTAGATGATCTGTGTCGAGAAATACCTTCCTAGTTAAGAGGGAGTGTTTATGTATATGTAACTTCAGAATGTATTTCATTTATATATTTATTGTACTCCTATAGAGATGTATTATTCCTTTATACGAAAGTGTCGTCATTTGTATTGACAAGTGTCGCAAGTGTGTTAACTTGCCGATGGGTTATTAGACCACCTTGTAAGGGGTCGGCCCGATATAATGTAATATGAAGTTATTGTACCTATCTAGACAAGTCGGCCCCATAAGGTTATTGGGAAAACAGGACAAGTATAAATAGAGATCGGGAGATCTCTATTTGTATCACTTCAGAACTCACACTTCCTTCACTCAGAAAGTGGCGCACATGTGAGGAGGAGGATCAACTGCTAAGAGGAGTCTATCTCTTGTACTTTGGTTGTGCTATTGCTCTATCTATCTCTGAGGAAGTTGTGGGTTTTTTCACCTTAAGGTTTTCTCCACGGAAACTCTATGTGTCTATTGTCTCTCATGCTTTTGCTTCTTGTGATGATTGACATGCTTCTTATGATTGATATGCATTGATATACTGTACATGTTATTCTCTCAGTAAAGATCCTAGAGTATTGTGAATTAATGCTCAAAATTTAACATCTATCACTCATAGTGTAAGTTTAATACACAGGACATCACCACTCCTTGCATTATGGCAAATGATGACAGGATTCTAATAGCACTGTTCAGCTTGCAAACTAGTACGTAAACGAGAAGTAGGACAAAGATCCATACCTTCAATAACTTTCATGCAAGGAAGTACTTAGATTTTTTCACAATACATTGACGATGAATTGAAAAACATATTTACTCTTAACACTTGAATTGTCGTATGATTCTTACCTGTGCTTCTACACAATGAAACATGTTCAAATGCTTTAGCTAAACGTAGCTAAGTAAACCTCAGGGTACCTCGTAGGACCCCTTCGTCATCAGTCAAAAGAAAACTGTCAGTACTTTATCAAGAAAATAAATCATAAGATAAACCTATTTACAGCATGTAGTTTACAATTAAACAAAAGCAGATCTGAAGATGTATTTTGTGTTATGATCGTAATTTGTCTTTTGTTAAAAGATTGGTATCCATTTTATTTCCGCATTAGCAAATACAACTATCGTAGTAATTTGTTTTAAGAGCTACGATGTGTCGTTATCATTAATTATTTTAGTTAAAAGATTTAACCATTATTTTATTTTCTGCATTAGCAAATTCAATAATTATTGCTACTTTAAAATTTTTTAATTTTTTGTAAATTTATGGGATGTTACATGTATGGAGTGCTCGCGGTGCTCTACGAGGGTTTTCCCTCGAATTTGAGTTGTTATTTTGGCTCTAAGTTTGATTCTGTAGTTTTTATTTAGCTTTGTAATTCATATTGGTTCATATATGTGGATTGGAACTTGTCTCTGTGTTTTAGTTTGGTTCTGTGACTTGGAAATTGACTCTGTGATTTTAGTTTTTCCTTGTGACTTGGAACTTGACTCTGTGTTTTTAGTTATCGTTTTCAATTTCTGGATTAAGGAATAACACCGTGATTCTCCTTATGGATCTCTCACGTTTTTCATGCCCGCTTCTTGGGTTTGGTTATTATTTTTAAGTATTCCCAATAATTCCATGAAGACTTGGGTAAATACAAGGCTTGTGTTTGTCCTTTTTACAGAGGGTTTGCATTGTAATGCTTCCCGGCTAAGAGCGTAAGGGTTCACCCACCTTACTTTGGCTCTCCACTCGTAAGTTCAATTCGTATTTATATTATTTGCAAGAGTTTATATATAAATGTATATACATTTTAGTTTAACATTGACCCTCATGTTTTTGTGCAGGTATTCCTACGAACCCGCAAGGGTTTGGAAGCTTAATGTATTACTGCTTGTACTTGTACAAGTCCTCTGGTTTCAAAGTGAAACAAAGAAAACAATAATAAAACAGGGTTTGGCTCACGGCCTTTAAGGTCGACTGCGACTTCTAAAGGTAAGCCACTTCCCTTTCATAAGAGTTTAACATATTCTTAAAGTTTATATGTAGTAATGTTTTAACTATTTGATACATGTACAGGGTTTTGAAAGGTAAACACCTTTGCATTTGGGGTTCGATGCTCGTCCAACATTCTGGTCCCATCGTTAAACCTGTAAGTTAGATCTTTGCTTAAGCTTACCAATTGATTATTAACTTACCTTATAATGACCCTAACCACACTTATTGCTGGTTTATTTTGCATATGCTTGCATGGACATGATGGATTCGGTTTCGAATAAACTGTAGGTGTTTTCTCCTTGTCTTTTCCATGGTGAAAGCACCA
The DNA here is from genome assembly GCA_027924585.1 of Larix kaempferi. Classification (NCBI taxonomy): domain Eukaryota; kingdom Viridiplantae; phylum Streptophyta; class Pinopsida; order Pinales; family Pinaceae; genus Larix; species Larix kaempferi. The sequence continues at coordinate 6,278,364 of BSBM01000118.1, read as the reverse complement.
GTTACATGCTTTATGAATGAATCTTGATAGTGCCAAGGGCAATGCTTCGCATTTTCCCAAGCATTTCAGGGTTTACCTAGGATGAGGGTGATCCATACGACTTCCCTCATAACTTTCAACATTGGATAATACATGTAAATTAAATCCTTTCGGCTCTTGTACTCTGACTTTATAAACTTGAAATCCTTTCGGATCTTGTACTCTGACTTTATAAACTTGAAAGCCTTTTGGCTCCTTGGATTATAAGACTTCTGCAAAGCTTTAGTTTCGACTGTGTTCATTTTTCGTTTTATCTATTTTTTGGTCATTTATGATGTCTACCTATGAAATGAATCGATTTGTTTGAGAAAACACTTGAACCCTGCGGTTCTATGGAAAAATAACTTTGGTTTCTAAAAATGTTGTCTGTGTATAAATGTATTTTGCTTCTTCTATCTATCTCAAATGTATATAATATTTGTATTGATATGTTTTTATAATCTATTATGAACAATATTAATATTTAATACTCTTGTTGATAAATATACATTTATTTATCTTAGGTTAAAATTGAATAAACCTTAATGTGTGAAACTCAAACCTACAGAAACTTCCAATAACCATTAATAAACCAGTAGTTAAAATTTAACTTCACTATAATAATACCAGAAACTTAACACAATTAGCCTATGCATAACAAAATGGGAACATTGTAAACATATACTTGATAGCATAATTCATGAGGTTAGTACATTCTAAAATACATCTATTAATGAAAATATTAAGTCATTCAATGAATAACAATAATTTTTCCAATCTGTAGGAAAAAAAAGGATCTAAACTAAAATTCTAAACATAAATAATTTATAAATAACCTATCAACAATGTGCAGACCGAATCCAATCCGAAGGTCATCGTTCTTCCCAACCAATCTTCCAGAACAACCAAGATTACTTGCTCTGAAACCCCCGATCTTGTTTGCTGGACCACAAGGACAAAGACTGTTGAAACTATTTCTGTACCAACACTTAATTCCACTCTTTTATCAACAATGATATTTTTCCCTCTTCCATCCAAGCCTCCTGCCTGTCTGATGGGAACGCATATTTAACTTTTCCTAGGACTTAGGTCTCTCATGAGCCTCCTGCTCTAGAACCTCCATCTGGAGTTCTGACCTGAATTATAGGGATGATGACTCCTGCACCTGTTGAGACATTAGTTATCTATTTTCACCACTTGGGCTTCTTGTCCAACACTTCTCATTTCTTCTTGTGGTCCAACAAACACTCTTTCAACAACTACTTTATATTGGATTCTCTTGTTTTTATTTATTAAATAATTATTATTATTCAAAATCCTCGCACAAATGTCTTGGATCACACTTGGTCAAAATAATTGTTCAACAATAATTAAAACAATATTACAAAGTATTTAACTTTAATTAAGGTTCTAGGGGTATTACAAAGAGTTGGCCCATCACTCTGGTTTCCTGAAGGACCCTAAGATAATAAGAGGAAATGATCGATACCAATGTTAAAACCCTTCCTGCTGTACTCGGAAGGTATTTTGGTATTTCAATTTATTCCTCTCACTCCAATGATTGTTATTTTACTTCGTACGCTTACAAGCCCGTGCATGTCTTGCAGTGTAGAGGAGGCTAAAAAGAAAATATATGCCACAGTACCAAAACATACACTAGATTTCAATGCAATATAGATGAAGCCACATCAGAAATATTGAAAGGTATAGGAACATCTAACCTTGGGAATTTGTCTACGAAGAACCTTGGAATTATTAGCTAATAGATATTTAAATTATGAAAGTTTCAACTTCAAAACAAAATTCTAATCTATTAGTCATATATTATTGCACAGAGTGAAACGAGCTCTACAGCCCTCTATGGGAGAGATCCTCTAACGTGATATAACATTATAACGTTCATAAAATAAAATATTATGAAAAGTAATTAAAAAATAGATGTTCGTTTATAAAATAAAAACTTAAAACTTAAACCGGGATCTATCAATCAAGAAAGATCAAATTTTTTGAGTTTGAATTTAAAAAAAGAAATACACCTCAAGAAATTGGATCCCTCTCGGTGCTTGATAGATACGAGTTTAAGATGGATCTATGCTGGTGTAGTTATTCCTCCTCCTCCCCGGCTTCAAGATCAGACATATTATTTTGTGGGATGTTTGAGGTTGCCTTCTTTCACTTTGCCGAGTATATTTGAGCTCTCCTCACATCTGCAGGAGCCATCTTCAGAGGACATTCGTTTTCCTATCAAGAACGATGTATACGAGGATCTCCCAACATGAAAGGATATTTTCTTCTGTCCATCCTCGTACGAGGTCGCATGACCCCTCCTCATTCCTTTCAGCAGATGATATGGCAGAGAGTCTTTCATTGGATTGTGGGATGATTGCATCAATAGTATCATTATTAATTTATGTGCAGTAGAGATTGAGCTGATTCGAAAATCGAGATACCAAGACTTGGCATCTCAAGAACAATGGCCAAACGTATGTGTGTTTGTGAAGAACTTGTATTTATGGAGAGTTTACGAGACTGATGCAGTCAGGGAGGGTGACGATCCTGCAGTCAATAATGTGGAAAAACTGATGTGGTCATATGGAGATTTACCCTGCGTTTTAGGGTATTGTTCTATTTGTGACACTATTACTTTTTGTCCCTTGAGAAAATCACATGACATGATAATAAGGATTGGTTTGTTTTAATGAATCTATGAACTCCTGCTCAGAGGTTGAAAGTCGGTCCCTTGCTCGCGTGTATCTAGGATTTTGTCTTTGCTTGCAGACTCTTGTCATGGACATGAATCTAAATATATTTATAGCGACTATCAAATATTTCCTTATTTATAATGACTATCAAATATTGGATAGAGGAAGTGGAATGATTATAAAGGTTACTTGTGTAAAAAAAAATACCAAACAGAAGGAAACGAGCCAATGTCAAGGAGATTTATGATATTTTGGACAAGAGAATTCCCCATGTTGAATAAATCCATAAAACTGCACAACAAGAGTTAGCACTGATATTTAAACCGAGGAGTTGTCGAACCAAACCTTCGACAGTGGAACAGCATGTGGAAGCTCTCAAATTTATGACCAAGGCAATGGTGTCTTCGCACACCCTTTCGTTCATGCATAGGGATCTCATATTTACCCATATAATCTTAGTTGCTTGAACCATGCTCTTGAAATTCCTAGGGGCGTTAATGCAGTTAGAGTTGATGTGTGGAGTATTGGATATCTCATCAGGAAAACTGGGTTGAATGTGTCTAAGCTGTAGAGGAATTTACATAATAGATGCTTAGAACAAGACCCACTCCAGAGACCTGTTGCCGATTGCTATCATCACCTTCTTTAGTTCAATCTAATTCCCTACTTAATTACTGAGATTAAACATTGCCAACCACACCGTGAGTCCATTAATCACAAGGTTATTAAACATTTCCAACCACGTCGCAAGGTTATAGCATGCCAGTTTACATAGGTTCCCCGATTCACATGGCCATAGAATATTGGATTATAAGAAAATTTGATGGTATCTTATGATAGAACTTGTTTCAGATTGTACACCAGGAAGACACCCCTTCCTAGAAGGCCATTAGTACAACAATGCTAAACTTATGTCAACAGGTTGCATTGTTCATAAGATTTAGTTGGATTTGAAATCGGGCATAGTTCTATTATTTTCATTTTTATGTAAATCATTTGCATTGTATATAAGATTTAGTTTGTTCATAAGATTTAGTTGGATTTGAAATTGGGCATAGTTCTATTATTTTCATTAGATATCCAATTATTATGTTAAATTGAAGCCAATTGTTTTACAGTTTGGTGTATATCATGTTATGGAAATGAAAACATGATCTGTACTATTTTTCTTCGTCAAACTAAATTACCTAAAAATGGAAAGGTATTTATTTATAATCATAGAGCTCTCTAATATCTACTTAGAAGAAGGATAAAAAGACATTGCAATTAATTTGGGTTTTTTTCTTTATTAAAGAGTTTGGTTTTGTAAACTTGCATTTAATTGTGTAAATTTTAATTTAAAATTAATAATTTAGTATTTTTTTTAAGATTTTAGTTTAATAAGTTTAAATTTAAAATATTTGATGGTTAGAAAATTGAATTTGTTTGTTTGTTATTTATTTATAAAAGAAAATCTTAAAAGTTTGGTTTTAAATATATAAGCAAATTTTGTTTTGGGAAAATACATATTATATTTAATGTAAAATGATTTAATATTAAAATAAATTTAAAAAGTAATAATGAATGAATATAGAAAACACTCTTACACTTTTAAAATATTGTGGGTATAGTTATATTAAATTTCAATTTCAAATAGAATTTGTTCTTTGTGAGATTAAGAGTTTGTGAGATTAAGAGAGTTGAAATAGCTTGCCATAACTATATTATTTAGAAATGTTTTTCTATATAAAATTTTAAAGAAAACCAGACACTTTCTTTTTAAAAAAATTTATAAACCATTAAGATAACCCTAGGGGTTAATTTTTTTGGTTACACACATTTAATTAATAAAGACAAACTCTCACCAACGCCATATAGAGTGCTCTACAATTCCCAAAAAGCTTGGATGAATTGTTAGTTTGGTGACACCAAGTTCTCTATGTTCATGTACTTATGGATTGTTTGAACTTCTTTTATGTGGAGTATAGGAGTATAGTTTATGTATGTAAGCAAAGTTTGTTGGATCTCAGTATATACATCGATAACATTTTAACATCTGGATGTTTGAATTCATTTGGAAAAGTGGAAAAGAGAAGTAAAATATTTGTTTGTACAAATTATTTCTTAGAATAACAATTTCCCCATCTATTTAAATATTTATGTATTCAAGTTGATGCAAAGTTAGACTTTGATTTTGTATTTCCATGTTACTCTCATTTGCTTTTAAAAAGTCAACATTTTCTCATTTTAAAATCCATTACGGATATATAACACTTAGTGGCCTATGAGTATTAAGAAATTGTTTATGTTGCACAACATCAACTGAATATAGTGAATAATAAAGTAATTCAAGCTTATGAAAAAGTAAAATGGTTCATATTAAAATATAATCTTCTAATTAATTATTTTATACTTTATTAAGTGTTTATATTAATTATGAATGTATTAAAAAAAAAATTTAAATTTTAAATCTCTTTTTATATATCTAATTTAAATCACTAGTATTAATATTAATATTAATTTTTTATCATTAATTTTTTAAAAGATGATATGCATTTGAAGTGGATTATTTAGTACTTTTCTTTACATATAACCTATTTGTGTTTTATATAATACAAATAATCATAGAAACTTTACATTCAAAAAGAAGATCAAGTCTCGTAAGAATAGTGTATTTTACAAAATTTTGTAAATTCTTGATTTCAAGTATTGATGGTAGCTTTTTTTCTATCAAAATAGTTTATTTGTATTTTGAAAATACATTTGTTGGTATGTTAATTAACAAAATGTTTTAATGATCCTATAACTCAACAATACATGTGGTAGAAAAAAGGAAAAAACCTTAAACAATTAAAGATATTTTGATAAATTGGCTTCAACAAGTGAGAGATGTTATCTTGTGGTTTAGTTAGGCATCAAATTGGTGTATGAGACTCCTTTATTTGTGAGATAATGGACTCTCCTCCCAATAACAATTTGATTGTCAAAGTTTACAGAGGTGTACAAACACAAACCAATTAAAAGATATGTACCAACTACCAAGGATTCGTATAGATAGATGAGCATGAGCATAACTCCATCTTAACTTAAAATTATTTCAACTATCAAAATATTTACATCTTAATGAATATTTCTAAATGTTAAATACATTCAAAGTTAAAATAAATTTATACTCATTCATACAATTAATTAATCAAAAATACATTATCAATTTACTAATATAGTAAAAATATTCAAAAACTACGATATCAAAATTCTCTTTACAAATTCACAACATTGTTGTTAACTTATTAAATTAAGAAAAATTAAATTCAAACATATTAAGTTTTTCAAATAAATCCAAGTAATAAATAATAAAATTAAAACCAATAATAAATAATAAAATTAAAACCAATAAAATTTATGTGCTTGTCCTTCACTTTAGCTAAGCCTTTTAAGATATCTTTAACAAATCAGATTATATGCTATTTGTACGACTATATGGCAAGTAAAAGTCAATGTTTTCAAGTGTTTTTATGGTGTAAGAAGTTATTGGGTATTTAACGCATAAGAAAAGGTTACTTAATTTAAGTCTGATTTTTTTTATAAAAATCAATGTCTTTAAGTGTTTTTATGGTGTAGGAAGTTATTGGGTATTTAACGTATAAGAAAAGGGTTACGTAATTTAAGTATTTGATTTTTTTATTTAGTTAGTATTTTTTTCAAGTGTTTTTTGGTGTAGGAAGTTATTGTGTATTTAACGTATAAGAAAAGAGTTACATAATTTAAGTATTTGATTTTTTTTTATTTAGTTGGTATTGAAATTGAATAGATAATTTAACACCTTGAAAACACCTTGAACTTTTGGAAATGATACTTCTTTTATTTGAAATTAAAATACAAATTTCCAAAATAGAAACAATTATAACTTTGTCACTTTAACAATTATAAAGTGGCATTTTCATGTTTACCTTTTTTAAAATAAAAATACAGATTTCTATTAAAAATAAAAAAATTAACAACTTATCACTCTAACTATTCAAACTAAAATACAATTATAACCTACCTGATTTCTTTCCATCCTATTTTAAGTGATTCAAATTAAAATACAAATTTCTAAAACTACTACTTAAATGAAAACTCTCCATCAGTGTAAAAAGCCACGATCTTGCACAATCGAGATTCCACATATTTAAATTTTAATTTTAATTTCAAGCGAGGACATTCAAACTTTAATCGAAGCCACGATCTTGCACGATGGAGATCCACATATTTAGATTTAAAAAGTTGTTTTGAATAGGAATGGCGTAAGATTTTAGTGTAAGCCCTCGTGCCCAAAACTATTTAGATAATTTTTTGAAAGTTGTTTTGAATAGGTATTTGCCGAAGTTACAAGTATCATACTCTTCAATGTTACAGGCTACTCATTAATTTTTATTTGGATGAATGATTTGGTTTGACTTTTTTATTTATCTTATATCATAAAAATTTTAATTTATTTGAAATTAACAATTTGAAAATATTATATTTTTATATATATTTTAGAGATGATTTTAATTTTAATACAATTTTAGAGGAAAATGTTTTAAAATATCTAATTATACATTTTGTAACTAAATGTAATGAAAGATGTAAATCAAAACTCTAAAAATATTATTAAATTATGTCATTTCAAATAAAAGTACACATGGGATGAATGGTTTTTTTTAAGTAATGAAATTTGGTGAGATAAATAAAGAATAAGAATACACATGGAATGAATGAACAATTTTTTAAATAATGAAAATTTGAGGAGAAAAATAAAGAAGAAGTTATGGATGTGAACTAGTTATATAGAGAGATAAATAAGAGATAAAGTTACAACTTTTTAACACAAACTTTATGTATATTAAAAAATACTATTTTTAAAAAGGTGAGAAAAGTAGAAGATTAAATAAGATAAAAGAATAATACTGAAATGAAAAGAGGTTAGAATATTTTTAAGAAAAAAAAAATCTAATTATACAATTTGGAATGATTGGTATTGGTATGATGAAAAAATGTAAATAAATTCAAATAATATTATTCAATTTATTTCAAATAAAGAGATATATTAAATGTAAATAAAAGAAAAATAAAGATAAATGAAAAACAGGTTATAGTATCATTAGTGAATTTATGAGAGAAATATTAAAGGAAAGTATAAACAAAATCAATAATAATATTAATGTGAAACAAATTTTCTCCTATATTTAGCATTATTTGGCTTACTTAATTGTTTATTTATGTACATGAGGTTGATTTTTTAAATAAATTTTAAAGATATATTTGAAATAATATTTGATATAAAAAAATACAAATATATGCTTAATAGGTAGGCCAAATGGAAATATTAACATCACATTAAATGGTGATAGATTAGAGGTAGTTCCTTCTTACATTTCAATTATAATTGAAACACTTGTGTGGAAAACTGTTGAAATAGGAGGCACTAAGTCTTTTATTATATGCAAAAAAAAGTGCATACACATACAACTCTCTAGTTGAAAATTGAAGAAGCTAGTGATTATAAAATCGCTGTGAGGATCTACAAAAAGTCCTTACAACGATTTGCACTAAAAATGCAAACCCTTTAGTTTATATTATTACCATAAACAAGTATGTAATCATTATGTCAATGTATGGCATATGCATTCAAAATAAGGGATCATGTAATTCAAAATCTTAATTACATACCACTTTCCAATTGGAGCTATACTTTGTAGAGCTAGGGTAAGGATTCTCAAAAATGTATTCATATAGAGTATCCAAAAATTTATTTCATAAGAAATATTTTTTACAAATTTTGACAACAATCATATCCAATCTAACCGTTAATATCCCAACATACACTAGTTTATACTGAGTGTATATTGTTTTCCAATTGTATTGGCATTCTCCAAATGCGTCATCATCACCACTCCAAGGAGCCGATTATCTTATTTAATTCGATCATGTTTCTGGGATGCAGAATTTCTAGAGAGTTTAAGTATTTGTTGTTTTCTTTGAGTTTGTAATATCCCACTACAAAACTTGAACACAAAATCCGACGACATCCGACGAAACAGACTGTGTCGTCGGATTTCACCTTCAAAATTACGAAATTCAATTAAATATTTTTAAATTCATAAAACGATATGTCGAATATCCGACAGGTGTCAGATATCTGACAACTGGAGTCGGATATCCGACACCTACAGTCAGATATCCGACGATTATGCTATAACGGTAACTAGACTAATGTTGTCTGATAGTCGGCGTACTTAGTCTAGTTATTGTTATAGAATAGTCGTTGGATATCCGACGTACTTTTAAATATGAAAATCTATAAATTGCAGAAACATTTCGACATTTTTGCTATACAAGTAACGATTTGCAGAATTTATTTTACAGATGGTTTGCAGAAATACTGAGATGTGGAGCTTGATTTTTTAAGATCGATAATCTTCTTTCGAGCTCTTTGTCAGAAAATGTCAAATATCAATATTCTTAATCCAGAAGAACAAAATCGACAGTTGCTTGCTATATTGTGGGATGGACTAAAAAGAAAGGGTGATGGGAAATTTTATTGTCCATGTAGTTAACACAGGGGTTTTAGGAGGATAAGAATAAAGATCACAACAATAAGAAAACATTGTAGGGAACATGGACACGTTGAGGGGGGCATGGATATCGTCCATTTGTAATTTTTGCATTATAAATGTTTTTATATTGATTTCTTTTGTAAATGTATGTATTATTTTAATACTTATTATATTAACTTATATCTATTGATGGTTTCATGTAATTATAAAGGAAAGACATCCCACGGCATATCGTCTAGAGGATGTGCCTTCAGAACAATTACCGGAGGAACATGGACCTTTGAATAATGGAGAACAAGTTAATGATCATATTGAAGAAGATGATCATACATATAACATAGTTGAAGATGATGGTACAAATACATTGATCCATGATTAATTTAATGTTAGAATGGATGATGATGATGATGTTGATCATGAAAATGATGACTTTGATGATGTTCATGATTTACCTCTTCTTGAGAAGGCATACGAACCCCTATATGAAGGCTCCAACACAAATCTTCTCTCTGCTATATTGTTGATAATAAACTTGAAGGTTATGAATGGTATTTCAAACATATCAGTCAAACGGATGTTAAGGTATGTGATGCAGGAGCATCGGGGCCTGGGTAGATCAGTTGAAGTTGATCGACATAAGGGAGATGACCAGCAAGAGTGTCGATGACCACTAGTGCGAATAGCGGGTTGACTTGTCGAAGTCAACAAGTCGAGTAGGAGCAGTCGGTATGCGACCGACCAGAGTAGCATGCGATGAATGTTGTGATGGGTTGAGAGTCGACAGGTTATGGTCGACAGAAGACAAGTGAAGTGAGATGTCAGGTAGTCGACAAGTGGTCGAACTATGACCTGGTGAGTTGGAGGAGCCAAGCGCGGAGGAAGGGGAGGACTGGCGAACCGCAGGAGATGAGAAAGTTAGCCGATAGAAACGTCTAGATGTGGCCAACTACTGTAGTAGGGTCGGACGAGCAGAAAGTCAAGAGGACTATACCTAGTAGCTGTTTGGGGATGGTGGGGAATTTAATACAGTTATTGCAAGTGGGTGAAGGACAAGACAGATATCATCATGGACAGAGGCTTTGCAGCATGGATGGGAGCTGACAGTTGCAGGTCTGTAGGATTTGGAAGGATCAGCGGACAAGAGGATGCGTGTCTCGGGGATTGCAGTAGTCTTAGGAACAGCAGCCGTAGGGTAGAAGACGGAGGAGGATAATCAGTTGACGGGGATCTTTGATCAGCCGCATCAAAGAACAAAGTCTAAAGTTGTGAGAAAGAGAAGAGTCACACATACTGATAACGGGGAGTTGAGATCGAGCCATAGCTCAGCATTTCGCAGTGAACCAGGAGAGGGTGAGGTCAACACATAGGGAGAACACACCACAATTAATTCTGAATTGTAAGGGCTAAGGCCGACTGTAGTTAGTTATTTGCTTTTAGTTATTTCGTATTGTAACTGAATTCAGAGAAGTAATATAAGCCACTTCTGGCATCTTGTTTTACACCTTGTTCATGTAGGAATTGTGATATGTGTCATGTGTATTGTTAAGCAAGAACCTTATTTCATTGAGGTGCCTTGCGTCAATTGGTATTAGAGCCCGGACGTGAGTCCGGTTGAGAAAGACGACTATACCAACCTGCATTGCATCATTTGGTATCAAAGCAGAAGAATCCTTAGAGTTTGAGGGAAGTCTGTGATATTGAGCCTGTAAGTGAGTTGGATAGCTACACCTGCGGTTGTGTAGAGTTGTGCACGACTTGTTTAAGTCCGATTGCAATTGGACATGTGGGAGTTTCAGCAGAGGTTGAAAATGGATCAGAGAGGCGTTAATGTCCCAGGATGAAGAGCGTGTGGTGCAACAGCCATCACAGTGGATCGTGAGATGTTCGACGAATGCGTTAGGACAATGCGAACTTTGACAAATGAAGTCGCATCAATCAAAGAAATCCAGAGGTGTGGTTGTATTCCTGAGGCGTTAGACCATAGCGACGAGGAATTCAAAGAGGTGGAATCCCGAGAAGAGGTTTCCAATGAACCAGAAGAAAAACTGATCAAAATTCTGACGCATATGAGAGGTCGGGCGAAGATAGACGTTCATATGTATTCGGGAAGCCTGGACCTAGAAGATTTGATCGACTGGTTCAGAGAAATGGAGAAATACTTCGACATAGAGTAGATCGAGGACCCTAAATGGGTTAATACTACATGTATGAGGTTGAAGGGTCATGCCTCATTGTGGTGGGACAATGTACAGGCTGACAGAGTCAAGAAAGGCTTTTTTTTTCTTTTAATTGACAAGGCATCTTTGATTTTTGGGTAACTCACGAAGAGACATCGGCACCATGAGATGACCTATTTGTACAATGTGGATATTCTTTTCAAAGAAACCACTAAAGAAAATAATGCAGAAGGCATCTCAAATCTATAATATAGATTATATTGTACTAAAAGTTTTTACATAGTGGAGATTCGTAAAGGACCCACGAAAGATAATCATAAAGTAAGATACAAAATTAGACATGATCTGTTAGGCAAATTTATACAAAGTGGAGATTCATGAAAGAACCCACAAAAGACAAAATTAAACTTGTTAACCATAGTCAGGCAGACTATGATCTGAATCAAATCCCTCGGACCCAAATCCATCATGGTCAAGTTCGTTGTCTTCTGAAGAATCTTGTAGAAAGTATTGGCGGTGATAATCAGTACCATAATGTATTACATCCTCCATCCAGTTAGGGGCATCTTCTCGGAAACATGCAAAGGAAGGAAACTGCCTGAAAAGTTTAGGTCTCATGTAGCTAGGAACAGAAACATCACCAAAGAAACGGTGTTTGATAACGAGCTTGAATTCTTGTCCTGGAGTAACTGAGTGGTGGACAGTAGCACCAAAGGATGTTGAACTGGAAAATACCATAGATGAGAGAGGCACCATATATTTCATCTTTCAGGACATGAATGAAAACCTATGGAGAGGCATGCTCTAAGGCTGAGATTCTGGGAACATATAAAAAGAATAAAATCTTCATCTAGGGATTCCACTGGCGAGTATGAAGATCATCACAAAAGAAACATACAATAACTTTTCCATTTGCTCTGGCAAGCTGGTGAATGGCATAAAAATCTATCCATCTAATAGCAAGGTCAAAAATATAAACAAAAAATTGTTGTTCTCTAGAAAGCAAATGAAAATGCCCAATAATCATATTAACATGAATGATTTTGAGAAGAGGATTATTAAAATTGATATTGTAGATGCGGCGTCCATCTGGAGAATTTAGCCAATCTTGGAGTATTTGTTGTTGGATTTCAAAAGGAAGAGTTTGGATCTTGTTGTGAAAACAATAGTTGCAATAGCAAAAAATGCATTCATGACAAACAAGGACTGAATTATCTGTTGCTGCGGAGGACGAAGACTCTCCTTTTTCAAAAACCTTAATCTCTCGGCACTGTGATCCTTCTCGAGTAAGCATATCAACAAGATGGTTATCTTTGTCGGCTTTGTAGACAATCTCAAAGTCAAAACCTTGAATCCAAACTTCCCATCTTAGAACTCTAGCATTGCCATGTTCTAACAATCTTCTATTAGCGAGCATGCCCTTCATGTGCTTGAGATCTATCCTTACTATGAAACAAACACTCTTAAGAAAGAGTCGAAAACAATGAATACCTTTCTTGACTGCTAAAATCTCTTTATGCGAAGATGGATATTTGAACTCTGCTTCAGAAAATGTGACTAATGTGTATGCACATACTTCTTCTTTTTTGGAATGTTTTTGCAGCAGAACTGCTGCCCAAACCTGATCTGAAGCATCAGTCTCTAGAATGAATGGGAGATATGGAACTAGAAGAGATAGGGGAGGAAGCTTCTAAATATTTATTTTGATTCTTCTGACTGTATCAATCATTTCTGTTGTCCACTCTGTTCCAGGATTTAACCTTTTCTGCAACAACTTTGTGTCTTTTGCCTGTGCTTGATAGAACTGTCTGATATAGTTCAACAACCAAGAAATCACTGTACTTGCTTAATATCCTGCAACTTATCAGGGAATTCTAAAAGCTTTCGCAAAACACGCAGTTGCAAAATTATTTTCCCTTGGGAAATATGGAGTCCTAAGAACTCAATAGGTGTTTATGCAACAACAAACTTATCCGAGGCTGTTGAAAGAGAAATTTCATGTTTAAATACAAATTTATAAAACTGCTCTAGATGCACCTTATGCTCTGCAACATCCCTACTAAAAATGATTAAATCATCAATATATACAATAATAAAATCTAAATGGCGAAAAATGTCTTCCATCCTTTTTTGGAATTCTGATGGAGCATTTTTTAGGCCGAATGGCATGACTGTCCACTGATATTGGCCATGAGGAACTACAAATGCAGTTTTATACCTGTCTTCTGTCTTCTGGTGTAATGCCAATTTGCCAAAATCCTCTTTTAAGATCAAATTTACTGAAGACATTTGCCTTTGCAATTTTAGACAGAATTAAATCTTTATGAGGCAAAGGATACCTGATTGGTTCTAAAGCTTTATTTAATTATCCACAATTGACTACCAACCTTTTTTTTCCTCTTTTCTGCTCAGAATGCTTGTTGACATAGAATGCTGGGCATGCCCAGGCGCTTTTACAAGGATCAATCAGCTTTGTGTCTAGCAGCTGTTGTATCTCCTCTTTGCAGGCTTACTGCTCTGTTGGGCTCATGTTATTTGTTGATGCTTTTTGGGGCTTGATCTCTGCATTCTGCTTATATGGGAGAGTGACATAATATTTTTCTCTTTTCCAGAAAGCATCTGGATGATCAGAAGTACAATCTGTCTTCAAATTCTATATTATGTCTGCAAGGATCTCTTGACCATGGAGGTTTGCATGTTTGACTATTTTCTTGATTTTGGCCAGCTCTTGGACTGATTCTTCAATAATGTTTGGCTTTTCAGGAGAGATTCTGATAATGAAATCATACTTTACTGGAATAGAAGTCATAATTCCTTGAACTGTGAAATCAACTAAATCTTCTTTGACTGTCGTGGGCAGGTGTTTCTTGACAAAATATTGTCCTAAAAGAATGTCTGCTCCTGTGTCTAGATAGTATAATGTAACATATGTTTTGGCTTTTCCCAATAAGATAGGAAAATCTAGAGCAATAAAATTAACTTTGATGAGATCTTTATTGACTGCTCTGAAATGTATGGAAATAGGTTGCCAAAAATATTCTAGAATAGCTTTATATTTGCAATAGCTATTGATAGAGCCTATATCTACTTGGGCATCTATTTCATAAGCTTTATACCCTTCTATTTTGATATGAAGGGTGATGACCATTCTGTCGCCCAAAGTCTTTTGTTTAGGAAATGATTCTGGTTCAGGGGCTGGTTCTGAAACTGGGGTAAAGCTGTGGGCTTTGCTCAATGTAAGCTGAATATATTCAGAAATCAACTCATCTAGCTGGTGTAAGGATTCTTGAATACTAGTAGCTAGATTGGCTAACTGCTCTCTGTCCTTTTTTATTTTATTTCCATAAAAGACAATTTTTTGAAGTAACTCGGCTTTGCTGGGATCTGATCATTCATGAGTATAATTTGATTGCTGAGTCTGGCAAATTCTTTGTCATTCCATCAATCTTTTCTTGTATTCTTCTCCTAATGATGATGAGACCAGGTGAGAGATTTGCCTTTCTTTCTTCTAGCTCTTCTATCTAACTTTTTATAGAAGCAATCGAGAACATAAAACAATTGTTGATAAAAGTTTTGTCATCATCAGAACTGTCAAAGTTAATAGAAATATTTTGGATATCTAAATCATCTGAGTCAGATTCATATTCAGAGTCACTAGTTGACTCATGGATAGAGAAACCTTCATCATCAGTTTGCAATGCTGGGACTAAATCCCAATTAGCAGGATTATATTTAGTGGTAAAAATCTCACAAAGCTTATTCTGAAACTTTGTCTTTCTATCGGGACATTTATTCGCCCAATGTCCTGGTTTGCCACAAATATAACAAGTAGACTTTATGAGTGGTTGAGTCCTTTTTTTTTAAAACAAACCTATTCTGTCTATGTGGAAAGAAAGGTTTCTTTGGGTAAGAGGAAATTTTTCGAGAAGAGGACTGGAATTTAGGACGGTGTTGTGAATAGTTTTTTCTGGAGTTCTTAGAATGGCAATTGCATGTAGATGCAGATGCCTTATGAGGATGAGGTTTGAAACAGCCATAACTGGCAGTTTCATGAAACTGCTGACAGGCAGACTGGGAAACAATTTTTTTTTTTTTGAGATTTTTCTGTGTTTTCAGGGAAACACATTCTTTTTGGAGAGCTGTCAGTATATGTTGGTGCAGACCAGCAAGGGAGAGGTCTTCAATCTTTACCTGATGGTCAGATAAATATGTATTGAAAAGAATTGGAATCTTACCAGGAAGAGAGGCAAGATAATGGCGAAGATAAGCTACATTTTGATGATCGGTGATTTTGTACAACATAGATTGCATAGTGCAGAAATATTCTTGAAGGAGATTAATGTCACAAATCTTCTGAGACATAAACAATTGGGTTGTATGGGATGCATCGGGAGGTAAATCTCCTAGAAACTCATGAGCTAAGGCTTTAAAAAGAGCTTCTAAAGGATTGTTATCCTCAAGAATATGTGCTTTTTCTTCTTCAGATAATTTTTCCCACCATAGCTTTGCAATACCGGTGAATGACCATGTGAGCTGTGTAGCAATTTCTTTCCATGATGCTTTTGTTTCTGCTTTTCGCCGAATGCCCAAGCATTAATCTTTTGGAACAGATTTAGAATCTGATCATTTTCCATGCAATCAAAATTTATAATCAATGTATTTCCAAAGCCTTTGGACAGGTCTTTGGAGTCAATCTAGATATCAACATTTTTTAACTCATTTATCCATTTGGTGAATGGACTGCGGAACTTATCATGGATGATGTCTCTTCCAGAAACCCTTCGTGCTTGATTTTGGAAGAAATGAGATTCAGCTCTATTTCGTTTGGGGTTAGAGGTTTCACCCATTTCTGAATCCATAGAAATAGTAGATGAGGCCATTTTGATATCATGATAGGCAAGAGAGGTTGTTCGCTGCTTTAACATTTCAAACTTTTCTCTTGCTAACGCAGCACTGTGCTGGACTGTTTTTAGTCTCTAGGGACTCAACTGCTTGAGATATTTATGAGACTCAGAACTAGCAGAATGATATCTAAATTTATAGCCTTCTTGATTTATCCGGCTATAATATGGGGGAGAAGGAGGAGATGGGAGAGTTGTTTGTAGATTTTCAACAGACTTAGTAATGATATCCAGACTGGACTCAATTACTAACAGATGAACTGTTTTTTCTTTTTGTTGTTGGACTAATTCATCAATAGTCTCGGAGATGTGGTTTATGGAACCATGCAATGTTTGGAGATGTGCTTTAAGGTCTAAAACATCTCTAGCCACATCATCTAAGTTTTGGGCAATGCAAACAGATTGAAAGTTTGCATAATTCTGCAGCTTGATTTGTTTGGCAGGCTCGAGATCATTTGGACTTCGTAACTTGAGAAATTGGAGATCTGACTGGATTCCTTCTTTGAAAGAAGGATTGGAATTACCAGTATCCAGACGTCGAGGTGAAAGGTAAGACAAAGAACCCTTTTCTCTAGGAAGAGATAAATTTTGATTTCTCGAAATAACGATGAATAGTCAGGACAATTAGAATGTTGGCCTTTATGTTCAGAAGAAGTAGAAACTTCAGCAGAAGATGAACCATCTAAAGACTGAAAGGTTTTTGGATTTTTTGCAACCTGTTTATATTTACAAAAGATACAAGTGGCCGAAGGCAGCTGGCTATGGTTGACCATGTGCTGGAGGAGCTGATCATTGTAGGGCTGCATGTGCACAAAGGAACGTAAAGGACTATGTACTGAACGGGGTAAAAACTGAGAATGAGAAGTGGATCTAGATAGGGAAGACAAGGGGGTGAATGACTGTGCAGAACCAAACTTAAGAGAAGTGTTCCCATCAGGATTTTGTACAATATGCAACTGTTTAGCAGAGCTATCATGGAGTTCTGGATATTTCTTGGATAAGGGTTGGTATGAACTGTTCCATTCTTCAGGAAAGGTAACTTGTGAAAAACCTAGTTGAAGGGGAGTGGTATTTCCTGGACCAACAACAACTCCTTCATGTAATGCTCTTTTCCTCAATTTTGGATTAATTGCAGGCATGGTCGTTGACACAAAATGAATACAGATAAAACAATGTAATTGAGTGATCTGGGATTGTGGGGCAACATCAAAGCCTGAAAACTAGATATAGGCTTGCAAAAAATCATTAATATATGGATCTGTAAGAGAAACTTGATATCGGGGAACAAGAGATGACCATGTAGGGCCATTGTTCAGAGGACTCTGAAAACCACCTAACAAAGAATCTTCAAATTTGTTAAGACATTAATCTAGAACACATGATAAACAAGAAGTATTTAATCCGGGACGGACAAGAGGGTTGATACCAAACTGTATTAAACCAATATGAATATATTTATATTCATGTTCTAATCCCCAAGCAATATCTTTAGATTTGATTAATGGGATCTGATATACAGACTGACCAACAGGTATAGGAATATTCACAGAAGTGAAACGAAATAACTGAGCGGCACGAAACTTAAACATAGGAAGATCATATATTTTATTGACATCAATCTCAGGAAAAGACCAGTTTGGATGAGGTTCACATTCTTGAGATACAACATGAGTATCATATAGAGTATCGAAATCAGTCTTGTTTAAATATTTATTTAACCATGACCATCGCTTAGTATGTTTCTCTTTTTTAGAAGAAGCAGATACAGGGAAGTAAAAACTGCTATTTGAAGAATCCATAATGGAAGAGATAAATTCAAAATATGAACCTACAGAAATGTAGCACAGTGCTGAAGAAGAACGCTTGAATACCCTTGATGGCTAATAGCGACGAGCGGGTGAATGCGTATACCAACAATGTGCTAGCTACCATACTTTGAATATAAAAACCCTTCCCACCTTAAAGGGGATGAAGTGCAATAGAGAAACTGTAACTGTAAATAATAG